>LNAC01000114.1:2411975-2483165 GCA_002007465.1 Ailurus styani
AAAAAAAAAAAAGAAATGCACAACATAACAATGCTTAAGTTTCTTGCAGCCCATTTAATGTAAGACATACTTCATGTTTATTATATGCATGTTGATTATCTACTAGGAGAACTTCTACTTGATTACTATTCTGGGGCTCCTCTCCACTATTAGTTCTCTTTCTCCAATGTTCTTTGTCCTGTTTCCTTTTCTGGGGTTTCAGGTTAGTCTTGGTGTCTACCTGATCCTTTCTGTAATAATCATTTTAGCATTTAGTCTCTGGTTTCTCAGAGATCCTACACAGAATGCAGTCATTTTTACAGATCAAAAAACTTCAATATCTTGATGTGGATTATAAACACTAAGAAACAGATCAGTTAATGTAAATTACTGTACTTACAATGTTAGCTTCAAAATTAATAATGAATTTCATGTTATACCTTTTGGAAAAACTGCATTTTGCAAATGATTAATATGTTCTTAACATAGGACTTATAATTATTTCTTATATGTCCCTCATCAGTGTCATCACTTAAGTTTTTCACCTGATCTTGAATGTTTACCTGGTTACTGGCCAGAATGATTGCATAAATTATATACACTACTTCAGAAATACATGTTGGTGTTCTATAATTATAGATTATAAGCCAAGCCCTATTAAACAACTATTACATTTTATCAGGTTATTATTCCCTTACTCTTGACTTCTTTGGTGTTCCCAAACCTTCATATACTTACGGACCTTCTTAATTTTCAAACTGCTTTCACATGTTATTTCCCTTCCTCAAAGCTTTCAAATTTAACCCCTCATACCACAGAACCAAAATAAAGTTTAATTTTAATGTTATATGTAATTTATTTTAGTCTAGTTTTCTAAAAATTAGTAATTCCTGTGTTGTTAGTATACGTGGTAAACTGAATAAGAAAATGTCACACTAGCCCATATGTAACAATATTATACAGTTTTCTATAATATAAACATTTTTCTTTATACAGTATAAAATTCTTATTTAATAAATTCAGAATATCTGTGATTTAAGTCACTCATATACTTAAAAATTTGTTCAGAGCCTGTGCTACATGTGGGAAGAAGATGAAGACACGATTCCTACTATGAGAAGCTTAAAACCAAGCTGAGAACAGAAGACACATATGAGCGTGAAAATCTGACTTTATGTATGCTTGAAAATGTGATTATAAAATGAGATCCCTCATTCTTTTACGGAATGCAGTAAGATGGTAACTGTGGGAAATGTGGTTATGTACACCTTCTTAGAAAAGCAACTTACCTAATTTAGCCATCTTTTCAGAGTGTTTTCTGTTCTGAAAAGAATAAACTTTATTCCCACCATCTGTAGCAGAGCCATTTTTCAAGGATTCTGAAAGAGAAAATAGTTGTTACATGGTAGAAGCTCTCTTACTCCCTATCAAGATAGTGACTTAATTTCATTCTTCTATCATCCCTTTAAATAACAACTGCTGCCTACAACATACCAGATAGTCAGGGCTAGTAGCCTGCTCTCTAGCACGGCAATTCTCAAAGTGTGGTGGCGTCAGGTCTCTCAGGTCCCGGAGGCCAAAACTATTTCATAACACTAAGACACTATTTGACTTTTTCTCAATCAATAGTGGAGAGTGAGGTATTCCAGAGACTACATGATGTGTGATGACAGCACCATCCTGTGGGTTAATGGAATGTGTGAAGCAGATTTGAAAATTTGGCTGTCTTCTATTAAGACAGACATTAAAGAGATTTGCAAAAATGTAAAACAGTGACTACTTCACTTACTTTCTTTTTGGAAATTGTTGTTTTTCATCTAAATATATGTAATTTCTGTCAATGTGTAATCGGTTTATTACTATTACTATGGAACAGTGCCAGACTTTTCCAAAGTCAGTGTTGACTATCCTTACTGTATAAGAGTCCCCATTATATATGCACTAATACTTGGCATTATCCACTCTTTAATCTTTGCCAACTGAGTGCGTGTAAAATGAATCTTATGGTGAGAGTTGTTTTAATTTCCCCTTTCCTAATCGCTAATGAGGTTGAACATCTTTTCACAACTTTCTTATTTCCAAGGAAGAAATATCTTCTTTATCCTGTGACTTGTCTTCTCACCTTTTTATAATGACATTTGATGAAGAGAAGTCCTAAATTTTTTTTTCAAAGACTTTATGTTTTAAAAGCAGCTTTAGGTTAGAGTCAACTTGAATAGAAGGTACAGAGATTTCCTATATACTTCCTGCCCTCACAAATGCACAGCCTCCTCCAGCTATCAACATCCCACACCAGAGTGGTACATTTGTTACAATCATGAACGTACACTGACACCTCATTAACATCCCAAGTCCATAGCTTATATTAAGGTATACTCTTGGTGTGGTACATTCTGTAGGCTTTTTAAAAAAGTTTTTATTTAAATTCTAGTTAGTTAGGGCGCCTGGGTGGCTCAGTGGGTTAAAGCCTCTGCCTTCGGCTCAGGTCATGATCCCAGGGTCCTGGGATCGAGGCCCGCATCGGGCTCTCTGCTCGGCAGGGAGCCTGCTTCCTCCTCTCTCCTCTCTCTTTGCCTGCCTCTCTGCCTACTTGTAATCTCTCTCTCTGTGTCAAATAAATAAATAAAATCTTTAAAAAAAAATAAAAAATAAATTCTAGTTTGTTAACATACAGTTAACCAATATAGTTAATATTTNACTTGTAATCTCTCTCTCTGTGTCAAATAAATAAAATCTTTAAAAAAAAAATAAAAAATAAATTCTAGTTAGTTAACATACAGTTAACCAATATAGTTAATATTGGTTTCAGAGGTAGAATTTTGTGATTCATCGCTTACACATAATACCCAGTGCTCATCATAACAAGTGCCTTCCTTAACACCCATCAACCCGTTTCCCACCCACCTCCCCTCCAGCAACCCTCGGTTTGTTCTTAATAGTTAAGAGTCTCTTATGGTTTGCCTTTTTTTTTTTACGCCCCTCCCCTATGTTCATGTTTTGTTTCTTAAATCCCACATGACTGAAATCATATGGTATTTGTCTTTCTAACTTATTTCACTTAGCATAATACATTCTAGTTCCATCCATGTGGTTGCAGGTGGCAAGATTTCATTCTTTTTGATGGCTTCCTACAGGCTTTGACTAAAGTATGATGACCTGTATCTACCACTGTAGTGTAATAATATAGAATAGTTTCAGTGCCCTAAAAAATTCTCTGTACTCTACCTATTCATAGCTCCCATCCCCCGCCATCTGGCAACCACCGATCTCTTCACCATCTCTGTAGTTTTGCCTTTCCTAGAATGTCATTGAGTTGGAATCATAGCCAGTAGCCACTTTTCAGATTGGCTTCTTTCACTTAGTTATTAAAAAGCATTTAAGTTTCCTCCACATCTTTTCATGTCTTGATATCTTTTTTTTAAAGTGCTGAATAATATCCCACTGTATGGATATATCAGTTTATTTATTCTTTGTTAACTTTTTGGTTGCTTCCAAGCCATGGCAATTATGAACAAAGCTTCTATGAACATCTGTGTGCAGGTTTTTGAGTGAACATTAAGTTTTCAACTCATATAAGTAAATATGAAGAAGCACAATTGCTAGATCATATGGTAAGAATATATTATTTGTAACAAACTGACAAACTGTCATCCAAAGAACTGTTCCATTCCAAAGAACTGTTCTAGCAATAAATGAGAATTCCTATTGCTCCACAGATGTGCAAGCATTTGGTGATGTCAATGTTTTGCACTTGGGCCATTCTACTAAGTGTGTAAGTGGTATCTCGTTTTAATTTGCAATTTCCTAATGACAAATAATGCTTTTAGTATATTTTCATATGCTTATTTGTCATCTGCGTATCTTCTTTGGTGAAATGTCCAGTTCCTCTGCTCATTTTTCTTATTTATCTATTTACTTATTTTAAAATATCTTTAAATAAATAAATAAAAAGATTTTATTTATTCATTTGCCAGAGAGGGAGAGTACAAGCAGGGAAGCAGCAGGCAGAGGGAGGGGCAGGCTCCCCACTGAGTCCTCTGCTCGTTTATAAATCAGGTTATCCATTTTCTCACTGTTGAGTTTTAAGACCTGAGCCAAAGGCAAATAAATGCTTAACCAACTGAGCTACCCAGGTGCCCCTTGGGTAACATTTCTTTAACAGATGTTTTGCAAATATTTTCTCCGAATCTGTGGTTTGTCTTCTTGAGGAGCGCTGAATTTTAATTAGTTGAGTATGTCAGTCTTTTCTTTTGATTAAACTAAAAAAAATTCTTCTGTAATCAAGTCAAAACCATATTCTCTTATATTTTCTTATAACAGCATTTACATTTGCTTTTATGTAAATCTCAAATTAAGGTAATTAACTTGTTTATGATGGGAGGAAGAGATCCAGTTTTTTTTTATAAGGATATCCAACTGGCCCAACGCTCTTTACTGATCAGTTCATCCTTAGCTGAGTGATCTCCAATGCTTACTTCTCTCATATATCTGATTTTCATGTATGCATGAGTCTGTTTACGGCAAACCTATATTAAACCTATATTAAATGGCACAGAGACAAAATATTTAAAGGTACTGGGTGGTTTCTGTGTAAACTAAATTAAATGCTTTAGAGATATTTGATAAAAGTTATTAACGAAAACAAATGGTTTCAAATTAGGTATGGATGAGAAACCATAAAAGATTTAAGAAAAAATTAGAAAAAATATAAAAGCATATTTATATGCTGCATCAAAAGTGTCTTTACATGTACAGTCTAATGGAGGGAAAAGAAACCTGAAATCCCAGATGATGCATTCATTATGGATATACTGTCTAAAAAAATCCAACACCAAAATCAAAAGGTGATGCTGTTCTTCAACCAGCTGACCTCTACCAAACCTCTAATTAAAGAAAAGACTGTGTGTGTGTGTTTGCTTATAGAGAGATAGATATATGCTTATACATAAAAATGTTTAGAGTAGTTATTTTTGTGATTTTTCTGGTTCTGACATTTTGATTGACTAATTAACAATGGTTCTAATCACAAGGGGCAAGATTTTACTATAATACATATAATATTACTCAAAATGCACAAAACCAAAACGTTATGCATATAAAAACCACAGAAGAAATTAAAGTGGGAAATAAATATAAGAAAAAATGTTTAATGCCAATGAGGGATCTTAATAGTAGTTGATATAACCTTTCTATATTTGGCAATATGTATTTATAAAGTTCATACACCTTCACCAGTAATTCTACTGCTAGGAGTCTCTTATGAAGAAATAAAAGATCTAAACAAATATTTATGCCCAAGGATAATCACAATAAAAATTTAGAAACAATCCAAAAGTCTAACAAAGGCCAACTATATTATTTATAAATTTGAATGCAGTAGTACAGAAATAACACTACCATTCACAACCATTAGGAAGGCTACTAAAAAAACAAGTGTTGGTAAGCATACAGAGAAACTGGAATGTTTGTGCACTGTTGGTGGAAATCTAATTTGGTGTAGCTGCTGTGGAAAACATTACAGCAGTTCTTTAAAAAATTAAAAATAGAATTACATATGATTCAGCAATTCCACTTCTGGGAATATACCCAAAAGAATTCGAATCAGGGTCCCAAAAAGATACTTGTACGCCCATGCTCATAGCAGCATTATTCACAGTGGCCAAAAGGCTGAAGCCACCCAAATGTCCACTGACAGATGAATGGAAAAACAAAATGTATATACATACAATGCAATAGTATTCAGCCTCAACAAGAAAATTCTGACACATGCCACAACATGGATGAAACTTGAGAACATTATGCTAAGTGAAATAAGCCAGTGACACACAAAAATACTGTATGATTCCACTTACACGAGGTACCTAAAATAGTCAAATTCAGAGAGGAAGTAAAATGGTGGTTGTTGGGCTGTGGGGAAGAGGGACTGGGGAGTTTTTTAATGGGTAGAATTTCAGTTTTGTAAAATGAAGAGTTCTGGAGACTGCTAAACAATGTGAATGTAATTAATACTGAATTATACACTTTAAGATGAGAAATTTTATATTACATATATTTTACCATAAGTTTTATTTATTTATTTTCTCACAATCTTTTAAAAAAGATTTATTTATTTTAAAGAGCGTGAGAATGGGGGTAGGGACAAAGGGACAGGGAGAGAGAGACCCTCAAGCAGTCTCCACACTGAGCCCAATGTGGGTCTCGATCCCACAACCCTCAGATCATTACTAAGCCAAAACCAACAGTGGGATGCTTAGATGACTGAGCCACCCAGGTGCCCTTCTTCAAATTTTTAAAAACAGATTTTATTTAAACACAATTAAAAGCCTGATACAATCCTTAAGTTCAAAAGTGGAACTGTGAATAAGGCACAATTAAATATAATATGAATGGGGTGCCTAGGTGTCTCAGTCAGTTAAGCAGCTGACTTCAGCTCAGGTCATGATCTCAGGGTCCTGGGATGGAGCCTTGCCTCAGGCTCTGTACTTGGCAGGGAATCTGCTTCTCCCTCTCCCTTCCCCCACTCGTGCACGCACTCTCTCTTTTTCTCTCTCAAATAAATAAATAAAATCTTGGAAGGAAGGAAGGTAGGCAGGCAGGCGGACCACATATTTGTCACAGAATTTTCTAGCAGCTAACTTACAAAGAATCAAGTATAGAATTACATTGTTCATATGACTAAAAAACAAACCAATCATTCAAGAGAAGCATCGATAAGACAAAGTGCTCTTGAGGACACGTATCTCATTGCCTTGGGAAAAATCTTCTATTTAAGGCTGAGATCACCTAGCACTTGATGCAATGACTGTTCTCCAGGCTAGATGGATTAAAAGACTATGAGAATTATACCGAGTATGTCAAGATGTGTGCTGTTTATAAGCTGTAGCTTATAATAAGTAATAATAAATATTGTATAATAATTCAATAATAAGTAAGGGATTAATCAATAAAGTATTTAGAGGTTAAATACTTGTTAAAGGTTGCTTAAAGTTTGTTAAAAGGTAGGGGCGCCTGGGTGGCTCAGTGGGTTAAAGCCTCTGCCTTCTGCTCAGGCCATGATCTCGGGGTCCTGGGATCAAGCCCCACATCAGGCTCCCTGCTGAGCAGAGAGCCTGCTTCCTCCTCTCTCTCTGCCTGCCTCTCCACCTACTTGTAATCTCCCTGTATCAAATAAATAAATAAAATCTTTAAAAAAAATTAAAAAAAATAAAGGTTGTTAAAAGGTTGTTTTATGGGCGCCTGGGTGGCTCAGTGGGTTAAAGCCGCTGCCTTCGGCTCAGGTCATGATCTCAGCATCCTGGGATCGAGGCCCGCATCGGGCTCTCTGCTCAGCAGGGAGCCTGCTTCCTCCTCTCCCTGTCTCTCTGCCTGCCTCTCTG
This sequence comes from Ailurus styani, assembly GCA_002007465.1. Classification (NCBI taxonomy): domain Eukaryota; kingdom Metazoa; phylum Chordata; class Mammalia; order Carnivora; family Ailuridae; genus Ailurus; species Ailurus styani. The sequence goes on from LNAC01000114.1 coordinate 2,419,331, forward strand.
CCTNTCTCTCCCCTTTTGTAAAAAAAAAAAAAAAAAACTTTAAAAAAAAAAAAAAAAAAAAAAAAAAAAAGAGGTTGTTTTATAACTATTCCAAAAGATTCTTTGCCCAATGTCCCTGTGTCTTAAAAGTAGTGCATATTTGTTTTCTATTATAATAAAAGATTAAGCAGAAGCTTATTGTTCATTATCTCAAATGAGGCTAAAGAAGATTATAATAGATGTCACCATTTCTTCTCTAAAGAAAACATTGAAAGAAAACTCTCTTTCCTACATCTCAACTGAAACACCATTTTCCATCCTATCCACATTTTGGCAAACAAGAAAATAAATCAAAACAGTAAGAGTCATGTCTGTGAGACTTAACTGTAAGTTATGAGCTTATCTGTTGTACATGCCCATAGCCAAATGAATAGCTCCATTTCCTGGACTCAGAGACTGTCAACACAAGTTAATGTATGCACACGCACATACAGACAGAAAATACACACCCAACTGTTAATAGTTCCATGTTCTCTAAAAACATGCATTCTCAAGAGGAATATATTGCTCTTAATAGATTAAAATTAGCTCTTGGTGGGAGGATGGAGAATGTGAAAAATATCTTAGATATTACAAACGGTCTGTGGTCTTCCCAATGGCCATAGATATGTAAAAAGATATATAAACAAATATGTATCATATATGTAGTATTAAAATTTTGTGAGTGGGCCAATTAAGAGAAAATGTCTAAAAGAAGGCTCTTTAGGGGATGATAGTAAAAAAACAGATTGAGGGCGCCTGGGTGGCTCAGTGGGTTAAAGCCGCTGCCTTCGGCTCAGGTCATGATCCCAGGGTCCTGGGATCGAGGCCCGCGTCGGGCTCTCTGCTCAGCGGGGAGCCTGCTTCCTCCTCTCTCCTCTCTGCCTACTTGTAATCTCTCTCTCTGTGTCAAATGAATAAATAAAATCTTTAAAAAAAAAAAAAAACAGATTGAGGAACACTGCTCTAAGGCAGTTTCCCAGAAGGTATGCAAAATTAAAGGCAAAGGTTACAGATGTGCTGAGTAATGATGCTCTCAGGCCTTTGAGGATGCCAGTCAGGGCTTGCAGAAGGGGCAGGACTGGGGGTCAGAAGCCCTAGCACATTTGTCGGTCTGAAGCATTCTCCTCCATTTATTCCAGTATGCTTCCAAGTATCATTGGCTGTGAATGCTATTACGTGAAAAAGGTTGGAAGCACGGAGTTTCTACTACAAATATGTATTACTTTTTTTAAAGATTTAATTAATTTTTTAAAGTAATCTTTACATCCAACATGGAACTTGAACTTACAACCCCCCAAGATCAAGAGTCACATGCTCTACTGACTGAGCTAGCCAAGTGCCTCAGATACGTATTACTTTTATAAAAAGAAACAATTAAAAAAAAAACACAAAACACTAGGGATGTAGAGGTAGTGCAATCAGTTGAGTGCCCAACTCTTGGTTTTGGTTCAGAATGTGAACTCAGGATTGTGGAACTGACACCTGTGTCAGTTTCTGAGCTCAGGGGGGTCTGCTTGAGATTCTCTCTCCCTCTGCCCCTCCTGTTCATACTCTCTCAAATAAAAAATAAATAAAACTTAAAAAAAACTATTTTTTAAAGATTTTATTTATTTGATAGAGAGAAAGAGAGCAAGAGCACATAAGCAAGGGAAGCAGCAGAGGGAGGGGGAGAAGCGGGCTCCCCACAGAGCAGGGAGCCCGATCTAAAGCTGGATCCCAGGACCCTGCAATCATGACCTGAGTCAAAGGCAGACACTTAACCGACTGAGCCACCCAGGCATCCCAAAAAACCACTTTAAAGACAAATACTGTTTTCAATCTCTTTTTAGGTCTACCATAACAGGAATCAAGAATCCAAAGTTCTGGGGCACCTGAATGGCTCAGCCGGTAAAGCATCTAACAAGTCTGTTTGTCCCTCTGCCCCTCCCCCTGCTCATGCTCGCTCTTGCTCTCTCTCAAATAAATAAATAAAAATCTTAAAAAAAAAAAAGGGGGAAGAAGAAAAATCCAAAGTCCTACTCAGAACATGCCCTAAAAAATGTCAACTGTCTAGTTGGGGACACTTTTAAAAAATCCACTCTGCCCACTTAGTCTATTGAGGGGCAATGGTCTTTTTTGTTTGTATCATGCCCTTTAACACCAGGAACTAAACCAGAAGCATTATGACTCAAGTGACAAAAAGGTTAGGAGTAGTGATTATGGCCATTTATAAGTCAAATATGAGTAAAAAAACACATACATGAGAGAAATAAGTACACAGAAAGAGAATGGATGCACAGAGATGATCTGAGGGAGACTAGGAGATCCGTAAAAGCAAAGTCCCTAGGTTTTTAATGTGGTCTCAGTTCCAATGTCCCTAGTGCCCAACAATACTGATTTTGTTCCTTGGTCTTTATTTTTTTAAGCCAACTTAAGTAAATCTGTGTTCCTTGAGCCCTAACTAAAACATAATAAACCTAAAAAATGTTAAATATAATCTGGCAGGAATCTGGCTTAGATGTAAAAACAAAACAAAACAACACCAGCTTGCCTAGGTTGAAGCATTACTTCTTGGAATGTTCCTTCTATATCCCTCCCTCCTTCCTTCCTTCCTTCCCTCCCTGCCTCTTTCCCTCTTTCCCTTACTCACTCCTTCCTTCCTTTCTTAAGAGACAGAGGAGTGGGGCGCCTGGGTGGCTCAGTGGGTTAAAGCCTCTGCCTTCGGCTCAGGTCATGGTCTTGGGGCCCTGGGATTGAGCCCCACATCGGGCTCCCTGCTCAGCAGGGAGCCTGCTTCCTCCCCTCTCTCTGCCTGCCCACTTGTAATCTCACTCTCTCTGTCAAATAAATAAATAAAATCTTTAAAAAAGAGAGAGAGACACAGAAGGAGTGGGTGTGCTCAAGGCAAAGGAGAGGAGAGGGGCGGAAGGAGAGGGAGTGAGAGAATCTCAAGCAGGCTCCACACTTAGCACGGAGCCCAACGTGGGGCCAATCCAGAACCCTGAAATCACGACCTAAGCCGAAATCAAGAGTCAGATGCCCCACTGACTGAGCCACCCAGGTGCCCCCTTTCTAAATATTTCTGTACGGTGCCTGGGTGGCTCGGTGGGTTAAGCCTCTGCCTTCGGCTCAGGTCATGATCTCAAGGTCCTGGGATCGAGCCCTGCATCAGGCTCTCTGCTCAGCAGGGCACCTGCTTCCTCCTCTCTCTCTGCCTGCCTCTCTGCCTACTTGTGATCTCTCTCTCTGTCAAATAAATAAGATCTTTAAAATAAACAAATAAATATTTCTGTAAAGACCAAAGTAATAATGAAGTGATTTGCTTTATGAAATTATTTCAAAAAAAAAAAAAAGAAATTATTTCAAATTAGTTAAAAATGTAAATGTCTTAACAAATAACTTTAGATTGGCCTGTAGAATCTAAAAATAATTAAGTGCAGGACTGGTTGCTTATAAAAAAAAAAAGAAGAAAACTATAGTTGAAATTCAGTGCTTCTAACCTGTCCAACTATACATAAAAACCTGAAGCAAATGCTTTTCTGATGAGAAATATAATAATGTACCACGCCTGATGAAAAGAGTTCTAGAGATGGATGGTGACAGTAGCACAGCATCATGAATATATTCAACACAACTAAAGTATACACTTAATAATGTTAAAGATGGTGAAGTTTCTATGTAGTTTACAATATAAAAAACAATATAGCTTGCCATTACCTAACCTACCAGACTGTTATGTATCCTGCAAAGTAGTTTCAGCTACTAGCAAAAATTTGAGTGCCAACCACCAAATACCACCAAAATACCTTGAATATCTCGTCCTAAAACTTCCACATAGTTCTGTTCTTTTAAGACTTCATGGTCATCTTCTTCCAAATCATATTCTGGCTTTTTTATTATTTTTTTTGTGTTGATCAAAAGCTGAGCTCGCTCCTTTTTTAATTTAGCTCCTATAAGAACATCCAAAGAATTAGAACATGACAAGTATAAATTCTTTCCAAACATTACATTTAAATAAGTAAATAAACTGTATCATTATTTAAAATCAGGGAAAAAAATTCAGTGTTTTCTCTTTGATGAAATTATGTACCACTCTTCACCAGTTTATATAAAGAAAAACCTTGAAAGTTTATTATTTGGGGGTGGGGTCACATTTTAATTACAATGGTCAATTTTAATTATAATTATTAATATTAAATACCTAACATTAAGTATTTCATTTAAGATAAGGCTTTATTATTTTTAATTTTCAAAAATTTGAATGGAGTAAACTAAAAAAGTAGTTTTTATTTAATCTGACTAGATCAGACACTTTGTGCTACATTTTTTAAATAGAAGATTAAAATATTTTAAAAAGTGAAATAATCCATAATCATCACATGAGCATCTCTTCAATTGTATAATCACTCAGTACCTCCTTCTCTATCAAGAATGTGATTAAGGACATCATCATCTCCCACAAACTGAACCTCCAGCATCTTGTCTTCCTTTAATTCCAGTTTACTCATCATTGCCAACCTAAACAGAAGCAATAAAGCACTCAAAAGTGATGAAAAATTCATTTCAACAACCAAATAAACAGTCACATAATAAATACATGCATTTATATGACATTTTAAAAAGTCTCAAGTATGAAAAATATATTATGCATTATTGTATTAATATTATGCTTTTGATAATAGGTAGATCAACTATCTGAAAAATGGAAAACACAGGAAGTGGTGGCTGAGACTTGGAAAAAGCCAAATTTAATCAAGGCAACTAAAATATAATAATAGGAAAGCAATTCTTCCTGTAAAGAAAGCCCTAACCAATCTACAGAATGAAAACATTACCAGAAAGGAGGTGTTTAATACATGAGAGTCTAGAGAAGGGGCAGACAAGCAAAGAATAATAGTTTGGTAGATTTTAGTATCTATTCACTAGAGATAAATAGTCAATTGGGGGAAGTCCATGCATTTCACCAGTATACCAAACCTGGATCAAATAATCCTCAAGTACCTCCCTTCACTATTATTGCATGCTTACCAAACAACTTTACAGTTAGAATATGGCTTTCTGGGTATCATGGTAACCAGTCAAGATGCATCTTTCCAATATTTTACAATTTTTCACTGAATAGACTTCAGAATTTGGCAAACAAAAACTTGATCAACTCTTCCTACTCTGAAAAAATTTCGTTTCAGAACTTAAAATACAAATGGCCTGAAACTAAATAATGATGATTCCCAACTGGCTCCCAGCTAATCAGTTTATTCAAAAAATGAATTTTTTCTCTCCTCTCTCTCCTATAAATCCTATTTTTGTTTTTTCTACTAATAATAGGAACTACAGACTATGTCACTCATAAGTCAGTTATTTGTATGCATATAACTTACTAAATGTTGTCAAGTTTTCTTTTGTAACTAGCACACTTTTTTAAAGTTTATTTATTAGTTTATTTATTTATTATAGTCTCTATACCCAACATGGGGTGGAACTCACAACCAAGAGTCGTATGTTTTACCAACTGAGCCAGGCACCTCCCCCACACTTTTTTAAAAAAAATGAAGATGTCGTTTTTTTATGTTCTACTTATTTAAATTATCTCTACACCCAACGTAGGGCTCAAACTCACAACCATGAGATTAAGAGTCACACACTCTTCCAACTGAGCCAGCCAGGTGCCCCTAAAACTAGCACACTTAAATGACTTGTCTTTTCATTTACCTTTAAAAGTACTACACATTCTGCAGCTGGAAAATTCAGGTAGAGTCACCTGCAACTGTAAAAAGAACTTGGTCAAGGTTGACTAACAGGAAATGAAAGCAACCAAAGAAGTTCACAAGTTTAAATAAACAAGATGAATACATAAATGCAGTTCTTACAAAGTTAGCATGATGGTATAGCAAAGGACAAAACAACCATCAGCACTTTGGCCAGGAAGTACTAGAGACTGAGAAGATCCAGACTTTTGGGGCAAGTGGCTGGAAAGAGGAGGCCAACATTTCAGCACTTACTACATGCTGGACACAGTTTTGAATATTCTGTACATATTTTCATTTAAACCTCAAAACAACTCTATTAAGGCTTATGTTTTGTGTATGAAGATAATACTTCATCTATAATTTATATGACCACTGCCAGCAGAACATATCCTTTTGGGCCATCTTTCTAGTCATGATACTGCTTTCTACTATGGGGAATTTGGATGTATTAGAAAAGAAGTTTAATGCATATACATGATATTTGTATCTAATAAAGAAACTTGGGATTTCTTTATATCTGTTTTCTGAGGGCTATTTGGCAGGCACTCTATTTGTTACTTTCATGCATAGTAGATCATTAAATCCTCAGATTCTTTAAGGTAGTTAAAATACATATAATTCCCCCAATAGAGGAATAAACTGAGGTTAACTATCATATTACTCATCCAAAATTATACAACTAGAAAGTGTGTTATGGCTAACACCCAAGTCTGACTGATTCCAAAATCCCTAATCATTCTATTATACACTTCTCCTGCCATTAAACACAAATGTGTTACCCCCCCTTTTTTTTAAGACTTATTTATTTTAGAGAGCGAGAGATAAAGAAAGAGTGGGGGAAGGGCAGGAGAGGGAGAAAGAAAGAATCTCTAGCAGACTCTCGAATGGGCGCAGAACTGGAGTGGGGGCTAGATCCCAAGATCCAGAGGCCAGAACCTGTGCCAAACCAAGAGTTGGGACACTTAACCTACTGAGCCACCCAGGCACCCCCAAATCCATCATCCTAAATGCTTGTTCTGACCTCTGGATACTATTCATAATATATCTAATCATTTTCCCACCTGGCAGTTCAAACATTCAAAGATTTCTATAGTTCCTCGTTTCCAGTTCATTAAGTTAAACATGCCTAGTTCTATCGAGCATACTTTTAAAAGCATGGCCAGATTCAGTCTAATCTACGTTGTTTTAAAATACAAACAGCTATGTTCTACAAAGGATATGAAGTAGTGACAATAAGCAAATACAGTAAAACAAATAAACTATAATACTAATAGGCAGTCTGGATCCAGGAAATTATAAAGAAAGCAGAAAATACATCATACAAAGAATCTGGGCTTTAAGCTAACTGACAAAGTGAAAAAGGAGTAAAGCTCAGTTACATGATTCTCATGAACAAAAGTTCAGTGGTTCCTTCGGGGAAAAGATTTTCAAGAAAAATTTGAAAACAGAAATTCCAGACAACTGAGTATTGTCCAATTTCCCTATGGTATTTTACATAAGAACTGCCTGGAGAGAGGCACCCTAACTTAATCTTGTTTGTAGTTGAATGCATTTATAAGTAATTTCTTTTTCAAAATAATAAGGCATCTTATTACACAGTACAAAACCACCAAACTGAAGAAACTTCTATGAAGACCTTGAAAGAAACATTTCCTTCCTTCCTTCATCAATTTCTGGAAAACACTACTTGACAACCACACAATAAAATGCAAATTTTTACTGACCGTCTACCCCTCAAGGCACTGTCTCTGGGTGCTTACTTTTAAGTGGGACTCCTTTCAAGGAGTTAACAAGACAGGTAGTACAGCAGCACCAAAATATTAACAGCAACACACCCTTCTTTGAGAGCAAATAAAGTATTGCTACAATTTTTAAAAACATAATTCTTATTAAAAAAAAGTTAAACACCAATTTTAATATCAGATAAACCTGGGTTCTGATCTTAACCCCACTCATACCTGTGTGACCTTGCACAAAATTGTGGCGATAAAACGAGATCATATGCCTGGCAAATGAAAATGCTAATTAAATGTTTCCTATCATCAGCTTCTTTAACCTTCAACGGAACCTCCTAGATCTCTTGCATTTCTCTACATCTAACACAAAAGGTACCCAGTAAATGATGAATAAATGTGTGCAGTGCCAATACACAAAGGTGTAGAGCCATGCTGTTTTTCTTCAGATTGCAACTGAAGTAGGTGAGGTATAATGGCTTTATTAGGATTTCAGTTGTAAGACGAACAGTAATGCATCCACAGCCTTTTAATTTAAAAAGATCTCCCAGAAGAGCCTGGTTCATCCACATGTTAAAACCAAGCATGGTCCCAGGGTGGCTGTTCAGCGAGCAGGACTCATGTGGCGCTTCCAGGCGGGGATGACATCTAAGGTTCTCACTCCTGTGGTAGTTCTGGGACGGAATCTCCTCCTACTCAGCCCTCACTGTGCCTGCTCCTCTCGGGTCACTCCACACTTCGGTTACACATTCGCAGTTTTCTCTTTACAAGCACAAGGCTCTTTAAGCCGAAAAACTGAAAGGTTGGTAGCGCGTCCCTTGCAGAGAAGGCCTATCAGTGCTGGAGAAACCCACCAACGGTGCTTCCAGAAGGAGCCTCTAACCCCAATAAGGGTTTACGGACTCTGGCCGGTGCCTCGCCCGGCTCACCAGTTGGCCGCGCTCTGCCAGCCGAGGGTCCTCGGGCCCTCGGGGGCCGGGGACAGCCTGGGGAGGGCAAAGAGGCAGCGACCCAGCCCGGAGCGCCGAGAGGAAGCCGGTTCCGAGACGCGGGCCCCAGCTCGGCTACCGGGCTGGGCGCCACCGGACTCACCTCACAGACCCCGAGCTAAGCGGGAGAGGGAAGCCGGCGGCCGCGTTGTCCCACCACGCACCTCTAGGTCTCCGCCAGGAGCCGCTCCGGCCTCCCCGCTTCTGCTGGACGGCACCCCGGTGACGGCGCCGCAGGGAAGGTGGCTCGGGCCCCGGCAAGAAACGCCAAACCCCGGTTAAGCACAGCCGGAGAGGGTTGCGGGGTCTCAGAAGCCAGTAGGGAAGCCCGGAGGCCGGCTGGGGGATGGGAGGCCTGCCTGCTGCACACCGAATCTCCCGCCCTGCTCAGGGGGCGGAGTCCAGGAAAGCCAATGGGAAGGGGAATCAGCCGAGAGCGACGTCGCTGCCCGCCAGTCGGTCTCCGCCTGTCGGCCCCGCCCATCGAGAAACCTGAGGAAAACGAATCCCTAAACCCCGAGTTCTAGGCCTTTCCTGTCCTGTTTCCGTTTCCGGGGAAGGGGGAAAGAAGTATTGGTTACACCTGGGGAAATTTGCAGAGGTGTAGCAGGTGTGTCTTGAGGCAATCTTAAAAGTCTTCATTAGCTTCTCTACACACCTTCTTTTGAGGAAAAGATAATGGGAATGAATCTGCGTTTGTGATTTTGTTTTTGGTTTTGTTTTGTTTTGTTTTGACAGAGAGAGAGCACAAGCAAGGGGAGTGGAGGAGGGAGAAGCAGGGCCCCAGCTGAGCAGGGAGCCTAATGCGGGACTTGATCCCAGGACCCCAGATCATGACCTGAGCTGAAGGTAGACGCTTAACCGACTGAGACACCCAGGCATCCCTGTGTTTTTTGTTTTTTAATTTATTTCATTTGGGGTGAAAGGTAGGATTCCATACATCTCAAGGGTTTGGAGTAGGAAAGAAGGGAGATACTCCTCTCTGGAAATAAGAGAATATGGAAATGGGGTCAGACTGCTAAGGGGATGGAGAGACTAAGATAGAACGAGTAGATGTACAAAGAGCTAATGAAGAAAAAAAGGATTGAACCTACTAGGATACAGTATTACCCACTAACAGAATACTATTTCATTTGGATTCATTTATTCAACACTACAGAATCCCCTGCATACCAGATAATGATATACCATTGAATGAGACAAACACGATCTTTGCTGTCATAGTAGACGCTATAGAGGAAGACACTGAATGGACAAGACTGAGAAGAATGCTACCATATGAGAAGTTCAGCATTTATTTGACTACGTGGAAGAAGTATCTAACTAAAGGACGGAAGAAGTCAGGAACAGTTTCCTTGGAGAAAGGGATGTTTAAACTGAGAGTTGAGTAGATTTAAGCCAGGCAAAGAGGAAGGGTAAAATTTTCTAGGTAGAAAGCCCAAATCAATATAGTATGTACATAAAGGGCCAACAGGCAAGTGCCAAAGTTGGGTCTGTTGTTTTGAGGGCTAGTTTAGCTCTTGGTGCACCAGTCAGAGTAGTACTAAAAGGTCACTCTGGATAAAGGAGGTAAGAGTGGAAGCATAAGGAAGAAAGACATGGAATCACCATTTTGGAAGATGTTTAGGAAATCCACTTGAGAAAGAGAAATGATGACAACCTGGATACCTCAATATTACATTTTGGTTGGCGGAATTTAAGAAAACAAAGGATAAAGGTAATTTTCTCTACATTGGAAATAAAGAATCTGGGCAAGGGTGAGTAGAAAAAAAGAGGAAAGAACATAGTCAACAGTTAACAATGAAGTGCTTGAAAAGTTTTTAAAAATGTGAAAATCTAGGAATACTGAATAGATATTTAACTAATATATTCTGTTTCTATGATGTAAACTCTCTTTTATCTCCTCTTCAGATCTACACCAAAGTCTATAGACTCAGAGGCCTTGTTTGAGTGGTGGTTTTTGAGTTGTTTTATGGTATATTTATGGAAAATTAAGGGAAGAAGATGGGTGTCCCACTTCTCTTTTTCTTTCTTTCTTTTTTTTTGACAGAGAAAGAGAGTAAGAAAACAAGCAGGGGGAGTGTCAGGCAGAGGGAGAGGAAGCAGAAGCAGGCTCCTGACTGAGCAGGGAGCCTGATGCAGGGCTCCATCCCAGGACTCCAGGATCATGACCAGAGTTGAAGACAGCTGCTTAAGCAATGGAGCCACCCAGGCGCCCCTCAGTCTTTTTCTTTGGATAGTTCAATTTATTCAGTTAACTTTGAGCACCTACCTGTATCAGGAACATAGTGCCTAGATATGTCCCTTACCATTAAGGAACTTGGATTCTTTTTGGGTAGGAAAAATCAGGTAATTTCATTACAATAAGGTTAAGCGCAAGGATAGAATTTGCAGAGATCTACTAGGACAATGAGTACTTAGTTCAGCTTAGCTAAGCAGAGAAAGGGCAGCAGAGGAAAAGCCTATCCAACTACAGATGATAGAGAATAGGGGTGGAAAAGGGATTTCAGGAAGAGAGTATGGTATTACAAACTGGGTGTGGTAGTACAAAGCAGTTTGGTGTTAATTTAAACTTTAAGTAAAAGTTAAGAATGATAGGGGATGGAATGGGAGAAGTCTGAAGCTAAAGAATAGAATTTATCCTCTATGATGGAACCACTGAATAATTGTAACCAGGGACTGATAGGTGTTTTATATTAATCACTAATGAAGGTCAATTTGAGAGGGGTAGGGGTCTAGTTAGGAAGCTATCAAAGCATTCTGGATATGAAGACGGAGTTTGAGCTGTAGTAGTAGAACTGGAAAGGAAAGAATGACTTTGAAAAAAAATAGGCAAAGCCAGCAGGGTTTAGAAACTGGATATAGAGGTAAGGAAGAAGGAAAATATAAGTCCCAGGTTTCTGGCATGGTTGTGTGGGTATCAGCTCCCCAGTGTTCTGCGAAAGAGTACGGATAGAGGGAAAGAGTTTATNGGAAAGAGTTTAGCTTGAGGCATCTTGACTTTGAAATCCCTTTGAAAGAGAAACCAAATTATCCTGCAAACAGTGGTTTTAAGAGTTTGAAATTCATTCAAGAGATCGATAGAGAGAGAGATCTAGGGGTCACCAGTGTATAGATTAAAGCCAAAGGGAGAAAAAAAGAATTGCCTTAGGATGATGAGTAAAAGATGAAATGAAGTGAGGTATCTCATCTTCTGAGATAGGCAGCAAGTAGATGTGCATAGTTGTGGATATAGTTGTTCTTTGAAGTGGTGGGAGAAAACAAGAAATTAAAACCTAGCATTATGGCCTCCATTTAATGAAAAAGAGCTGAGGCTCCTGAGAAAGTGGTACTTCAAGTGATGAAGCCTTGGAACAGAAACTGAAGGGAATGAGAATGTAAGCCGGCCAAGAAGTAGAAGGACTCAAAGTGTTGGGGGCTTAAGGTTGGGGCCAGTGAAGTTGTACTGATGCCTATAGTGTTCAGTGAACTGAGTAAGGGAATAGAGAAGGTGGAGTGTAGCACTGATACGGAAGAGACACACACACACACACACACACACACACACACGATTAATCTCTTTCTTATATTGGCATTTACTGTTTTATGTATTTCTCTGGGGAAAAAATTCTTGAGTCAGTGGTTGTGGGTGGAAGAGGAAAGCTTAGCTATGAAGGCAAAAGATTGTTATAGGACTAAAGAGAGTTTTCAGTGCTGATTGCACATGAAAATTACCTGGGGAGGTGATAAAACTACTAATGTTAGATCCCAATTCCAGAGATCGTGAATGTGGCCTGTGAATGTGGTCATCAGAAATTTCCCAGATGATTTTTTTTTTAAAGATTTTATTTGTTTATTTGACAGAGAGAAACACAGTGAGAGAGGGACATACCAGCAGGGGGAGTGAGAGAGGAAGAAACGGGCCTCCCGCCGAGCAGGAAGCCTGATGTGGGGCTCCATCCCAGGACCCCGGGATCATGACCTGAGCCGACTGCAGACGACCAATGATTGAGCCACCCAGGCGCCCACCCCCAGATGATTTTACTGTGCAAGCTAGTGTTGAGAACCACTGAGCTAGGGAGAATGAAAATTTTTGTCAAATGTGAAATCACCTGGATGCTATGCATTAAACACATACTTGCTAATGATTGATAGGTCTAGAATGGCAGTGGCAAATGCCTCAGCAAATATCTACCCAGAGTTTTTAAGATACAAATTTGATTTCAATCCTGTTCAGGAGAAAGCGATTACTTGTATCCAAACACTTAGGAATAAAAGAGAATAGTAGTAAAATCCTATTTTATCTCCAGGATTTTCTCATACCAGGGATGATGAGGCCCTCCTAAGGCACAAATTAGTAATGAAAGATTTGGCAGATTACTCCTTAAAAAATATACACGTAATAATTTAAACTCTGGGAAATGAGCCTTAGAATACAATATTCAATACAGAAAGTTTTACCATGTTCATAAAGCCATTATTTATAATAGCTGTTAGATTTCTTAAAATTCTGATTTTCTTTGAGGAAATGGGGATATTTCCTACTGAATGTTGGAGAGAATAAAAAATATTTTTGAAGTGTTTTTAGTTAAATTATATAATGATTCAGAATTTAAGCTGGTATTGGGTAGCATGATCTGGCCATGAATAAAATGTTTTCATTCCTAATGTGTATTAAACATTGTTAAAGTGCCAAAAGTGATTGGTCCTTCAAGTGAGTTTTAGAAGTGAGCCCCACCCCTTTCTGATGTAACATTTGAAGAAAAGTAGGGCTGTTACTACGGACTATTATCCATCTTATTTGGATTAGGACCCAGGGCCAGATTTAGACCCTTAGAAACCATAAACGCAAATGACTGTATTTGTACCCTCTCCTGTGTTGTTCAAAACAATATAAAATTATAAAATAACTATAAGTCCAACAAAATTCTGATTTCCTCTCAAGCTACCTGGCAACATTTTTTGCAGGAGAGGGATGCAGGTAAGGACCTGTAAAATATTTTTAAGTTTTTTGAGAGCTTTCTCTGATTATACTCTAAACCAGATTTTCTCAATTTAGGTTCCTTATATAAACCACAGAAAGACTATTTTTTTTCCTCTTAAGAATGGTACCCAATTAAGGATATACACAATTGGAACTAGACATAGGAGATAATTTGTAACTGCGCATTCCTAGGTTATTGAGGCTTGAATCTTTCATGGGTTTAGTTTGTCTCTTAGTAATCTAGCTCTACTGAGATCCAATCTCCCCTTCCTTCCTATCCCCTATAGGGGCCTTGGCCTTGTGGGGCTAGGACAAGTACACCGGTAGTCAATAATAATAAATGCTGGGCACCTGGGTGGCTCAGTGGGTTAAAGCCTCTGCCTTCAGCTCAGGTCATGGTCTCAGGGTCGTGGGATTTAAGCCCGCATCGGGCTACCTGCTCGGCAAGGAGTCTGCTTCCTCCTCTCTCTCTGCCTGCCTCTCAGCCTACTTGTGATCTCTGTCAAATAAATAAATAAAATCTTAAAAAAAAGAATAATAAATACTGTATGAAGCAGCATCTTATGGTAGTTAAGTGCACAAGTCCATGAGCCTGAGTGTGGTTCAATCCCGGCTGTACCACTTACTAGCTCTGTGACCTTAGACAGATGAATTCCTTTTCTTGTAAAAGGAGAATAATACTACTTATCAGACACCATTGTATTACTGAATTACTGCATTTCCTTTAAAGTGGTTAGAATGGTGCTTGGGATGTCCTAGAATCCAATAAATATTATTGTTTGACTCACGTGAGAAGAATCTCTGGACCATAAATTGTGACCTGGACCACAGTTGTGTATGTGTTAGCAGGACAGTGTTCCTACTCTCTTAATATTCACTATTTTACTACAGTACCTTAAAGTGACTTTTCCCTTTGTATTTGCCCTGTATTTTCTAAGGTTTTCCAAATGAGCAAATATTACATTTTTAATAAAAGGAAAAAATGGAAACTGTCAAACTGGTGAATCTGATCCTTTCTAACTAATGCATATCCAGTCAAGGTAAAAACAGATTAATCCAGGCTTCATGAGTTGGCTCAACCCATTCTCTTCTGGAACTGCTATTCTTTATCAGCAATTTTGGATTAAAATGCATTTTATGTTGCTTGGATCTGAAATAAAAGGGAGAATAAAAGCGTTGGTCCATAAATTAGGAATAATAGCTATGGGGGCAGGGAGAGGCCTGAGACTTTTCTAGAAAGTACATGTAAAGAAAGGAAGAGGGCCTGGGGCTGAGCTCTTCATTCAGCCCATATTCTAAGAGAAAGGTAAAGTATATCTTTCGAAAACAATGTGGGAAGAACCAAAAAGTTTACTGACTAGAGAACAAACTACTGGTAAGACTACAGGGAAAGAGGCACTTTCATACATTGCTGATTAGACTGTAAATGACAGTAGTAATGCTGGCTCCTCTTTATAAGGGCCTTAGGAGAGAAAATTTTCTAACATTTCAGTTTTAGAAGCAGTTGTGCTTCACCTGAGAAACTGATTTGTTTATTATTATTATTTGTTAATTTGTTTAAGGATTCTGAAGGTCATGTAATTAATCCCTCTTTACATTTGGCTGTTTTAAAGTTCAGAGATAAATATGTATCTCAACAATAACATACAGAAACATATGGCATATATTTTATGTATTAATTTCACTTCTGCCTTCATGTTATTATTTTATGGGAGTATATGTAATTTTATATATTGCTTTAATTAGTCCTATAAATTGCCTTAATAGGGTTTCCTATGAATAAAAAGTTTAGACATTACATAAATAAAATGGCATGCTTTGAAAAAAAACACAACAAAGGACCATTCTAAGGTATAAAATTCAGGTAAGATATAAAATTAACTCGGGAATCCAGTCAAAAGCCAAATAAAGCTGTATTTTTATACTGTACAAAAGAAAATTTACATTCTTAATGTAACTAGATACATCTAGGGGAAAATTACACATCTCTCAAGAAACACAATATTTTAACATCTTAGATATGTTTCTGCATTGCAGACTGATAGTGAATTTTATACATCTTTATTTACAATAAATTAAAATAGTTTTTCATCTCTGGCAGATATTTACAAGGTCAACAAGGACTACGTTTCACATTTCAACAATCAACAGCATTAACCGATTCAGTAAGACAGTTAAGATAATGGCTTACATGCACCAATAATATGATCTTAAATGTGCGTTTTTTTTCTTTAGCTCTGAAAAAAATGAAAGTTTTCACTAGTCCTAGGTTGAAAGGACATCAGTCAATAGAAATCATATTTTTTTCATGCCTATCCTATTTAAATTTTCACCATTACAATTATCTGAATGTTTGGGAAATTTATACCAAGCTGCAGATGGATGCTGGTCTTAAAAAAAAAAAAAGGAGCTGATCTATACATTCCATATCCTTTTATAAGCAAACATGTGAAAGTGGGATATCTCTTGTTTACTTGTCCATTGTGACAGAGATCAGACTACATAATGCTGTAATAAAAACCCTTCAGAAATTGTAGCTAAGAGCCAAATCATGAGAAAAATAGTGGGAAAATAATCTTTGCACCATAAAAATGGTTTCTCTTAACCAGTTACAATGAATGTAAAGTTAGCATAATTTTTAGAATGAGAATCAAAAAGATTCAAAGATTCATTGTAAAGTAGTTGAACTTATTACAAATATTTGTTTATCTTTAAAAAGATTTTAAATAATCTCTACACCCAACATGGGGCTTACACTTACAACATATAAGAGTTGCATGCTCTAAGGACTGAGCCAGCCAGGCACCCCACAAATATTTTTAAACAACACATGGAGCATTGAGCTTATCTCTCAATTCAGTCTTGATGATAAAACTTAAAAAAAAAAAAATCCAAAACCTACATTAGTTAATTGTTAACCCATCTTCTCTTTCCAAGATAGCTGGTTAATACATTCATTACTTTTTAAACTACTACTTGATATGGAAAACAAACAAACAAAAAATCCGCACACAAAACTGGTTTGCAACTTAGTGGCATGTTGTTTCCCCAAAGAAATTGTTACTTAATAGTTCAAGTAAGTCCATTAGTTCTTATTGGTCTATACATTTAAAAAATGAGTATTTTAGCTGTTTTCTGCAAAGAAAAAAAACACCCAGAGCGATCATGTACATAAATTATGTAAAAACATACCATTTTAGCCAATATCATACTTACTGGAAATAACTGCCATTACTTAAAAGGTGCATTTCCATGACTCCCCCCTCAATTTTGTTTTTAAAAATCCATTATCATACATACAATATACCAATTTTAGGAGTTTCCCCTCTTTCTTATTCAACACTGATGAGTAGAATCCTTAGAGTTAAGGAGACCTGAAAATGTGCATAAGGAATAATATTTGGCCTTCTCAACTGGTACTTTAGCTGGAGGTGCAAAATGTTGACTAAGAAAACCTCAAATGAAATCTTGTAGGAACTGTGTACCTATGTTGCAGAGCAAAGAATCTTGTAGTATTTATTTCCCCCAGGGCTAGAAAGCAATCCTTTATGTTAAAGGGACCTCATTCTTTCACAGTTAGGTACTTTAAAAATTATATTTGGTTGAGACATTTTCTTTGGTAAATTTTATAATCAACAAAGTTGTAAAGAATTTCCTCTGACACAATTAACACTGAGCTGTTGACACTCAAATACAGGAAACCAGTTTGATATCAATTCTGTAGTTGGGGATGGATTGTCCAATTAAGTTCATTTCTCTATGAAAATAGAATTTCCTTATTGAACCTACCTCCAGATACACAATTACAAAAAAAAAAAAAAAGACTCATACATACTGTGACACTTAATGCTATTTTTTTTTTTTGGTAAAATCTATAAGCCTAATAGCATAATAGCAGACCTCTGAATGTGCCTTAATTTGTAAACATTTTCTCAAGGTCCAAAATAAAACATAGAACCTACATTTCTGTACTATGCTGCCAGTTATTTCACATCATTCCCAGCTTTCTGCTAACTTCTACTCTGGACCGTTTGCTCTTGTGTATATTTCTCATGTGACTAGTGGTTAAGAAATACTGAAGTGATTGAAGTTTCCAAAAGTCTGTGGTTGTGTGGACAGGTGAGGAAGGAATGTGTCTGTATGGGTAGGGGAGGGTTGGGTGATGAGGACTCCTCTAATTCTAATGGCAGCATCACCCTACAGATTTCTGCAACTGCCAAAAGTCTAGTAAAGTTTAAGTGCACATTGGCTGACTTTATGAATTTATTTCCTCTGTATATCCAGTACCAATATGATATACCCATTAGGTACACAATGCAGGTCATACTAAAATTTATGTAACATGACCACCCTGGAAATGGAAAATTGTACCAATCTGGTGACTCATGATTTTATGAGCACTGTTAACAATTTTACACTGCATTTGATCTTATAATCTGGCAAATATTCTAATTTTTTAGAGTTTATCAGTAATTTCTAGTAGGTTTTCAAATAACTTGTTTCTAGAAAGCACTTTAAAAAAATTAAGGTATTACAAATAAGTGTCTCAACCGACTTAGTGGTTTGAAACATGATTAATAATCATTCAACTTGAAAGATAGAAAATTTCATATTGAGACTTTAACACAGCCATAGTATAGAAAAGTTGCTCTAAAATTCTTACAGATTTTCTGACCACTGGTATGACCTATTAAACATTTTTAACCTGAAAAACAAATACATAACTGGAATACTGATTAAAACAAAAACTTACTTTGTAATCCAAGATCAGAAATGGAGAGCTCCTCCTTGCCAGTGTTTATATAAATAGTATATTACCCCCTAATGACAGATACTCATTTTTTAAATTTACAAATGAACATGCAGAGAATTAAATGAGACAGCTGATTGTCAACTAAAGTACTCAAAAATGGACCCATACAAACCTCACAAAGTGAGGTAGCAGAAACACCCCACTTCATTAAAATATTCACAAAAATAGTGCAAACAAAACTTGAAAGAAGTTATTCTCAGTATTCCAGTGTCTAATAAGTAGTTACAATTAATTTAAAGCTACTAAGTGGAATTTAAGAATATACATTGGAAATATTGAGCTTATATAGCTGAGACTACCGCATTTAAGACATTTTATACGGTATATACACTTTAAATGACAAAATGGTCAGCATTCCATAATGAAATCATAAGCTTCACACTATAAACCTTTATCAACCACATAAGGAAATACTGCTTGTATCTATCTATTCTAAAAGCACAAGGTTCAATTTTTTTCAACATTAGAAATTAATGGAATAAAATTTATTTAATCTTTACTTTGCAATACTCCATTGTGCAATACAATTAACTTGCTACCTAGGTGACTGTGAAAGCTGGCTGATTAAATTACTTTTAAAATAGCTAGAAACACTGATCAAAGCCATTTCTTTGGATTTATTTTTGCATTTAAATAAATCCCCAGAAATATAATCAACTACAAAATGGCAGCATACAACTGTTATGTGGCAGAAAATAGTAAGGCATGAATTAGAATAAGAAAAATGTATCTATCCTTACATTTGTGGTATAGATACCTACATTACCAACACTTGCCCATCTGATCATTACTCTACATTTTTTCTGGATTAAATAGTTTCTTAATGTGCTGTATTCACCAACCACTAGACCAGAACTGTAAAGAAACTGCAGAAATGGAGAGTGTTACATACCATATTTACCATACTATGAGTACAGGGAGGCAGTGGGTGTCAATATGCATTTGACGGGAGACAGAAGTTATATTCTGGCTCTGCTTCTTAGTTATGTGACTTTGATCAAGTCACAACCTTTTGAGCCTCAGTTTCCTGAGGATAGATATTTGGGGAGGGGGCACTGGGCAACTAGATTATTTATAGGGTCTCATGTAGCACAAAATTCTGACTCTATAATAAACAGGCACAGAAGAGTAATTGGGAGAGTAAGAGTGGTGGCAGGGGTCAGGATTTTAACCACTTCCCCCTCCAGCTTCTCAAAATATTTTTATATTTAAAAATCTTACTTCTAAGTTAGCTTTTCACACTTTATATTTTAGGTTGATTTCTAGTAACATAATTTAAAATTAATGTAATAGAGAAGAGTTACCAAAAGCTTCAGGTATTTCTTTGTATTTCTTAATTCAACCTGGCATAAATGGCATCAATCAAATTGATTTATTACAGAAAACAAGTGTTTTCTCTGTAATGAGCTTTTCTATAGAGGGAAAGACCTTTTCTTATGAAAGGTAATAAGTATAAAACAACAGGTTGTTAAAGAATAAAGTATGAATATTGCTGGTATATATTTGTAATAGCTGTTATATATCTGAAAACTATTTTGAATTAAATAACAATAAATAATGCAAATGAATATAAAAAACTTCTTAGAAAATTTATTTATGGTTCATTGAACTAAATATTAACATATCTTGCACGGGAAATCTGTTCTAAGACCCTGAATGCACAGTTTGAGCTAAATGAAACGTTTCTTCATTAAGGCCAAATCGCATAACTTAAAAATAACAAAATGTTACAGGGTTATGGAACATTAATGGGTATGTATACATACAAAACATGTATATGTATACACACAGATAAATGATAACCTCTAAGTTAAAAATTTCCCAAAACCAACTTTCCAAGTTTAAGATTTTCAACAAAAGGGAGATTTATTTTATTATAGCTTTTGCTGTAATTTGGTAGTATTTGTCTTTTGTGGGTTTTTAGGGTGTGCTTTAACTAAATCATGCTAGATTTAGATGCCAATAAACACACAACTTGAATTCAAAACAACCTGCCAGCCTCCTAAATGAACCAGGCATTTCTGCCATAAAGTGAATGACCTCCAGCCATAGCCAAGATCTTACTCCTTGGTAAGAACAACGCTCTTTTCTTTTCCTACCTGAAACTCTGCTTTCCTCAGTATGTTATAGATCTGCTTTTATTTTGGCTGCTTTCAAACTCATTTATCTGACATCCCTTAAATTAAAAGGGACATCTAACATATGTCTTTGTGATATATACATAATACCACACGCACGCACGCGCACACACACACACACATACCCCGAAACATTTCTATTTATAAACTTCTAACTTTATCCCAGACTTTGGCAATGTTGTAGTAGTAGTACTAGTTGTACTAGTTCAGGTTCTAGTTTTCCACTTTCTAAGAGCTGAAAAGTGTTACAGACCACCAAATTCAAATAAGCATCTCATTGTTATAAAGATTCTAAAGAAAATCCCCTCCAAAAACAAAACAAAATAAAACAAACCCTCCTACAATAAAATAAGAGGAGGAGGGGGGAGGTTCTTAGATGTGGAAAAAAACAAGAGGCATTTTTCTGGTTACTTTATTTATCAAATTCTACTGTAATTTTAATTGATAGAGATAATATTTTAAACTTTGTTAATTAGGAGAATACTTGCTTTCTATAAATTGAGTATATTTTTCTTTCACAATAATAAAATAAAAATGTCTAAATGTACAAAGCACTAATACCTCTGATGTATTTTGCAGAAGGATAACGTATAGCAATTCAAGTCACAATACACTGATTTTCAAAAACCAATATATATTCTTCTTTTTCAATCAAGCACTAGAGCCTGAGACCCAAGAGAACTTATACTGAAATTTTACCCAACCAAATCAGAACTAAAAAAAACTGTTTACTAATAATGCATTTTTGTAGCCTCTTAGCACAGTTACCAAATGCTACTTACATACATTCAACATCTAGCTTACTGGCATGATTTCAAAGTTTTATAAAAATGAGAAACTTCTGCAGATATATGATTAGAAGGTACACAAATTGCATTACATTAAACACAAAGGCAGTGTGGTCCTTGTAGGAGAAATCAAGTCAGTACCCCCTGGTAGAAATGTTCTATAAAAATGTGTCACATTGACGCATCAGTGTTTTCAGCCAATTATCTGTCCCTGATGTGTTTCCTTGGAGTATAGGATATATCAGGACTTCAGGTTTCTTAATCCAAAATATCTGACTGAATTTAGGTACATCTAGAAAGCAGCTGAAAGGGTTTCTCCAATAGTCTGATATCACAGAAAGTGGGTTGAGAAATCCCTCTCTTTACCTGAAGACGTACTTATTCTACTTCAGTCATCATCAGCTCACAAAGGAAAAGAAAAAAAACCTATCAAAACTTCCCCTCACACACACAGTCCCACACAAGCTAAACAAAACCCGCCCCCCCCCAAACCCCAGCACCAAAGTGTCAATCATTCCTGGGAAATAGAACATGCCCCTTGGATTCTCTGATTTATTAGCTGTTCAAACTTGAAGGACAGAAATGACCTATGTCCTTGTGGGGAGGAGGGAAGACATGTTAATAATGACTGTAGAGCCATTGAGAAAGTGCATTATCAATTACACAAACAACTTTGAGCCCTGCCCTCCAAAGGAGGGGGCCACAACTTGATTTAAATGCCTCAGTAACTGAACATTTGTGTCCTTGAAATAAAGGAGATGGGGGGAAAAGAACCACCCACATTTTAATGAAAAAGTGCAGCAGTCTACCACCTTTCCCCATGCTTCTCAAGAAAATGATTGCACAGACTCAGAGAAGTCCAAAGTCATAGCAGAATCTCTGAGGCACTCCTGGTTAATAACAAGAGAAAAAAATATGATCCAGTAATCTCCATAGTTCTATAGATTATGAGAACAAACCCGTTTTGTTTTTCTTTAAATGAAAGCCAAAGAATCATTTCATAGGGATCATATACACCATTTCCTCTAACATATCCTCAGTCTCACAGTGTTGAAATGGGACCGATCAGCCTACGATGGATTGCACATCACCCAAGAAGAAAGGAAGGCATGGAAAATGCATACATTTTATACTGCTTCACAAACACATTTACAAGGAAGGTGAAGAGAAGATATAGAAAGGAGGAAAAAGAAAACCTTATTGCTGTTTCCATACAAAATACAGTATGAAGATACCTAAACTAAATCAAATCTGATTATGATGACCAATATTTTCACAACATGGGATGAAGTGTCTTCTTATACAATGAAATGTTCAGTTTAAAGGGTAAGCAGAAAGATGAGAGAGGATGTCAGAACTACACCTGGGATATTAGCTGCATATTGAAACTTGGGGATCGAGACTGCTTGGTTAAGGGAGCTCCTGGGCTGAGGAGCTCTTTACCTTCTCCAGCTTGACCTAGCCGGTCTTCCTGTAGACTGATAGTTGAGTATCGATTAACTTTGTTAGCTGCTAAATTAGTAACCCCCTCAGTGCCAACCCCAATGCTGGTACTTGCTTGACTGCCATTTACATAGTCAAATGATTTGCTTGAGGAAGCACTGGCTGTCCGGATTAGACTTATACTATTGGTTTTTGGCACCACCTGGCCAGCAGGCAGGCTCAGGTGTTTCTTCATCGGTGTCAGCTCGATTGAATCTACACTAAGATCAGTTGGTTGCTGTACATACTGCCTGCGAATGACTGAATCTCGAGGGCTCTCACTGGATTTGATGACAGAAGCTGTTTCTTTATCCTTAGCTGAAAGCCCAGTTGCTACTTTCCTTAAGCTTCCCCTCTGAGAAGAGGAGGATGGTTTGGTCCCAATTGGCTGACTGCTGAGGGAAGCCCCTGATGAAAATCCTTCATCTGCATCATTTAGGTTTACCGACTCTTCTCCATTTACACCCTCAGCACCTAAAAAACAAATCAGACAGACTCAGCAATAGCTAAATTAAAAAAGAAGGAACTGTGAATAAAAACTCAACTGACCTTATCTCTTGGGTAATCTTTGCTATACGTTGGCAATGGCCCTACTGTCAATGCTTCCCCTAAATAATTTAGAGGAAGAAAGCTTAATCTACACAGAATTCTAATAGTTATTCACTGTATCCGTTCAGCTTTAATTAGTCCAGCTTTTGTAAGACTATCCACAAATGAACTTAGTATATCTCAGTATTTAGGCATATAAAACAACTTAAGGTGAAATACATTTTGTTACAAAATCTTTATAATATACCCTTGTCTATTTGAGGTGACCATATATATCTATTTAAAAAAAAATCAAAAATTTTCCTCATATCTTCCTTAGCCTACCATAAAAAAGACCATACAAAAGAGACACCCTTCTGATTGCAGTCATCCAGAATAGTGCCAAATTCATTATTATCCCTACAAGCCAAACCCTTTTTAAGGACAGTAAAATTTTACATTTACTCAACAGCTAAGTGCTTCTACATGGTTTTAAAACCTTTAACATGGAATTACTAGATTTTCTAACTCAAAAAACTGCACAGTTTCTAGTAATTTCATACTTATATTTTTTCTTATGAAGATACTCACTGGTTTCCATATTTTCTCAACCAGTTAATGTGAAGAAAATATTTGATTATTAAAGAGTAACTAGCAGGGATAGTTAAGAAGGATTTTTACTTTCTATATTATATAGCTGTAATAATTTGGATTTTTCATCTTGAGATATATTATTGTCATAATCACAAAATACTATGGTGTCCCATTATGTTTTATGCAGAAACTGCATTTAACGAAATAATCTGTATCTTGGGATTTTTGTTAGAAGGGGAGAAGCATATCTAATATATTCAGTTTGGGTTTTCCAGAAAGCCTAATTCTCTTACCAAAAGTATGATCAACACTCTCTTGGAAAGTTGTATATTTGTTTCTTTCAAAATGGATAGCAGTTCACTACATTATTATGTATGTTTGCCAGACTGCAAGAAAGTTTAATCGGAATCCACATACAGATATCAATATTACAGTTAAGGTAAAATATTAGGAAATAATTCTAAATAAATATTACTTTGAGATACAGGTTATCTAAGTAAAATACACATAAAATATTTAAACAAAATCTTTATTTAACATAATACCTAGAAAAATAAAATTTTCTTAGATATATTTTCTTATATGGATTAGTTATTTCCTTCCTTCAAAAGAAGAATAGGCTATCTTTAAAGCAAAAGGCATGTTATTATATCCAGCAGTTTAATAATCTTCAACCATCATGCAAAGCCATATGAAAATGCAGCTGACACCACTTCTCTCAACCCCTTCTTCAAAAGAGTTGTATATAATGTAACTCAAAATGAAACTTTAAATTATATCCATATGGCATCATCTTAGTAATTTACTTAGTTACTATAAAGAACTCTGAAATGCCCAAGAAAAGATATTTACTGGTTTACAACTAGTATCAGTAATAGAAAACTAGAGTGAACAGAAATGTATCATCAGATATATATCTATATATATGGAGGAAAGGAGACTGAGAGACTTAGTGCTAGCATCTAAATCTTGCCTCATGCAGGTCTGATGCCCAAGCAGTATGGCCATAAAAGAGATGATAATAACATAAAAACCACCATGCAAGAGAACCTACTGATATTTTACATACTAAGAAATGTTGTCTCAATATACTGGAACACTGACTATACTTTAATCACAGGCATCGTCCTCAGTTTAGCAGTAATTTTAAATCCAACTTTAAAAGTCATAAATAAAACGTTACCTGACCATCAGGATAAGGGTAGGTGATGGGCTTATATCCTCCCTTCAATTTCAACATATAATAAATAAAATTTTAATTGTAAACTGACTTAAAACCATCACACCAGAAAATTCTTTTAAAAGGCCAAATATTAATGTCAATACAAAAGCTCCAGCTGACTTCAGAATTACTAAAACTTTACATAGGTAAAGTTAAAAAACCTCAAGGAATAAAAAGGCAGTTATGCCTTACAACTTTTTTCCTTCCTAATTTTCTCCCTGGGTGATACTACTCATGATCTATAGGAAAGATCACCAAAAACGATCTTTAATGAACTTTCTTTTTAAGATTTATCTACTTGAAAGAGAGTGTGTTCTTTCTTTTTTATAAGATTTATTTGAAAGAGAGAGTGTGTGTGAGTGGAGGGAGAGGCAAAAGGAGAGGGAGACAAGCAGACTCCCCACTAAATAGGGAGCCTGATAAAGAGCTAATTCTCAAGACTTTGAGATCATGACCTGAGCCAAAATTAAGAGTTGGGTGCTCAACTGACTGAGTCACTGCACACACCTTTAATGAACTTTTCTATTCAGTCGGACTTTCCTTATAAATTTAGCTCCTACTAATATTGATTTAATGATACAATTAATCCAGATTAAAAGTCAAAGTAATTTTTGAGAAATTTCAAACACACTGAAGGAATTTACTCCTCTTTCCTTGTGGTGATACCTCCCACCCCCACAAACTGAAATTTTTACCAGTGATAGGAGATATTAAAATACGATGTTTTAATATTAAATTAGATATTTTATTTTGTATTTTTTTAAGGATTTTATTTTTAAGTGATCTCTACACCCAGTGTGGGGCTTGAACTCACAACCCCGAGATCAAGAGTTGCATGGCTCTACCGATGAGTCTGCCAGGTACCCCTTAATAGGATATCTTAAAAGAACTACTATTTTGGTTCCTTCTTCAAAGTATATGACTTTTGATGAATTGGAAGAAATGTTTCAACCTAATCCCACACTCTAGAATTTCACCAAGTCTTAATTATCATAATACAGTACTGTATTTAGCAAAAATAATCCAACATTCTAGTAACGGTAGCAGATATATCAAGAGGCTCATTTAGTCACCAGGAATGTTGAGAAACAGGCTTTTGTTCAATTTAGGCCAACTCTGGGTTTGACATCTATTCATACACTTATTTTTATGTCTTTTGACTATCTCAGAGAAAGACAGAAAATGAAAAGGGAAGGTTGCATCTTTCACAGGATCTTTGTAAAACAGCATCAACTCCTTTGGGTCCCTAGATCATGCACATGCAACACTGTTAAATGAAGTTAAGGTCAATGTGGGCAAATGGGCAAGGGAAGAGAAGGTAGATTTAGATTCTTACTGAGCATGCTCTAATTTCTAATGCACCAAAGAGTAAGATAGGAAGTTACCTTCCTTAAGGTGGAAGGTAACTGCTTCATATATGTTTGGTCTTAAGTAAAAATATATAACCTATTTTAAAACTATCTGCTATATTTTATTAATTAGCATAAAGGTTCCATAGTAGCAATACATTAAATAATGAAAAACCATTAGGCCACAGTTCACTCTTTCACAAAGTCAACTCCTATGGGCATCACATGTAAAACAGCAAATAAATAGTTTTCTATTGGAGAGAAGTATTTTTTTACAGATGGTGGTGGTAATGGTGGTGGTGGTGGTGGTGGTGGTGATTCGGGGGTAAAAAAAAAACTTCTCATTTTGAGATACCTACGTTGTAGAAATAAGGATCTACTAGGATACCTGAGCTCTAAATAATACATTTCAATTCTGTTTGAGAGTTATAGAAGACAATCATTATTTACAATAAATGATAAAATGTAGTGTGGACCAGTATAGCACATTTATAGAGGAAAGATGCTAGTAGCTCACTAGTCAGACCCAAGTATCTTGACCCACAGATTATAAAAAGTGACAAATACTGGTTTATTCCGTCAAAGAAATAAGAAATTCTTGTTAACTGACCAACCTGGAATTAGAGATAAATCAGCCAGCTCCACTTTAATCCAATTTTCCAAAGATAATGTATTTATGTTTTAAAACTTTCTTCAGATATTTTTAAGGAATAAATTATTATATAAATGAAATCAATTTATATTGACTAAAAGGCTCATGTCCATTGGGTGCATTTTTTTCCTTCCTAATGTTAGAATAAACATGCTCAGTAATGAAAAAATCCCAAGCATTTGCAGACCTTTTGGAGACAGGCCTCTGCCTTGTTAGTAGCCATGCCAAGCTGTTCTTTGATTACACAGAATGCAGACTCCAGGCCAGCACAAATGGTAACTAAAGATTGTACCTGACCTGGCGCTAGGCATATGGGGAGGTGTGCTTTGCAAGGAGGAGCTAATACACCCTGGGATAGTGGAAACACACACTAGAATGAAAAGATGTTCTGCTTGGGGATAGAGAGCCAGGATCCTTCTCCAGCAACTGCCTCACTGACTTCTGCCTCCTCATCTCTGTCCTACCCTCTGTTGTGGCTGCTGCTGAGTTGGGCTCCGGTGAGCCGTGCTCAGGGGTCCTGCGCATCAGCACCTCCCCCTCTTGAACACGTTTGATCCCTAGGTCAGTGGAGCCGTGTTGGATCGGGGAGCCAGGAATACTCGAGTCAGCCTCGTTTGAGAAGTCAAAGCCATCTGGGATTCAACATATAAAATTTTAGTGCTTTTGTGCTGCTCTATTTTCTGAGCATTTTGACCCAGGCAGATAAGAGAATGTATATATGGATATGATAAAAACACAAACACTATTTATATAGTTACATGTGTGTGCACAGCATGCACACACATAAGGCAGCAGATGAACAATGTGAGGTTCGTAAATGAATAGCACAGGAAAATAGGGATCATTAAAGTGGCAATTAACATATCTTAGGCAAGACAGCTTGACTATTCAAGTACCATATGCCTATGAAATACTGCTGGATTCAGCACCTCCAAAAAAAGGAAAAGCAAAGATAAAAATCGAAAATACAATAATCAACTCTTTTATGATAGTTTGTATTTCACTGTTGGTCAGTTATATAATTTTTTTCCCACAGTGCTCATACATGCACCTTTTTTCCCATTACGATAAAGGCTTAAAGAAATTTCTTTCCTATTCTTATTACTAGTTCAAAAAAAGACAAAAATTAACTTGCTCTTATTTTTTGTTTTAATATTCTCGGAGCAGCCTAAATAACATCTTTCTACCTTTTAAAAAAAAATGAATCTATATCAAAATAAACTCAGGCATTTAAACACATTTCTAACGCTATATTTAAAAATTAATAATTTACTTTAATTATATAGAATACTAAAAAAATATAGAGTACTAAATATCATGTGTTAACCTAGTTTATAAAAACAGTGATAAATTTGCTAGAATCCATGAATGGGCTATAGGAATTTTATACTCACCTTCTCTCCTCCATCTATGACGACGGATTGAAGCTGTTGTAATGGCAGTTCGAGAAATCCTCGGCACTGTTGGAGTGACTTCCACTTTAAGTACCTTCTGGCCTTCTTGTGAAGAATCAGGAGCATCAAATGGTAATGAGTTCTTCATGGCATTGGCAACCTAAAATGATAATATAAAGTCTATATACATTTACACTGAATATATAATTTATGCTTATTTTACACAAGTTTCCATAATTTTTTGAATATGTATATAAAGTGATACTATAAAATAGAAAAGTACACAATTTGTCAGAAAAGTTGGTACCTCCATTGTTTTGTTTTTTAATGGGAGAAGAAGGGGAGGGAGAGAATCTTAAGCAGGCGCCACGCCCAGCGTGTGAGCCGGACACAGGGCTCAATCTCACAACCTTGATGTCCTAAGCCAAAATCAAGAATTGGATGCTTAATCAAGTGAGCCACCCATGCACCTCTGTTCTGTATTCCTTTAGGAAGGCTTTTAAAATGAGAATTTACTCTTAAAATCTGAGTCACATACCCCACAGATTCCTTAAAGTTGTTCACTTTCAAAGAGAAAAGGCATTCCGAAGAAAAATTGTCTAACATTTGAACCCTGTTAATTTAGAAGCTTCTGATTCTTCAAATGAAAAACAACATGCAAAATTTTTTTTCTCATAAAAAAAAAAAATTAGCCTTCTTTCCACTCTTTTGTTTCCATAAGGAGAAATCATGTCTGGCATTTTGTCCCACCACTTTCTGCTCCCTCCACAAAAAAGGAAAATATCTGGCTGGAGAGTAATTATCATCAACTGATGCATGTTTCTTAATTGGGGAGTGCTAATCTAGCAAAGATCTTGAGTTGGAGAACTGTCTTTATCCTTTCCTCTCCACTAGGAAAGGTTAAGTAAAATGCAGCAACCTGGACAAGTGTGCCAGCTCTGCCAAACTCAAACTTCTCCAGGAGTCTATTCCAACATATAGACCAAGGGGTGGGGATGTAAGTCTTTCAATTTAGCTTTCATCAGGAATAAAGATGATGCCTGTTTCTCTACCTACCGATTATTTACCACCTGTTTTATCACCTGTTATTATTTATCACCTGCTCTAGATTTTAAGAAAGAAAAGAAGTGTTGTTAGTGAAGAATTACCATAAATGGTACCTCAATAAATAGTTAACTTAAAGTATAAAAAAATAATACAAAGAAAATGGCTTTAAAACTTCTACTCTTGGGGCACCTGGGTGGCCCACTTGGTTGAGTGCCTGACTTTTGGTTTCAGCTCAGGTCGCAATCTCATGGCTCTGCACTCAGCACAGAGTCTACCTGAAAATCCATCTCCCTCTCCCTCTGACCCTCCCGCTTGTCCTATCCCTTTCTCTCTAAAATAAGTGAATAAATCTTTAAAAAAAATGTAAACTAATAATTGCAATTAAAATCTAGAAATAAACTTGATTAAAACAACTGTACCTTTAAAATTTACAAATGAAAAAACATATTCTTAAAATACCATTATAATACTACAAAAAGCTTAGAAAACACAAAAACTACAAAAAAAAAACCTATCCACATTTGAACCACCTAGATAGCCATTAGCATTTGTATGTTGCTTCTATCTTGTCCAGATTAAAAAATAGTTGTACACTGCCTGACAACATAAGTTAGTATTTTTCTTTAGTATAAAATTTTTGAATATATAATTTCATCAAGTAAACATAATCATTCTCTGCTGTGGAATACCTTTTGTTTTGATTCCTCTGCAATCAGAAATAACACTAATTGTTGTGCTTATAATACACTAAGAAAATTCAAAGTAATTTTCTGGGATGTGTTGCTAGACATGGGATGGCGGGTTAAAGAAAAAAAACACACATTACTGAACTGCTCCCGCAAAGGGATGTTCAGAGTTGTGTTACACTGCTA
This sequence comes from Ailurus styani, assembly GCA_002007465.1. NCBI lineage: Eukaryota > Metazoa > Chordata > Mammalia > Carnivora > Ailuridae > Ailurus > Ailurus styani. Next base: position 2,449,642 of record LNAC01000114.1, read on the forward strand.
CTGGTAATGGAAAGATTTTTTAGAAACATGTTTATTCTGTGGAAGAGTATGAAATCTTTTTACATAGAACAAAATATTAATTGGCTTTCTTGTCATGCCTATTATGAAACTTTTTCTCAGTTTGTGCAACACATATCAATTCTGTTTTAAAACTGGAGGTTTAGAATTTAGATGCTCATGTGGTCAAAAAAAAGAGCCCAACCTTTTTTTTTGTGACTAAGCACTTAAGCTTAGAAAATCCTTCCATCTCTAGAAATTTGAGTAAACGCTTCTAACCTTTCCTTCTTTCTTTTCTTTAAGGATTCAAAACATTTAATTCTTTAATTTATCTGAAATTTATTTTTATATGTGGTAGTAGAGGATCTAAATCAATTTTGTTTTCTTTCCAATAGTTACCAAATTGTTATGGAATAAACCTTTCTCCCTCAATGATTTAGACTGCCTCATATATTAATATACTGAATATCTTAACTCACTAGTGCCGCTTTCAGGCACAGGTATGTTCAATAAAGAATAAATATAGTAACTTACCAACAGTGGTTGAGAAAAGAGTTCTAGCTGAGCTCTATAAATGATGTCATCAAGGACTTCTTGGCCAAGATCCCACTGCCCATTATACCTGTGGAGAAGCAAAATGTTTATTAACTTTAGCAAATATTTCTAATCTTTAACAACAACATTTTTATTGTTTCAAGTCCTACTATTTTGGTTCTAAAACAAGATTTTCGGGGCACCTGGGTGGCTCGGTCATTAAGTGTCTGCCTTTGGCTCAGGTCATGATCCCGGGGTCCTGGGATCGAGCCCCACATCGGGCTCCCTGCTCAGCGCGAAGCCTGCTTTCCCTCTCCCACTCCCCCTGCTTGTGTTCCTGCTCTCGCTGTCTCTCTGTCAAATAAATAAATAAAATCTTTAAAAAAATAAAAAAAATTAAAAAACACAAGATTTTCATATTAAGTTTTGCATCATCACATTTCTAAACTATCCTACTTTTGGTTACAAGAACAAAATGAAGAGGAGCACCCTGGGTGGCTCCATCGGGTAACAGTCCGACTCTTGATCTCAGGGTCATGAGTTCAAATCCCATGCAGGGCTCCACGCTCAGCGTGGAGCACACTTAAAACACACAGACACACAGACACACACACACACAGACACACACACACACCCCCAACAAGGTGAAGATTTCAAATACTAATGTTTAAAATCGTTTACAGATGTCTCTTAACAAATTAGTTTTTATCATGTGTTGCTATTTAGGGTAATCTACTTAAATGCATTAATGAAAACTTGGGTTATGAACTATGTAGAGAGACAATTTTCTAGAAAGAAAGCCTGACCAATTTCTAGACTCCAATTTATTGACTAGTTATATTTTGGCTATTTTAAAAAGTACTAAAAGGAATATGAACAATTACCCACCAACAGATTGGACAACATAGAAGAAGGATAAATTCCTAGACCACATACAACCTACCAGGACTAATCATAAAGAAATAGAAAATCTGAATAGACCAATTACTAGTAAGGAAATTGAAGCACTGATCAAAAACCTACCAACAAAGAGAAGTCCAGAAGACTAGAAGGCTTCACAGGTGAATTCTACCAAACACTTAAAGAAGAATTAAACAACAACAGAAAGAGAAGAGAACAAACAACAGAAGAGAAGGGAATACTTTCATATTCATTTTACAAGGCCAGCATTATCCTGATACCAAAACCAGACAAAAACACTACAAGAAAATAAAATTACAGGCCAATATCCCTGGTGAACACAGATGCAAAAATCCTCAACAAAATATTAGCAAACCAAATTCAACAATACTTTAAAAGGATTACATACTATGATCAAGTGGGTTTTATCCTTGGGTGCAAGTATGGTTCAAAATGTGCAATTCAGGGCGCCTGGGTGGCTCAGTGGGTTAAAGCCTCTGCTTTCGGCTCAGGTCATGATCTCAGGGTCCTGGGATCGAGGCCCGCCCGCATCGGGCTCTCTGCTCAGCAGGGGGCCTGCTTCCTCCTCTGCCTGTCTCTCTGCCTGCCTCTCTGCCTAGTAACTTGTCATCTCTCTGTGTCAAATAAATAAATAAAATCTTAAAAAAAAAAAAAGTGCAATTCAATCAACATGATACACCATATTAACAAAATGAAGTATAAAAAGCATATCATCATCTCAATAGATGCAAAAAAAATGACAAAATTCAACATCTATTCATGACAAAAGTAGGTGTAGACGGGACATACCTTGACAAAACAGAGGCCATATATGACAGCTAACATCATATCAATGGTGAAAACATGAAAGTTTCTCTAAGATCAGGAGCAAGACAAGGATGCCTACTCTCCCACTCCCAAAAATTCAGCATAGTATTAGAAATTCTAGCCAGAGCAATTAGGCAAAAAAAAAAAAGGCACTGCAAATCGGAAGAGAAAAGAGTAAAACTGTCTCTTTTTGCAGATAATATATTTATAGAAAGCCCTAACAATGTCACTAAAAAACTGTTAGAACTAATACATACAGTAAAGCTGCAGGACAGAAAAATCAATACATAAAAATCTGCTGCATTTTTATACACTAATAATGAACTATCAGAAAGAGAAATTGAGAAAAAAATTCCATTCACAATTGCATTAAAATAATACCTAGGAATAAATTTCAACAAGAAGATGACAAACCATATACTGTACGCCTGGAGTTTTCATAAAGACACTGATGACAGAAATAGAAAAACACACAAATAAATGGAAAGAGACTCTACTCATGGATTGGAAGAATTAATACTGTTAAAATGTCCATACTACCCAAAGCAATATGCAGATTCACTGTAATCCCCATCAAAATTCCAATGGTATTTTTCACAGAAATAGAAATAATCCTAAAGTTTGTATGGAACCACATAAGACCCTGAATAGTGAAAATAATCTTGAGAAAAAAGAACACAGCTGGAGGCAACGCATTTCCTGATTTCAAACTATATTACAAAGCTATAGTAATCAAAACAGTATAGTACTGACATATAAAAACACAGGTAGATCAGATGGAACAGATGGCAAGAAATAAACCCACACACACACGGTCAAGTGAATTTACAACAAAGGAGCCAAGATTATACAACCGGGAAAGAAGAGTCTCTTCAATAAATGGTGTTGGAAAAACTGAACAACTACATACAAAAGAATGAAACTGGACCCCTATTTTGCATCATACACAAAAATCAACCTAACATGGATTAAAAAATGAGACCTGAAACCGTAAAACTCTTAGAAGAAACACAGGCAGTAATTTCTCAGGCATCAGCCTTAGCAACATTTTTTTAGCCATGACTCTCCTCTGGCAAGGGAATCAAAAGCAAAAAATAAACTACCGGGACTACACCAAAATAAAAAGCCTTTGTATAGCAAAGGAAACAAAATGAAAGGGTAATCTACTAATGGGAGAAGGTATTTGCAAATATATATCCAATAATGGGTTAATACCCAAAATATATAAAGAAGTTTTATAATTTAACATTAAAAAAAACAAATAATCTGATTAAAAAATGGGCAGAGGACCCAAATAGACATTTTCCAAAAAGCACATACAGACAGCTAACAAGTACATGAAAAGGTACTTGACATCACTAATAAGAAAACGTAAAGCAAAACCACAATGAGGTATCATCTCATACCTGTAAGAATGGCTTTTACCAAAAAGACAAGAAATAAGTGATGCTGAAGATGTGGAGAGAGGAAATCCTGTGCACTACTGATGAAAATGTAAATTGGTACAGACAGTATGGCAAACTGTATGGCGGTCCCTCAAAAAATTAAAAATAAAACTACCATGTGATCTAGCAATTCCACTTCTGGTACACATCCAAAGAAAACAAAATCACTAACTCAAAAAGCTGCAGTCCATTCACTGCAGCATTATTTATAATAACCAAGACATGAAAACTATTTAAGTGTTCACTGACAGATGAATGGGTAAAGAAAATACACTGTGTACAAACACACATGAATATTATTCAGCAATAAAAAAGAAAAGAAATCCTGCCATCTGCAACAACATGGACAGATCTTGAGGGCAGTATGCTAAGTAAAGTAAGTCAAACAGAAAGACAAATACTATCAGAGTTCACTTATATGTGCAATCTGAAAGAAAAAAACCCCAAAATCACAGATACAGAAAACAGATTGGTGGGGGATGGGGGTGGTATAAAGAGTGAAAAGTGGTGAAAAGGTACAAACTTCTAGTTGTAAGATAAATCAGTCTAGGGATGTAATATACAGTATGGTGACTAGAGTTAACCATCCTGTATTGTATATTTGAAGTTGCTAAGAGAGTAGGTTTTAAAAAGTTCTTGGGATGCCTGGGTGGCTCAATAGGTTAAACATCTGCCTTTGGCTCAGGTCATGGTCCCAGGATCCTAGGATCAAGTCCCGCATCAGGCTCCTTGCTCAGCAGGGAGCCTGCTTCTCCCCTGCCTGTGCTCTCTCTTTCACTGACAAATGAATAAAAAAATAAATCTTAAAAAGTTCTCATCAGGCACCTGGGTGGCTGAGTGGGTTAAAGTCTCTGCCTTCAGCTCAGGTCATGGTCTCAGAGTCCTGGGATCGAGGCCCACATCAGGCTCCCTGCTCAGCAGGGAGCCTTGCTTCCTCCTCTCTCTCTGCCTGCCTCTCTGCCTACTTGTGATCTGATCTCTCTCTGTCAAATAAATAAATAAAATCTTAAAAAAAAAAGTTCTCATCACAAGAAAAAAATTTTTATCTGTATGTAGTGATGAATCCTTATTAAGCTTATTGTGATCATTTCACAATATAAAACTATCTAATCATTATGTTGTACACCCCAAATTAACACAATCTTATATGTCAATTGTATCTCAATTCAAAAATTGTCTTTAATCATTCTTATACTGCTTTCAAATAACAAGTATATATTCATTAAAAAAATACTAAAAGGAATTCATATTAGAAAAAGAAGATAATGGGTCCACCATGGAACAAAAGATTCAGTGTTGTGCAACTGATAAGGAAAAAAGAGAAATATTAAGTTTCCAAACGTTATAAGAATTCACTCAGTTTCATAGTCTATCTACTTACATGGCATAATAAACCCCTGTGAGAAGTTGCACCATGAATTCAGGATCCAATACTATTCGACCACAGAGTTCTTTCCAGTGTTTTTCGTGTTGCCGTGGAAACCCACTCACACAAACCCTAGGAAAATAGGGCATTTGCCATGTGTGATTTCCTGGTTCATAAACATTTTCCTTTCATAAATTCATTTATTCAGTTATTCATTCCTCATATATTTACTGACTACCTGCTTATGTACCAGTCACCATCCTGGGCCTAGGCATATAGTTATGAACAGGCATAAAGATAAAAATAAAATCTGCTCTCACAAAGCATACACCCTAAAGAACTATATCAATAAAAGCAACAACTTTTCGCAAATAGCTGACTATGTCTGTCATCTTCCTCCCTCTTTAGAAATGTATAACTTTTATACATCCCAAATTTCATCAGGATGAATTAGTGGGAGATACAGAAATCTCAAAACAAATAAAGTGACATTTAAAATACCTGATGTCTATGAGGCCGTTTTTTTTAAAGATTTTATTTTTAAGTAATTTCTATACCCAACATAGGGCTTGAACCCAGAACCCCAAGATCAAGAGTTGCACACTCTACCAACTGAGCCAGCCAAGTGCCCCTGTGAGGCCATTTTTAAATTAAAGTGCCACAACAATTCTGTCTTCATCTCATTAAGAGATGCTTCTAGAAAAGTTATATTGAGTAATTATCAAAAGTTGTAATGTACCTATATTATTTTAATCAATTAATTTGTTTGAAAATTGTAATGGTGAGTCCAAAAGAAATTTTTCAATGTTCAGTGCATTATGATCTCTGGAAATTTTTTTTTAAATCTTAATTTACATATATATTTTAGTAGCAGAGATATACAATGAAGAGATCAATAAAAGACATAAGCATAGGGGCATCTGGCTGGCTCAGTCAGTAGACCCTCTGACTCTTGATCTTGAGGTTGTGAGTTCAAGCTCCATGTTGGATGTGGAGTCTACTTAAAAACAACACCAAACCAAACCAATTAAAAAACCCACAAAAAACCCCAAAAGTACATATAAAACCTACAACAATGGTTAAATTAAAAAAAAAAAGACTTGTAAACATAATATAGCATTAAGATAAAATGTGAGTAAAGCAGTAGGGAATTCAATTTCAAGGAGAAAAAGAAATAATATAATGTCAGACTATTAAAAGCCTGTTCATCTATTCTTCATATGGATGATGGTCAATATTTACATTACACACGTTTAAAATACTAACCTAACAATTATTTTATAATGTCAATATTTACATACTAGAAATCATGCCATTTGCAACTATTTAAGATAAAATGAAAAAGTTAAATGTTAACTTAAAATGTGTGAGAGCTACATAGATTTTTAAAATTCTTTAGGGGATATATGAACAAAACTGTGAGGATCACTAAGCTCTATCATCATTTTTGCTATTAAGAAAATCTATTTTTAAAAAAGTCTATTAAATGCCACAAAATTACAGATTTGGCAAGTTTTGTTTTAGTGAATCAACAATAGTCCCTTATAGACCTATTTGTAGATAGGCAGTTAACTGCTTAAATAGTGTACTCTCTTGATAACAGTAACCAGGTTAGAGACAAGAATTTTGTTAGTCCTTCATCATGTTATTACAGACAAGTGAAAATAATATAGCTATTTTAAGAGAATCTATAAAATCAAACTTACAGCTAATTTAGATAGGCTTTTCCCCAATTAGCAAAACAGTTTTCTTTTAAATAGGACCATACTCTCTTCCCAGTAACACAATAGCACGAACCTGAACAAAACATTTATGGGTAGACAATCTCTTGGGGCGGCCATGAATCCCTATGGTTCCTCTGTCCTCGTATTCATAGCCTGTATATCCCATAGTATTAAGTGTGGGTGGGACCTGTGATTTGCTTCCAGCCAGAATATGGCAAAGATAATAGGATTTCAATGATGTACATGATTATATGACTATGTCATATAACAAGATTACACTGCAGGTCTTACTGGAGTCGTTGTAGGTTGCCTATGTTGGGGAGACAAAGAACTGAGGCTGGCCTTTAGCAGATAGCCAACAAGAAACTGAAGCTCTCAGTCCTACAACTAGAACTGAATTCTGCCAACAAAAACCTATAAATACCTCAATTAAACCTCTGATAAAACTGCATCTCTACCTGACATCTTAACCTCAGCTTTCTAATACCTAAGCAGAGGACCCAGCTAATGCATGCCTAGAATCCTCACCCACAGAAACTGTGGAAATAATAAATACATGCTATTTGAGCTGCTAAGTTCATGGTATATGGCAATTTGTTATGAGGCAACAGAAAACTAATACAGCATTTAACCTTTTTTGAGGGGCTCAGTTTTCTCAAGTAAAAATCAATTGGATGGAATGAACTCAGGGTTCCTTCTGTAACTGAAATTCTCTGACTCAAAAGCTACTCTGACTCCAAACTAATTTATATTACTTAATTTTTTTTTCTATAGTGGATGTTTACTTTTCAGCTCAGCTCTGTCCAAATTATTAGAAATTCTGATTTAGGAAAGACTAGAACACACAAATACAAACGAGACATACAGATAATTGGTGCTATTGCTAATCTTATCCAAAGCACAGTTATTTGTGAAATACATAAATGAAAAAATTCACATTCTTTTAGATTTTCTCCACATATAGGACTATTTATTCAAAACTCTCAAAGTGATTTATAAAACTTGGCATACAGGCAGTGATTAGGTGTACCACTCAACCACCCTAAACTTAGGTCATCTTGGCTTGATGTTCAGCTATAAAATACTTTTTAAATGCTGAAATATTTTCAAAAGTCATGATACATGAGGGGTGATAAGGACTCCTATAGGAATATAACCTTCCAGAGTTTTGTTTACTGCTATATCGCAACAAATTAGAACAACATCTAACCATAAAGTATGTGCTCAATAACCATTTGTCACATAAATTAATATGAAAGCTAACGATAATTATTCTTCTCACCTAGAGCCCATCCGACAAAGAGACTGGTAAGATGAAGCAGGCATATACACAATAGCAGAATTATAACACAACATGAGAAAACTCAGGACTTCAAACCTAGAAAAAATAAAACAAAGGAAAATTATTTCTACTGGAGACTATGATTTCTTTGTTGGGTAGTTATAACAAGAATGTATGTCATAGTGACCTTCCTGATCTCTCAGATTGCTGTGATATCCTCCTCAATGATATATCCCTGTTTTCATTTTCTCTATTAAAGGTCAAATCCCTTGCTACCATCTAGATTTTCTTCATCCAAAAATAAACCACTGTAAAAAAATAAAATAAAAAAATAAATAAACCACTGTACTTCAACAGATGACTCCCTATTACATTAATCCACTGTTCTCATTGCCTACATGATAAAATCCAAACTCATCATGGCATAGAAGGCCTTTAAAATCCACCCTTGGGGTGCGCCTGGATGGTTTAGTTGGTTGGGCATCCAACTCTTGATTTTGGCTTGGGTCATGGCTTTGGGATAATAAGCTTGAGCCCCATATCAGGCTCCATGTTCAGTGCACAGTCTGCTTGAGGTTCTCTCTCCCTTGCCCCTCTTCCCTGTGCTCTCTCTAAAAATAAGTAAATAAATCTTTCAAAAAAATAAAATAAAATCCACCCTCCACCTACCTCTCCAACCTTACTTCCCTCCACTGCCTACCACATATACCACACTACATCGATCTTCTTAATACTCCATGAATATATCATAACTTTTCATAACTCCTTGCTTTTATGGAGGTTACCCTTTCTTACTAGAACATACTTTTTCACTTGGGAAATTCTGGCTTACATTCTGGTTACAAGTGTTGGCTCAAATTTTTAACTTAGACATAAAATCATTCTTAATTCTCCTTGCTGAAGGGAAGAGTTCCCTTTGTTGTGTATCTAATGTGTATTAGATACAGCATTTATCCCAGGGAATCATATTGTCTTTACTGCTATTTTACCTATTTAATAATAAGCAACTTTACTCATTTAACACCTCTAACTCTAGTGTCCAGCACAGTGTCTAATACGTTATAATTTCTCAATAAACTTTAATTGAATGGATAAATGATTTTATTTAATGAGTAAAGATTTCTCTTTTTTTTTAAACCAGGGATTTTTTTTCCTTAGGATTTTATTTATTTGAGAGAGAAAAAGAAAGAGCACACGCACACACACGTGAGCAGGGGGAAGGGGCAGAGAGGAGAGGAAGAAGCAGACTCCCTGCTGAGCAGGGACCCTGAGATCATGAACTGAGCCAAAGGCAGATGTTTAACCAACTGAGCCACCCAGGTGCTCCTGAGTAAAGATTTCTTTCTTTCTTTCTTTCTTTTTTTAAAGATTTTATTTATTTATTTGACAGAGAGATAGAGATAACAAGTAGGCAGGAGGCAGGCAGAGAGAGGAGGAAGCAGGCTCCCTGCCGAGCAGAGAGCCCGATTCCGGCCTCGATCCCAGGACTCTGAGATCATGACCTGAGCCGAAGGCAGAGGCTTTCACCCACTGAGCCACCCAGGCGCCCCTGAGTAAAGATTTCTTAATCTATGCAGTCTCTAAGGAAGTGGTTCCTTAACCTGGATGCACACTACTGTTATTTAAGGGCATTCTGGAATGATAAATTCCTGTGCCTCAACCAAGACTGACCCAATTAGAATCTACGAGGGCATGACCCAGGAAAGTTATTCTAAAAAGCTTCCCATAGGTGGTAAAGAGTAAAAGGAAACTCTTTGTACTATTTTTGAAACATTTTTTGTAAGTCTGAAATTGTTTCTTTTTTTTTTTAAAGATTTTATTTATTTGACAGAGAGAGAGAGAGAGAGAGAGAGAGATCACAAGTAGGCAGAGAGGCAAGCAGAGGGAGAGGGGAAAGCAGGCTCCCTGATGAGCAGGGAGCCCGATGCGGGACTTGATCCCAGGACCCTAAGATCATGACCTGAGCCGAAGACAGAGGCTTAACCCACTGAGCCACCCAGGTGCCCCAAGTCCGAAATTATTTCAAAATAAAAAGTTAAAAACTGAGTTGAAAGTCTGACTTGGAAGCAGTCACATCTTCAGATCCTTTCTCATTCTCTATGCTGTAAGGTTTACTGAAGATTTATTTTTTTAAAGGATAAAAGAAGTTTCTACTTGAGAACCACGAAGCACAGTTGTGGTTTGGAGTGAGGGCTGGGGGAAGGGATAACATACTGAAAACAGGAAAATTAAGTATTTCTTACTGATATTGAAACCTGAAGCTCTCCTTCTCTTCTTGGCCACCAGAATGCTAGGCAAGCCCTCTAGTTAAGAGACCAGAAAGAGTTTTCTCTAGGAATTGGACCACCCTAAGAGGAAAGACTTGAAGTTCTCCAACTGAATGGCTCAGTGAAGTTTATAGTCAATCAGCCCTACTCACAAGGTCAGAGCTGTTCATATTTTATTTCCTTTCCTTCATCTTCCTTAGTATAAGGGGATGGGAAGGATTATCAGACATCTGAGGAACTCCAACATGAAAATGAGATCAAAATAAATACAGAAAGGGAAAAAAAACTTTAAACAGGGCGCTTGGGTGGCTCAGTCATTAGGCATCTGCCTTCGGCTCAGGTCATGATCCCAGGATCCTGGGATCGAGCTGTGTGTCAGGCTCCCTGCTTGGGGCGAGCCTGCTTCTCCCTCTCTTTCTGCCTGCTGCTTCTCCTGCTGTGCTCTCTTGCTCTCTGTCAAATATATTAAAACAAAACAAAACAAAACAAAAAACTAATATTCTCAAAAATATGAGATGTTGTTTCTAAGAAAAACAACAACCAGGATCTATTTTTTTTTAAGATTTATTTATTTATTTATTTATTTATTTATTTGACAGAGAGAGAGAGATCACAAGTAGGCAGAGAGGCAGGCAGAGAGAGGAGGAAGTAGGCTCCCTGCTGAGCAGAGAGCCCGATGCGGGCTTCGATCCCAGGACCCTGAGATCATGACCAGAGCCAACCCACTGAGCCACCAGGAGCCCACAACCAGGATCTATTTTAATAGAACGCTTAGAAAACCAGAAAAGCTAGATCTACAAAATATAATGGCAAAATTTAAGAACTCAAGAAGAAAACTGGTGGATAAAGTTGAGGAAATATCACAGGAAGTAAAGCAAAAGGAAAAAGATACAGCAGACGGAAGAAAAAAAGAGGACTACTCCAAGAGTTCCAACATCCAAATAAAACCACCAGAAGACAGACAGTAAAAGACCAAGGAAATAAAAGACAGACAAATAATAAAAGACCAGATAAAACGGAGAGGCTGAACTAATTAACAAAAACAATTCAAGAAAATTTTCCTGGGGCGCCTAGGTGGCTCAGTGGGTTAAAGCCTCTGCCTTTGGCTCAGGTCATGATCTCGGGGCCCTAGGATTGAGGCCTGCATCAGGTTCTCTGCTCAGTGGGGAGCCTGCTTCCTCCTCTCTGTCTGCCTGCCTCTCTGCCTACTTGTAATCTCTCTCTCTATGTCAAATAAATAAAATTTTGAAAAAAAAAAATTTTCTTGTCTAAAAGACATGAGTTTCTAAATCAAAAAGGTCTACCTAGTGCTCAGCACAATGGAGGAAATAACCCTATACCAAGAAATATCACAGTGGAATATTAGAATACTAGTAAAAAAAGAATGAGGCTATAGGGACAGGAAACAGATACACGCAGGAAAAAGATAAAGAGAATCCCAGGATAAGAGTGAAGCAAGATCCCAAGACAATAAACGTTTATCAGGTAAAGAGGGCAATACAGTCAAAATTGAAGTCAAAAGGCTCCAAGAACCCCTTCATAGGAAAATGAAATTAAGAGATATCTGATATGAATGAAAACTAACAAGGAGATCTAGACAACTGATAGAGAATTTAGAGGAGCTGAATTAAAAAGCAAATAATAAAGAAAAAAAGACAATTATGAACTCCAAGTAAATAAAAAAGGTATGTAGGAAAGGAATCATTTAATCACAAATCTCAGTTGTACAAAGGAAGGAAGCTTCAAATGAACCGCATTCATAGTAATAACAAATTTGAAAAATGAGTTCCCCACAGTTGCAACAGAGCTACACTGAGAGGACAGGAGAATGAGAGAAATAATGAACTAAATCTTTATCTTTCAAATGGTAAGTTGTGAGATAATACCCAAGACTGAAAAATTAAGAAGCAGCAAGTTCCTCAAAGATGTGGAAGTAAACATTAAGAAAGTCAGTTAAAAGCAGGATTTCTCAACCTTAGCACCATTGGCATTTGGGGCTAGAAAACTATTGTGGGGGATGTGGCCCAGCACTGCAGGATGAGCAGCATCCATGACCTCTACACATGAGACGCCTATAGCAGCCCTCCCTCCCACAGGTAGTTGTAACAATCAAACAAATCTCCAGATATTGCCAAATATGTGCTGAAGGCAGAAATGCCCTGGTTAAGAACCACTGGTTAAAAGTTGTTATAATATATGGGAAAGGAGAAATGGAGGGGGGGAAGGGAAGAGCTGGAGATTGCAGTTTTTCTTAATGAACTGTATAGAACAAATACATGTTTAAACTTGAAAGTATATATCTGCATGTGCATATGTGAGTACATTCCTGATACAGTTGACAAAAACTAAAATATACAGCAAAAACAAAACAGTAGCACAGTGAGATATCACATTTCATGAGTATGATGGCTATACTCAAAAAGACAGGCTTGTAGGAATGTATAATGGTACACTTACACTAGAAAACATTATGATAGTATTTCAGAAAGTTAAGCATGAAATTCTCATATAACCTAACTATAAAGGAATATTATTCAGTCATACAAAAGAAGTACTGATACACATTACCATATAAATGAATCCTGAAAATGTGCTAAGAACTCAGACACAAAAGGCCACATATTGTAGAATTTCATTTACATGAAAAGTCTTGAACAGACAGAATTCTACAGACAGAAAAGAAAAACATGATGGGCAGGGGTTTGAGGGAAGGAAAGGGGAGTTTCTTTTTGCTGTGATAAAATGTCTTGGAATTAAACAGTGGTAATCAACAATCTTCTAAATATACTAGAAATGACTGAATTGTACACTGTATTATAGGGGGTGAATTTTATGGTATGTGAATTATACCTCAACTAAAAATAGTTTTGGGGTGCCTGGGTGGCTCGTCGGTTAAGCATCTGCTTTTGGCTCAGGTCATGATCCCAGGGTTCTGGGACTGAGTCGGGGCATTGGGCTCCTTGTTCAGCAGGGAGTCTGCTTCTCCCTCTGCCCCGCCCCCTGCTTGTGGGCACATACGCCCCCTCGAGTGTTCTCCTGCTCTTGCAAAAATAAACAAACCCTTTAAAAAACTAATAATTTTAAAAGTCAATAATTAACTAAAAATGTGCAATGTGTAAAAAAAACAGTGCAGTTTTCTTAATATTTTAAAAACTCTTGTAAATCACTCGGAAAAAATATATAATTCAATATGAGAAATGGACACGGGACAGGAATATGCATTTCACAGGTCAGGAAAAATAGTGAATTAATGTACTTAAAGTGTTCATGTCTGGTCATAATTAAGGAAATGCCAAGTAAAACAATGTAACATCAATTTTTAATGATCACATTGGCAAAGATTAAAAAATTTGAAAATACCCAACATTGGGGGTTAAAATGGGAAACAGCCCTTCTCAAACTAGTGGTAGGAGATTCAGTTGGTGCAGATGTTCAGGGAAAGGTAATTTGGAAATACATACTCAAAGTGAAAAAGAAGATATTCTTTAGCTTAGTAAATTCACTGCTAGGAATTTATCTTATAGATTAACTCTGGTGCTCCCATGCAGATACACAGACAAAAAACAAAACAAACTGAATTCCTTGCAATACTGTTTATATTAGGAAAAAGTGAAACAATCTAAATTTTAGTTGATCTAAAGACTGGCTAAAGTTCTAAAGATCTTTAAGACTGGTTAAAAACTGATGGTACACACATAGAATGAAATACTAAGTAGTCATTAAAAAAACATGGAGCCCTCTATATGCTGTTAGAGAAGTAAGTTTAAGATTTATTCTTAAATGGAAAAAAGCAGAATCCAGTGTGTATGGGCCTGCATATGTTTAAGGTTGAAAATATGCTTTTGCATGCATTAAAAGTTCCTGAAAGGACACACAACAAAACGGCTAATAGTTTAACTACTGAGAGTGGAAACGGTGGTTAGAGGGAAGAGGACACATACTCTTCTCTTTGTACTCCCATTTATTTTCCCATCTATTTATATTCTGTTCTATTTAAACCACAAGTATATAATGTTATACTTTTAAAAATTAAAATTAGAAAATGAAAAGGGAACCAGGTAACCAGATGACTTTTATGCAGTCTGCAGACTATACTATCAACCACTCTTTCTTTTAAATATTTGAGAGAGAGAAGGTGCGAGTCAGGGGAGAAGCAGAGGGAGGAGGAGAGAGAATCCTTAAGCAGACTCCCTGCCATGCGCAGAGCCTGATGCTGGGTTCAATCCCAGGACCCTGAGATTGTGATGGGAGCCAAAATCAAGAGTCAGATGCCCAAGCAACTGAGTCACAGGCACGCCTATGAACCACTATGAACCACTCTTTTTATTTTATTTTTTTTAAAGATTTACTGATTTGAGAGTCAGAGCATAGGCGGGGGGGGCGGAGAATGGAGAGGGGAGAGGAGAGAGAGGGTGGGAGGGATGGGGGAGAGACAGAAAGAAAGAAAGAGTACAAGCAGAGGAAGCAGCAGGCAGAGGGAGAAGCAGACACCCTGCTGATCAAGGAGCTCTACCCATGGCTCAATCCCAGGACCCTGAGATCACAACCTGAACCAAAGGCAGACACTTAACTGACTGAGCCACCCAAGTGCCCCTGAACCACTCTTTTACTATAAATTTTATATTGTGAAATGATTTGAGTAAACCAACATAACTATATAGAAAAAAAAATTAAGCTGTTACTTTAAGTTGGGATAAGGCCTTCTCCAAATGTTATATACCACCCTGCTGACTAATAGATGATCACTAAAGCTGAATTCCAAAACAATGTGGTAGAATGCAAGGAAAGCCAATGCATTTTCTATCACATGTGTAATACTGGAAAGACCCATAAAAAGACCAGAATTCCAGACTGAAAAACTGATCAAAGGTCAATGACCATGGAATTTGCTTGATTCTGTATTCTTTCCATAACTTTAATATTACAACCAACAAGGTAAGAGTACTATTTTCCTACAAACATATTATCCAATAATAATAGTATCACTAACATTTATTATGTACCAGGCACTGTGCTAAAAGCATGTTTCAGATGTCGCCTCATTTATTCCTCACAATAACCGTGTATGTTAATATGTGGTAAGGAATTTGGCCTTGCCCAAAGAGAGGTCTGGCCTTTGCCCTCAGCTTCTGGGAAGTAATCATACCCAATAGCTTTGTTTCAGGTGGAGGCTAGTAAAACAGTAACACAGAAATAATCCTGTAGTTTGAAATACCCATAACATCTTGGGTGATATAAGAAAAACACAGACAGTACCAGAAGAATTCCATAATAAAATGGAAACGGTACGTGCAGAAAAGTGCTAACAGTGAATGCAAAGAGGTGCTCAGAGTACTCATACACAGGGAGCCTCTTTTTTCCCTAAAGTGAACTTTGGCACTACCCGATAAGCTGCTAGATAGTACTGTCACCTGGACACAGAGTGATGGTCACTCACTGACCAACAAGGAACTGTCTGATTTATGGATGGCAGTTCTAAAACGAATGGATTACATCCTGTTTGGACGGCTGCCACTCTGACCGAAGAAGGTTAAAAACAAATCAGGTTGGTAGGTGGACTTAACCGCGTGCTGTTTACCACAATGAATTTTACCAGCTCACAGGTAGTGGCCAATGGCCTAAATATATGGTCCTGCAGGAGGAAAGGGAAAACTGACCTATCAAAGGGATGCCTGCAAGGGAAATAACCCTATGGAAATCACCATGGGTATTTGAGGAGTGCATTAAAGTAGGATTATGTCTATACCTATCAGGGGAATCAGAAGGCAACTGGTGTCAATGAGTAGACATCCCAGTGTGCTTGTTTGAAGTGACCATCTGTATCCATGAAATGAGTGGACATAGCGGTACTGCAGCGATACAGAGATGACTTGAATTTAGACATATTCTTTTTACACTCTGAGGTAAAAAATGCTGTTTGCCAACAAGAGAGACACAGATTGCAGATGGCTATGGGGCGGATTACCCTGGGGTAAGGTCCCACACAGCTGACAGCTGGACTGATGCCAGTAGCCCAAATGGGTCCTGACAGAACAGACATTTACTCTGCACTAAACTTTGCTTATCTGATGGTAGGTCAAATGTTCAGAGTACTATAAAAGGACCAAAACAGAAGATACTGCACCAATTTGGACTGCTGAGTCACATTTTTTCAGAGCAAGGAACACACTTTACAGCCCATAAGATCTAACAACAGGTAAGGAGATATCCTCAGCATGGTTTGACAGAGAAGTGGAATAAGCAATTGAAACATCTCTCATCTAAAATGGGACAGGGAAAAGGGGGTGGGAATGAAGCACGAAGGGCAGGTTTACACAGGACAGTCACCACTAGACAGATTTCTCTGCTTTTCTGGGGATGCAGGAAGAGGTGGGTAGATAATGTTGGTAAGACTACACAATTTTTTTTTAAAGATATTTATTTATTTATTTGAGAGAGAGAGAGAGAGCGCACAAGCAGGGGGAGAGGCAGAGGGAAAGGGAGAAGCAGGATCCCTGCAGAGCAAGGGAAGTCTGATATGAGAATCGATCCCAGGACTCCAGGATTATGACCTGAGCTGAAACCAGTGGCTTAACCAACTGAGCCACCCAGGTGCCCCAAGACTATGCAATTCTCTCTAACATGATAGTATAACTATACTTCTTCTTTCTTCCCCACAACTCAACTTTTCTTTTCCTATCTAAAGCACTGGTCTAGGACCAGGGCTGTAACTGCAGGTGCCAGAAGCAGAGGATTTCTAAGCAAGAAACTGTAACTGTATCTTTAACTCCCTGATGGTGTGAGTGTTACCTTCAGTCCATCTGGCAAAGCTAGGGTTGATACTGAGGGCAGATGTATCACCTAGTGGTCAAGAGCTCACTAGTTCTTGGGGCACCTGGGTGCCTCAGTTGGTTAAGCGTCTGCCTTTAGCTCATGTCATGATCTTGGAATCCTGGCATCAAGCCCGGAATCAGGCTCCCTGCTCAGCGGGGAGTCTGCTCGTCCCTCTGCCCCTCCCCCCATTCATGCTGTCTCTTAAATAAAATCTTTTTTTTTTAAGATTTTATTTTTATTTATTTGAGATGGGGAGAGAGAGAAAGAGCAAGCAAGAGCACAGAGCAGGGGGAGGGAGAAGGCTCTCCGCTGAGCAGGGAGCCTAATATGGGGCTTGATCCCAGGACTCCAAGTTCATGACCTGTGCCAAAGGCAGACACTTAACCCACTGAGCTACCCAGGCGCCCCTACATCAGATTCTTAAAAGGATGAAACCATTTGTTGGTGAGACCACTCCTGCTTTTAAACCTGATAAAGTCAAACTGAAGCCTGCAAACCTGAGTGGCATTGTTCTAGGAGATATTTTGGTAATATGAGATGATAACGAACTGCAATAATAGTTAATGACTGATACTTTAGTAATATGCCAGTCTCTTTGACTCATTTTTCAGGTCACACCTACTGCCATTATGTGATATGTTGTAACAACGGCATGGTTGATAAGATTATAATACTCATATTGATGTACTGGTAAATTGAATTAAAGCCTCCTTAGGATGAATGCTAAGAAAATGACTGGCTTGAGGGAAAAACTGGACCTAGTTAATCATCAGCTAATTTCTCTGATCAGTATTTCTGCTCAAGTTTATCATAAGGTACAAATAGTAGTAGATGATGGGGTAGGTTGGGGTGGAAAATAATCAAAATGGTACAAAAATATAAAAATGTATATAGTAGTTTTATAGAACAAATTGTTTCTTCAAATCTATTCCTAACTTACACTGTCTCTTCAAATGTTGGGCATGTTCATAATGATCATACTGATGTCTGTGTCTGTCATATAAATGCTATACTAAAAGGAAATGCCCAGGTAAACATGATTGTTTTTGTTTAAAAGAGCCTACATCAAAGGCCAGGGCATGGTCTGTATAGTAAAGAACTTGGCCTTGCCCAAAGAAGTCTGGCCTTTGCCCCCTTGCTAGGAAGTAACCTATGTCACACCTGACAGAAGTGTCTTTGTTTAGGGTAGGGACTAGCCACACCAGAAACAACCACCCTGGAGTGCCTGGGTGGCTCAGTCAGTTGAGTGGTTGAGTGGCGAGCTCTTGATTTCCGTTCAGGTCATGATCTCAGGGTCCTGGGATTCAGCCCAGTGCTCAGCAGAGTCTGGGTGAGGATTCTCTCTCTCTTTCTACCACCCCCCCCCCACTGGTGCTCTCTCTAAAATAAATAAATATTTGAAAGAAACAAACAAACGAACCACCACCATGTGCTTTAGGGTGGGTCATACAGCCTCAACCAACCGGGAGGCTGAGATCAACCCTGTGAGCAATCAATCTAATCAGTCATACCTATAATAATGGAGCCCAGTGAAAACTCTGGACACTGAACCTGACTCTAGGCAACATCAACTGTCACACATTGATGCTGGGAGAGTAGTGCATCCTGACTGCATTTGGAACCCTCCATATTCTATCCTATGCATCTCTCCCTTTGGCTTATTTTACTCTGTATCCTTTCCTTATAATAAACCTTAACTCTGAATATAACAACTTTCATTCAGTGAGTTTTGAGTCCTTCTAGCAAGTTATCAAACCTAAGAATGGTTATGGGAACTCCCTAAACTTGCAGTTGCTGTCAGAACTGAGGGCAGTCTGGGGGCCCATGCATTCCAATTGCAGTTTATCTAACTTCAGGAAGGTAGGTACTCTTATTCACCCATTCTGCGATGAAGAAAGCAAAATGTAGAGAGTAAACTGCCTGAGAGGGCAAGCTTCTAAGTTGTAGTGCTAGAACACAAACTTGGCTTAGCTGACTTTATGCCCTTACTTTTAGTTTTTACATTACTCTATACAAGATGATCATACACAGTACCATGCATTAGATGGATAGGTATTTAACCACTATAATGTATTCCACTAGTATGACATCTTATTTTTTTAAAGATTTTATCTAGTATGATATATTAAACCTTTTGCCTCTTCTCTCATCAAAGTTAAACCAAAATAATTATAGTTAACTATTAAGCACGAATTAATAATTATTACTGTCTATGGTTTTGACCATTACCGGTTTTGTGCAGTGAATGTTTCCCTTTGAGGATGAAGATCACTATAAACAACCCTGATGAGATCATGCTGACACAATGCTCCTTCTGTCAAAGCCATGGATCCAATTGTTGAGGGCTACAAAAAAAAAAAAAGATAAAGTATCTTTAAGAGACACAGTATCTCCAAAATGAAATAAAAGTCTGTATCATGTAAGGATATTTAACTTTGTTTTAACATTAAGGCCATTTCTTCTTGTTCAAAACCCTTTCCATTTTTCAATTATATACATTCCATAGCTCTTTTTGAAAATTATATTTAATATATAAAACTAAAAATATACTGCTTTATTTTTTGAAAGATTACTGAATGAATCTACATTTAGGACAAAGAATAAGAAAAGTTGCTGGAAAGACTAAAGGTTACAAATACACCATTTTCATTATTTATTTTTTTCAAATACATCAACTTTAATTTGTCTGGACCCCAGAGCACACAGCAGTTTTGAGACTGTGCATTTAAATTTTTTCGTTTGTCTAACTTCAGGTAGGTGGATATTCTTATTAATCCCATTCTATAATGAAAAAGAAAGGTGCATGGGTTAAATGGGTGAAGGGGATTAAGGAGTACATTTGTCATGATGAGCACTGGGCGGAGTATGGAATTGTTGAATCATTATATTGTACACCTTGAACTAATAACACTGTATGTTAACTGGAATTAAAATACTTAAAAGAAAAAAAAGTACAGAGTTATTTAACATAAACAATAATGAAGACTATGATCAAATGTTTAATACTGACATAACTAATTTTATGTTTCTAAGGTTAGAAGCATCCATTCATAAATGTTTCACTATCCTCCATTTTATTACATAACATGATACACAAAACTTAATTAAAATCTATTACTCAGAAATATTCTATGCTAAAACGAGCCCATTCTATTGGAGGCATTGTATTTACAATACAAAATGAAGTCCCAGGGGAATTAATTAAGAAAATAAATAGTTGCATGGAGCTATGAGACAACTGGGTACTATCTGGTACTGTTAATAAGAAAATTGAATATAATTTTTGGATTACTGGTAAAGTTTTTTTTAAATGCTTTCCTTACCCTTTATACACTAAAGATTACTATAGACCAGAAACTTGATTCTTAACATATATCCTTAAATATAAATATATATCCTTAAATCTGGGGGTTTCAGTTCAATAGGAGTCTTCTACCTATATGATTATTAGTGTTCTCTCATTCTTCAACCAAATAAATATAAGCAAAACTCAGAAGCATAATGTTAATGAATAGCTACAATGTACCAATTATAGACTCCTTTAAATGGAAATAATTATAGTGTTAATATCCTTCTGAGTAGACATTTTCCTAAAAAATAATGAATAATCTAAAACAAATTTCCAATTATGGGAGACTTTAAAAAAATGAAAGAATATTTTTAAGAATTCATAAAAGACCAATTAAAAAAAATTGAAAATGACAGTGGTGGAGGAATAAGAAAGAAACGAGAAATAGAGGAAAATTTTCCATTAATTATTTTCTGCCTATTCTTGATAAGAGCTTAGCTTTACATCATTAGTTACAAGCAACTACTTTAAAGAAGCAAATCCATAAACATGTCTTAGAAGCATTTATCTCGGGTAAGAAACTGACTTTCATCTCTTACTCAATATAATTTTAAATAATTCTACCTTTCTAATCTTACTTACCTCATGGTATATTGAAGGCTTGGATAAAGAAGGGATAGTAAAAGATAGAACTTTATTGTTTCCATCTTTATCAGCAATTTCCTATAGTTAAAAAATAATATACAAAGATAAATAATCACAGGACTACATTGTAAAAAATAATAACTTCTTTCTTAATTTACCAAATATATCGTTGCCAACCAAGGAAAATTTTTAGAAATAGTAATATATAAAGAATAGGGACACCTGAGTGGCTCAGTTGGTTAAGCATCTGCCTTTGGCTCAGGTCATGATCCCAGGGTCCTGGGATCCAGCCCTGCATCGAGCCCTCCACTGAGCCCTACATGGGGGCGGTGGGGGGCTTGCTCAGCGAGGAGCCTACTTCTTCCTCTCCTATTGCCCCTCTCCCGTCTTCTCTCATATAAATAAAATCTTTTTTTAAAGATTTTATTTATTTATTTGACAGACAGAGAGAGATTACAAGTAGGCAGAGAGGCAGGCAGAGAGAGGAGGAAGCAGACTCCCTGCTGAGCAGGCAGCCCGATGCAGGGCTCGATCCCAGGACCCCGAGATCATGACCTGAGCTGAAGGCAGAGGCTTTGATCCACTGAGCCACCCAGGTACCCCTCATATAAATAAAATCATTAAAAAAAAAAAGACCCTCATTTGAGAGGTGCCCCCCAGAAGAAAGATGCATCCTTTTCTCTGAAGACTAAGAAACTTTAAGAGGAATCCAAACAAACAGGCCTTACTAAGTTTCTCCCAATTTTACCCTTAGCTCACTCCCTTTATGTCCCATCATATTTTCCCACAACTTTCCACTCTTCATCAAACCTGGCATAAAAATACTCAGGCTTCGGGTGTCTGGGTGGCTCAGTTGGTTAAGTATCTGCCTTTGGCTCAGGTCGTGATGCCAGGATCCTGGGATCTAGTCCCACATCAGCTCCTTGCTCAGTGCGGAGTCTGCTCCTCCCTCTACCTGCCACTCCCCCTGCTTGTGGTCATACTGACAAATAAAATCATAAAAAAAAAAAAAGAGTATTACTATCCTAGTATATCTTTTCTAATCAAATTTACAGTTTGGTAGTTGAGTTACCCTTTGAGAGATATGGAGCACAATACTATAGCTAAATCAAATGCAATGTGACAGTAATGACATGAAACAGGCACAAAAATCAATTTTCATGTTAAATATACAGACAGATAAGGGAGATTATAAGTGATTAGATCTGAGTCAAAACAGATTACATGTTTCAGCCAAGAAATACACTTATTAAATAAGAAAAACATAATATTTTAACACAGAATGAATCTTGACTAAAAGAAACTGTCACAATTATTTAACAAAAGACTAATGACCTGAATTAAGTTAAATCTTAACATAATGAATATTAGTCCCTGTGATTAGTTCATATTTAGGTAATTTCTACTGAACTTCAAGAAAATTCTTGTGTTTTCTCTTAAAAGCATTTTATCTAGGACACCTGGGTGGCTTAGTCAGCTAAGCATTTGCCCTTGGCTCAGGTCATGATCCCAGGGTCCTGAGATGGAGCCCTGCATCGGGCTCCCTACTCAGCGGGGAGCCTGCTTCTCTCTTTGCCTGCTGCTCTCCCTGCTTGTGCTCTCTCTCTCTCTGACAAATAAATAAAATCTTAAAAAAAAAAAGCATTTTATCATTCAATGAAAAGGACAATGGTGTCTGCCCTTCATTTCTACAGTCTCTGGCACCTCCAATGTTCTACAGGTATCAATAAAGATCTGCCTATAGACGCTAGCAAATAGAGGGCTGAAATGCTCCTCTGGCATCACTGCTTTTCTCCACTGCCTCATTTTAGTCTGTTTCTTTTACAACTCATATTAGTATACATAACTAGCCTAAAACCCAGAGAGAGAAGGCTGCCCCTTCAGTAGACTTAGAAGGTAGAGAGAGACTGAGTAGTTACACAGCACAAAAGGAAGAAATAACAATAAAAACAATTATTGTCAACAAAACACAAACCCAAAAGAACTTCCCTGTAGGGCTCATTTCTGAGTTTAGTATGTCACAGGAAAGTACCAATTATATATGGACAATGGCTGTACCTCTAATTTTGGCAGGAAAATGGGTTTAAAAATTCCTTAGGGAGGTTATTTTACTACTTTATAGTTAAACTAGTTACTACCACAATTGGGCCATTATGCCTCAGAGAAAGTCTACAGTAAAATGAATGGACCTAATTTAAGTTAGGCAATAAAACTTTCATTTTTATTTCTAAATTTCAAATTAAACCAAATTATTTTTATTTATATTTATGTGTATCTCTGAAAAGGATGTTCTGAAATTTGTTTAACCTGAGGGCAATATAAAACTTCCCCTGGGGCTATATAAAGCAAGGGAGAAGTTCTGGAGGGCGGCGGTGGCAGGGTGGGGGTGGGGGTGCAGAAATATATGAAAGAAACCCAGTGTAGTAAGAAAAACTGAGAGCCACATGTAGGGAAATAGAAGAAAGAAGCCTGGTTACATTTCTGACATATAATTGAGCACTTACTTTATAGTAACTATTTCTGAGATGCTAAAAGATAATTAAACCATAGCACCAACAAGCAGTGTCAAGAACTTGTTAGTATTCTGCTATAAAAATATTTTGCTTCATTTGTCCCACTACTGAATTTTATTACATTAAACAAATTAAAGGATAACTTAATTTTCAGCATAATCTAAAACACTAAATTCAATTAAGAAATCAACAAACATCTATTAAGTGCCTGGGCTAAATATCAGAGGAGAGAGTAATGTATGAAACAAATTTCCTGCTTTATTTATTTTTTTAAAGATTTTATTTATTTGACAGAGGGAGACACACACAGAACATAAGCAGGAACAGTAGGAGAGGAAAAAGCAGGCCTCTCACTGAGCAAAGAGCCCAAAGCAGGGCTCGATCCCAGGACCCTGGGATCATGACCTGAGCCAAAGGCATACACTTAACAACTGAGCCATCCAGGCACCCCTAAATTTCCGGCTTTAAAAGAAAAAACAACCAGGCAACTTAGAAACAGACTTTTATACCTAGATTAGTTTTTCATGTAAAAAAAACTCACCCCTAATTTTACTACTACTACTACTACTACTACTACTACTACTACCGCTAATGGCATTTATTAAACACCTCAGGCAACATGCAGATTCTCCTAATTGCATTTAATTCTACTAAGAATATTTTATTTCTGTTTCACAGATGAGGCAACTGAAGTTAAGATATTAAGTAGTATGCCCAAATTTAATGCAGCCAATAAATGGCTAGGCCTGGTTTTAAACAAAATACAAGTGATTCCAACGGCCATACTGCTTCCTTCAGATATATGTTCCAGTGATAGAAATGTTTTCTAAAGATTTTTTAAGGGATAATACTACGAGGAGTGAGCAGTGGTATAGAAGAATATTTATTTACTGTAAGACTCAATGTTTTGTGAGGTACTTTAGTACCTCTCAACTATTAAACTTAATTTTATTATGTGGAGTGCTTGTTTACCAGGAGTACTGAATACAGAGAATGTTAAGACTTCAAAGAGCAGGAATTTCAAAACCAGTGTTCTAACTGGACACTGTGGGGAAAAAACCCAGAATAAGGTTTAAGGTACTGAAGAGTCTCTTAGAAAAAGAGTTTCAAACAGTATCAAAAACATATACTATCAAATGATTATTAAAAATAATTTCAAAAATATTAAATGCAGCACATACACAAACACTGGCCAAATAAAGTAACTTAAAGTCACAAAATAATAACAACACTATCAATTCTAATAATTTCACCTACTTTATGAAATTCCATTATCAGCAATTACTTATTAAGTCTCTATAGACTCAATTATATTACTTTAAATAATTTAGTAGACCTTTCAATTTATTTTTTTTATAAGTATTCTTTCGTTGTTTTTTGGGGTTTTTTTGAGAGAGCGACAGAGAGGGCATGTATGTAAGTGAGGGGGTGAGGGGCAAAGGGAGAAGGAGAGAATCCTAGACGTGGGGCTTGATGTCATGAACCTGAGATCATGACCTGAGCCAAAATCAAGAGTCAGATGCTCCACCAACCGAGCCACCCAGGTGCCCGTAAGTATTAAAGTACTACCTCAGAAGACTTTAAATAAAATATACTTAAAATTTCCCAAACTATCATTTTCAACTTACCAAATTATAAATTCCTAACAGAAGTGCTTCAATGCAACCATTACTCTGTCTGTCTCGGCTAACTGTAAGCCGTAAATAAACCCACATCAATTCTGGTAAGAACTGCAGTGTGAACCTCTTAAGTCGAACTTCAGAGCTACGATAGAGCTCAAACAGCTGGTGGCAGACAGGTTCCAGAAGCTAAAAGAAAAATAAAGTGCATTAGCTATTTCCATTCTTTTGGCTGTCACTGTGGTATTTTTTTTTAAATGCATATAAACTTGTATATTTTAAAAATAAATTCTCAATATTAATTTTTGCATTTTTGAATCAATGTGTCTCAAACCTTAATCTCTATGAACAGACTACATATTACACTGACCAATCTACTAGCTGTAAGAATTTTGTGCCCATGATATCAACATATTTTTCAATACACTGTATCATTATCTTATTAATTATTTAACCAAATTACTACATTTGTATTTAGTAAGTTTCCTTTTCTATCATTACTAGCCCTTACTATCCTCCACTTGGAGTATATTCCACATTGGAAGAAAATAACTTCAAATGCTCTTGTTGGAAATAACCTTTAAATCTCAACTTAGACTATGATTTAAATAAAATCAAGAAAGGGATTTTGCAATATAAAATATTTGGACATCTAAAATGCTAGCTAATATTTTAGATACATATAAATAAAACAAACAAATTACTTTTACGATTTAAGACTGACTTAAATTTTAATTACATTTATGTGAAAGATTTTTTAAAAGAAGGCAAGTATATAGAAACAGATTTTCCAGTGTTTTTCATATGGTATCCCATCATATGACTTATGAGGATCTTCATCAGCTTGGAAACTAAAGAAAACAAGTAGTTTAAACAAAACTCTCCCTTTTTCTTACTACCAATCTAGAATGGTTTTGTTGAAATAACTACAGTCTATACAAAACTGGGTATAATTTTATAATGCAAATAAAACCCGGACAGGAAACTATAAAATTATGTTTAAATTTTAATTTCAGTTTTTATTTNAAATTTTTTAAAGATTTTTATTTATCTATTTGACACAGAGAGAGAGAGATCACAAGTAGTCAGAGAGGCAGGCAGAGAGAGCGGAGGAAGCAGGCTCCCTGCCGAGCGGAGAGCCCGATGCGGGGCTCCATCCCAGGACCCTGAGATCATGACCTGAGCCGAAGGCAGAGGCTTAACCCACTGAGTCACCCAGGCGCCCAATGATTCATTTTTTTAAAAACTGAAATTGGGGCGCCTGGGTGGTTTAGTGGGTTAAGCCTCTGCCTTCCACTCAGGTCATGATCTCAGGGTCCTGGGATGGAGCCCCGCATCGGGCTCTCCGCTCGGCAGGGAGCCTGCTTCCTCCGCTCTCTCTGCCTGCCTCTCTGACTACTTGTGATCTCTCTCTCTCTGTGTCAAATAGATAAATAAAAATCTTTTAAAAATTTTAAAGAATTTAAAAATTAATAAAATAAATAAAAGAAGAATCATTCAGTATTTATATGCTTAACTCTATTCTGAATGATTAAATTAATGCATATACATTTGGAAATCTGCTTGAATGTAGTTATATACGTCTGTAATAATCTAATGCTCTAGAATAAATCACTACTTTCACAACTGTAAATTTAAACTAAACAAATCCAATGTTAATCATACAGTTAATGGATTTAGATGAGTTAAGCTTAGCTCTTAAGGAAAGCTAAAAAAATTTTACACACACATACACCCTAGTATCTAGTAACTAGTAAGCCCTTTATTTGAAACCACTACCATAGTATCTTTTAAAGATTTTTTTTAAGTAATCTCTACACCCAACATGGGGCTTGAACTTACAGCCCCAACATCAAGAGTCACATGCTCTTCCAACTGAGCCAGCCAGGCACCCCAATAATATTTAAAATCTTTAAAAAATTCCAATTTTCCCCTTACTCAGAAATCTAGACCAGTCAGACAATTTGCCCAAAGTCACAGAAGTAGTGGTGGAAAAAGACACTTAATATTTAGGTCTTCCAACACTAAGCTGACTCCCATTATACTTCTTATACTAAAATGAAGGTGGAGGGTAGAATGTGAAGATTGTTTAATTACAGATGGCATATTCTACATAATGTCAATAATGAAGTAATAAACTTCTGAAAATAGTCAACTACTGACATCTTTTTAAAGTACTGACAAAAACAGCTCTTTTGGAGAATTAAAGATCACTGCTCTCATAAATGTATTTATTAAAAATATGTATCTGTGTTTCAAATCTATTTTTCTCTTCAGTAAAGACTCCAAAATTGCTGTCTCTAAATTTTATTGGCCATGGTACAACTACAATTTGTTTCTTTCTTTTTTTTTTTAATTTTTATTTTAAGTAAACTCTACACCACACGTGGGGCTCACACTCATGACCCTGAGATCAATAGTGATACATTCTATGGAATGAGTCAGCCAAGGACCCCAATTACAATTTGCTTCTGTTACAAAAACCTTAAGTTCTCTTCCTCAGTAGCAAGAACCACAGTGGCATGTAAGAAACTACATTTTAATTAGGCATAGCAAAAAAATACAGAGTTGCCAAAATCTCTACGCTGCCTTTTTTTTTTTAAAGGGGAGAGGAGGAGGAGCTGGCAATCTAATAACTTTTGATCTGAAATCAATGATGAAGGAAAGAGAAGGAATAATTGTACAATCTTTGAGGCAGCCAGAGAAGATGTGATCCAGGCCTAAGTGGAAGACTTTGATACAACTCGGGACACTTTATCCATCGCAGCAGAAAAGGCAGGAGAATGTACGTGGAGAAGCTGGTAAAGTGGTAGATATGAATGGGAAAATAAGAGAGTTCCCAATTACCTTCTTCTTTTTTAATGACATAGAAAACAAGCTGAAGATGAGGGAAAGAAGGGTAAGACTAAATGAGGAAAGGGAATGTGTAAAATCCACAGTGGGGATGGTATATCAAGAAGGTAAAGCAAGACTGCAGGACAGTAGTATGTGACTGAGATTTTTAGTCCCGCATTTTTTAAAAAAGATTGATTTATTTTAGAGAGGGAAAAGGAAAGAGAGAATCCTCAAGCAGACTCCTGGCTGAGCATGGAGCCCAATGTGGGGCTCGATTCTAGCACCCTGAGATCATAACTTCAACCAAAATAGAGTTGGGATGCTAAACTGACTGAGCCACCCAGGTGCCCCTGACTTTCTGCACTTTAAATGCAGGACTAGGAGTGCCTGGTTGGCTCAGTTGGTTAAGCATCTGACTCTTGATTTCAGCTCAGGTTATGAGCCCCATACCTGCTCAGCCACAGGCTCCTGCTGAGCTGGAGTTTGCTTCTGAGTCTCTCTCTCAAAAAAAAAATAAATAAATAAATAAAAGATAAAAGTGGAGAAAGTCAACAAAGTTAATACTGCAGCTGATTTCTCCAAGTATGTTCAGCTGCTCAGGTACAGCGTGAAGATGAATGGCTGGGTTTTATCCAGTATTGAGATTTTCCCAAAGAGTAATAACTCATGGAATGAGAAGCAAAGGAGCTAAGAATGTTTGCAAGGAAACAGACTATGATATACTATGAAAATTTAGCAGTGAAGAGAGAAGTGAGATATGTGAGGGAAGAAGGAAAGGCAATCAAATCATGAAGAAGTGACAGGGTTAATAGACTGGATGGAGAGCTCCTTGAAATGGAAGAACTGCTGGAGTGTCCAAAGGATCTGGAACAAGGGAAAGAAGAAAAACTAAGCAATTTGTTAGTCTAGAGATTAAAACTTTAGCTGCAGTACACATTGGCCATGATATATAATACCAAACTAGGAAATTCACTTACTGAAGAACTTTAAAGGTCTTTATTTAAAGCAAAACTGTTCATAAGACTGTCATAAGTTTCAATTAATATTATATATGGCATGTGACTACTTTCTGAAATATTTTCCTGTTAACTAAATAAAACAGTTGATTGTGTTTCAGAATATAACAAAATCAGGACTAAAGGGGCTTCCTTCTAATAAGACTAAAGTCCAGAATTGGTTTATGATGCTAGAGAACTAAACATTCTGCTTTTCTGAAATATGACCACATGGTTAGAACGTATGAACTGACAAAAGAAAAGAAGGAAAGATTTGCTCTGACAACTGGAAAATTACAGTGACTGCTGTTGAGCTTGAATTTCTCAAGCTATAATCTTTCCCAGTTCCAGTCATGACAAGGTCTTACACATGAGTTTGCGACGTATTACAGTACAACGTGAATAACATTTTTAATGACATAGCTTCCAAAGTATAAAGGAAAAATAGAAACCAATCCTTTTTATATACTTATGAGTCCTAAGGAAAACGACAGCATTTCAGACTGTCATTTTGTGTTTTACTTCTAATTAATATTTATTTAAGTGTTCATCATGTACATGACAAAATATATTCTAGGAAAGTAACAAATAGAGAATATATGACCACTGCCCGCGAAGAGCTTACAATCTAAAGAGAAAGCATAAAACAAATTTTAATAAGCAAAGCTTAAATGTTAAGATAGTGCAAAACGAGGGGTAGGAAATACACACATTCATTATTCAAACAGAATTTTGAAAACTCCTAACCAAAAAGGATATGAATATATATATAATATGTATTACCACAACTAAAGTTATAAAACATTCATAAGTACACAGCAAGAGAAAAAGAAGCAAATGAATCCTGCAATTGCTGCTACAAATAGCAACAAATTTAAGCCTAACTGAGAGCCAATCCAAGTTTAGGAGACAGGAAAGAAAGAGGTCAATAAGCAAGCTTTTAGTGGTAGGACAAAAATTAAGATGCACTTTAAATTAAGCTGCTGGTTAGGAGATGATTACCTGAACTTCTTCAAACTCACTCCAGTACACAGCAGAGGCACTCTTGGAGGCTGTATCTGGGAAGATAAGAAGCTACTTTCCCGTGTGTTCCTTTCATTTTCATTTTAAAGCATACACGAATCCAGTGGTGATAAAACTGTATGTCATACTATTGTGTTAATGGAAAGATAATGTGTGTATTTTGCATAAATTAACATATAGATATCCCCCTTCTATCACAAAGCTGAGTAACAGGAAACTCTTTTTCTAAGTTTACTAATCTTTACTACTTATGCTAGCTAAATAGTGCTTTCTCCAATCATTTCAAGCTAAATTTACTAGCAGCATCATTTCATGTCACCATTTTGAGTTCACATATAGGAGTAATATACACAGTTCTGTATCATCAATAGAACAACTGCGAACAATACTTACACTAAAAAAATTTGAATCAGTGTATGACTAAAATTTGGATTCCAGAAAAGGAAACATTCCAAATAGGAAACAAAGGAGTTTCAAATTAAATAAGTAATTTAATGAGATGATGGTCATTCAAATCAAGAATCAAAACATACAATCCTGAACAGAAACAAACCTGATCAAAACATTTAAAATAATAAGAGGGAGGGCAAAGGGAAAGCCAAAGCAACTACCAGAATGAAACACAGCAGAAAGAAAATTTTCCAGTCCCATAAGGATTTAAAAAGAGAAAGGAAAACTACAAAACTTACATATGCGTTTTAGTACACAGATTTCATCTTACTATGTTGAAATTATTTTTCTTATAAACTTTCCTACCTCATTATTCGAATCTTGAATAACTTTATAGAGGGCCGGTACCAGTGTTTTTTTCCGGTGTAAAGTTGCTGCATAACTGGTGATCTGAGTGTCAGGTAATGCCTAAAAGAAACATCCAAGGAAATCAAAAGCAAACTTAATATTTGGGAAGTCAGGAAATTTATTTTACCTGAGTTCCTCTTGAAAAGATTTATGATAGAGTCAACTAAGAAAAGTAAAAATAATATAAGAAATAACCATTAGAGTTAATAAAACGAATTAAGTTAGAATGTTACAGTGTACAGTTCTTCAAGCTACTCAACCATGAAAAATGATTAGAAATCACTCATTATACCAAGATTTGCTGAAATAGGTCACCTTAAGTAATCTACTCTAAAAAAATAAGTAGAGGATATGCTTTAATTCTTACATTTTATGTTTACAAAACATTTATTTCTATAGTACTCAGAAATTATATAGTTTTAATCAAATCTATGGGTGATTTTTAATTACAGGAAATAAAAATATAAGGCACAAATCCTATGTCTGTGCCTTATTAAAGCTTAGAAGATTCCCCTTTTATTGAATGCATTTAAAAATTCATATATCCTCTCATCAATCCTCACAACTATTTTCATTTTTATATATTACCTTCTAGTCATTATTCACCTTAGTGCCTTTTTAAAGAGTTACAAATATATAAATACATTATTCCATATTTTGCCATTTCCACTTCATATCATAGCATTTATTTCAGTTTCTCCACAGAACACATAATCACTGTTTGAACTACTGACATACAAAATCCTATGACACATTCTTATCCCCAATCCAATTTACCTTGAATTCTGATAACCATTCTTCCACAACACCACGTTCAGATCCCAGCATCTTCTTCTACCCTCTATTCCTTTTATCTCTGAAAGACAACAAAGCACTGAATTTGAGGATAGCATTATGTACTTAAACTACCAAAGGCAAACGATGTGCATCTTTCTTCAACAAAGAAACGAAGCTAGTACATATTTCAGATAAGAAGCCTTACTTTTAGACTAGAGCTCAATCAAAACAAATTTAAGAAATAAATTCTATTTTTAGTGGTATATTTGAAACCTATTTCCCTAATACTTTTATATTTTCCTCAACAATTATATTTCAAAGTGGCAAAAACAAGTGTAGTGAAATCAAATTGCACATTACCCAAGACAAATGAACAGTTTACACTTAGAGCCTTTACCAAATATACAACTGGAAATAGTTACATATCACAGAACAAACCATGTGACAGATTATGAATGACAAAGACAGAAAAGCTAGAAATCAAGGGTCACCTATTCAGCAAACTGATTATAAATGTATATGTACTGTACAAATAAGGCCTTTGAAGAAGATGGATTATATGTTTTCTATAATGGAAAGATATCCAAGTAGAAAAAGCAAGTTGTACAATTATGTAAACTATAATTCCATTAAAAAATATATAAAATGTGAAAAAAGCCTGGAAGCACATATATACCTCTGAGAGGAGGAATCCTGAGGATATTCTAATTATATAACTTTGAATTATAGAAAAAAATTAGCATGTGT
This sequence comes from Ailurus styani, assembly GCA_002007465.1. Classification (NCBI taxonomy): domain Eukaryota; kingdom Metazoa; phylum Chordata; class Mammalia; order Carnivora; family Ailuridae; genus Ailurus; species Ailurus styani. Next base: position 2,482,039 of record LNAC01000114.1, read on the forward strand.
TATTTTTAAAGCAAGGAAGACAATTAAAAGGTCTTCGTTTTTAATTAGATTTAAAGGTTCAAAAAAAGGTAAGAACTAAAAGAAATAAAGAACTTCTTTGAGGGGGAAGGAAATATCTTCATAGCAACTGAAATAAAATTTTCTTTATTAAAAAGATAGTATCTCCTAAGAATGTGTCAAATTTCACACTAAATTTCTACCTAAAAAATAAGGGAATCAGAATTCCTAATTCTCCCCCCCTTCAATTCCAAAAGGATTCTTTTTTTTTTAAAGACTTTATTTATTTATTTATTTGACAGAGAGAGAGAGAGAGAGAGATCACAAGTAGGCAGAGAGGCAGGCAGAGAGACAGGGGGAAGCAGGCTCCCTGCTGAGCAGAGTCTGACTTGGGACTCAATCCCATGACCCTGAGATCAGGGCCTGAGCCAAAGGCAGAGGCTTAACCCACTGAGCCACCCAGGCACCCATCCAAAAGGATTCTTTAATGTCTCTACATAATGCACTACACCAAGCACTATGTAAGGAAGGAGTACAAAGAGGAGTAAGACATGCCCCTTATTTTCAAGTAGCAAATGCTGTTTAGATGAATTTAGTCAAAATAAATTGCCAGAGAAAAAAGAGATAGTAAGGAAACCTAAAGATTAAAAGAGATTTAAAAAGTCAATAGCCAGGCGCCTGGGTGGCTCAGTGGGTTGGGGCCTCTGCTTTCGGCTCAGGTCATGATCTCAGCGTCCTGGGATCGAGGCCCGCATCGGGCTCTCTGCTCAGCAGGGAGCCTACTTTCTCCTCTCCCTGTCTCTCTCTGCCTACTTGTAATCTCTCTCTGTATGTCAAATAAATAAATAAAATCTTTAAAAAATAAAAAATAAAAAAAATAAAAAATAAAAGTCAATAGCCAAAGTGTGAACCTCTTTTGGACTCTTGATTCAAACAATTAAAAAGAACATGACACAACTGGAAAAAGCTGAACACGACTGGTTATTTAATGATATTAAATCAAGGAATTATTACAAGTTATTTTATATTTGATAATGGCATTATAGTCAGTTTTTTTTTTTAAAGATTTTTTATTTATTTATTTGACAGAGAGAGATTACAAGTAGGCATGGAGTCAGGCAGAGAGAGAG
>LNAC01000114.1:2483273-2507163 GCA_002007465.1 Ailurus styani
CTGAGCCACCCAGGCGCCCAGTTTTTTTTTTTTTTAATAATGCTTGTCTCTTAAGAGTTACATTCTGCCATATTTACTGGTGAAATAATGTCTGGGATTTGCCTTAAAATAATCAGGGCAGGGCAGGGCGAACCAAACAAGGAAAGTGAATTAGGCATAGATGAAATACGATTGGGTGGGCGCCTGGGTGGCTCAGTGGGTTAAAGCCTCTACCTTCGGCTCAGGTCATGATCTCAGGGTCCTGGGATCGAGGCCCGCATCAGGCTNGGGAGACTGCTTCCTCCTCTCTCTCTGCCTGCCTCTCTGCCTACTTGTAATCTCTCTCTCTGTGTCAAATAAATAAATAAAATCTTAAAAAAAAAAAAAAGAAATACGATTGGGTATGAATTGATAACCATTCAAGCTGAGTAACTGGTACACAAGTTTCACTGCACTATTATCATCACTTTGTTATAAGTCTGAAATGTTCCATAATAAACTTTAAGACAAAAAGGTTAATGAACACTACATAAAAAGAAAAATACCATACCTATACATACTCAGTTTTGCAAATAATTTCTGGGAATTCAGATCAACTAAAGCCCATTATTAATAGACAGGGATATCCAAGTTACAAACTCTTGCTGAAGAAATGAGACTCTTAAAAACAACTTCACAAAACACAGCAAAACCATACATCCAAATGATAATGCCCTTCAAAGAATTAATTTTCTAAGGTTCCTACACTTATTACAATGATTGTTCAAATCAATGTCAGAACTCCTTTTTTTCTTTTATACCAACTAAGTGGTACTAAATACTTTTTGAAACCTAGTTTTTCACCTAAAAATGTATTCCATGATATAACTATGATTAATGTGTTTCTTACGCTATGCAAATTATACTCAATAAAAATTTTTTTATTAACAATTGTCTAAATATCCTAAGGTAGCTGCCTCTGAAAGTTTCTCAGAACTCAAGGAAGCAACTGACTAAAAAGTGAAGGCAAGATCCAGTCAGAAATTCATTGATCCATTCCATAAATATTTCTTAAACACCAACTATAACAGCCATTATGCTAATAGTTGGAAATACAATGATAAAACCAGATATAGTTTCACTATATAACAGATCATTTATCTAGTGCAGGAGATTAAACATATTTTTGTAAAGAGATGAGCAATAAGAAGAAAAGACACACATAATAATACACACAAAAGCATAATAAAAGGAACCTAATATTGATGAAGGAATCAAAAAAGACTTCTCTAAGGTAAGCTGAGGTAACAAAGATCAATAGAGTTAAGGAATTAGGAAAAGAACATTCTAGAAAGAGGCAATGACCTATATACAGGCTCTGTCACAAGAAAACATAGGAGGTTACAGAATCTAAAAGAAGATCCAAGTGACCAAGAATACAGAAAGGAAAGGACAAGAGTTGAGGGTAGAAAGGTGGGCAAATGGTATAAACGGGAATTTGTAGTCTGCATTAAGTGTGGAAAGGACTAAGGATTTTAAGCCAATGAATAAGGTTTGAAGCCAATTCAAGGTTTGAAAAGCTCATCCGGCTACAATGAAGAGAAAGGATGGATTTTCAGAGCTAGCTACAAATTTTCCAATGGCCTGAAGACTAAAAAAATTCCAGGCTTGCTACAGCATTTGCTCTGAGAGTTGCTACCAAGTCTCTGGAAATTAAAACACCTGAACAGCTAACTGACAATAAAAATGTTTTTCACTTACAAAGTACCTGGAAAGTAAGTAAGCTGGGTTACATTTTTATTAAGCTTCAAATGACATATAGTAAAGCAAAACCTACATTTGTTTCTCCCTCTAATATCTCCATTCCTCTCAAGTTTCTTATGAAGGTATCAACAAAAGGGGGTGTTTTGTTAACATAATTTTTAATGTCTCTTCTTTCTACCATTTCATTATTTCCAATGAGCTCAGTGGACCACAAGATTAAGAGGAAAAACAGAACTTTACATACTCTTTGAAGAGTGCTCCAGAAAAGGAGGTAAATACTTCTGATAAATTCATTACCATGTAAGGAAGAAAAGCATAATTTCATTGTAGTGGTTGACAGAAAGGACTTAGCTCCAATAAACAAAATCTGAAAAATAAACTCCTGTATTTCTATTGCTGGATTTCAATTGATTTTTTTTATTTAATGGACAATTAAAAAGCTATTTCTGCTCTGTATCAACTGTTATCCCTATAATTTTACAAATATATTTAGCTATAAATATGAATTAATGGTTGGTAGTCTATTATTAAATGTTAAAATACTATATATACCTGTAAAAAAAAAAAAAAGGAACTTAGCCCACCTACATATCGCGCCCACAAAGATTAAACAGAGTCAACCATTTCTTATATATTTTCCTTCCAGATATATATTTACGTACATGCATGTTCATACATGTGTGTATATAGTTTAAATAGTCATGTGTTCATCATATACAGTATTCTTCAACATGCTTTTTTCAATTGCTAAAAATATGAAAGACCTATAGATCTGTCTCTTTTTAATAGCTGTAGTATAATTAATACCAAAAATTATTTAATAAATTACCAAGACACAGATTGTCTTCAATTTTCTATATCACAAAAAAATGCAGCAATGAACATCTTTATACAGTTACACATTCTGTTGTTCTTTTCTACAGTATAAATTCTAAATATTAGATTTGAAATTTTAAGGTCAGGATATATTATTGTAGCATATCTAAACTCTCAAAACCATAATCCATCATATATTTTCAAAGCATATGACTGTCACGTGTACAGAATAATTTTTCGCTGCTCTACTTATAAAGTTAATGCCTTATCATAAAAATACCTCATCTAAATAAATCTAAACATAAAACTTTTAATTTCCTGTATTTATTAATATGACTTTTTATTTTTTATTATATTAGTTACCATACAGTACATTAGTTTTTGATGTAGCATTCCGTGATTCATTGTGTATAACACCCAGTGTTCCATGCAATCCATGCCCTCCTTAATACTGATCACCAGGCTCACCTATCCTCGCATCCCCCTCCCTTCTAAAACCCTCAGTTTGTGTCCCAGAGTCCATAGTCTCTCATGGTTTGTCTCCCACTCTGATTTCTCCCCATTCATTTTTCCCTTCCTTCTCCTAATGTCCTCTGTGCTATTCCTTATGTTCTACAAATAAGTGAAACCATATGATAATTGACTTTCTCTGCTTGACTTACTTCACTTAACATAATCTCCTCCAGTCCCATCTGTGTTGATGCAAAAGTTGGGTATTCATCCTTTCTGATGGCTGAGTAATATTCCATTGTGTATATGGACCACATCTTTTTTATCCATTTGTCTGTTGAAGGGCATCTTGGCTCTTTCCACAGTTTGGCTGTTGTGGACATTGCTGCGATGAACATTAGGGTGCATATGGCCCTTCTTTTCACTACATCTGTATGTTTGGGGTAAATACCCAGTAGTGCAATTGCTGGGTCACAGGGTAGTTCTATTTTTAATTTTTTGAGGAACCTCCACACTGTTTTCCAAAATGGCTGTACCAACTTGCATTCCCACCAACAGTGTAAGTGGGTTCCCCTTTCTCTACAACTTCTCCAACATTTGTTGTTTCTTGCCTTGTCAATTTTTGCCATTCTAACTGGTGTTAAGGTGGTATCTCAGTGTGGTTTTGATTTGAATTTCTCTGATGGCTAGTGACGATGAACACTTTTTCATGTGTCTGTTAGCCATTTGTACGTCTTCTTTGGAGAAGTGTCTGCTCATGTCTTCTTCCCATTTTTTGACTTGATTATTTGTTTTTTGGGTGTCGAATTTGAGAAGTTATTTATAGATCTTGGATATCAGCCCTTTGTCTGTAGTGTCATTTGCAAATATCTTCTCCCATTCATGGGTTGCATCTTTGTTTTGTTGACTGTTTCCTTTGCTGTGCAGAAGCTTTTTATCTTGATGAAGTCCCAAAAGTTCATTTTCGCCTTTGTCTCCCCTACCTTTGGAGACTTGTCTGAAAGAAGCTGCTGTAGCTGATGTCAAAGAGGTTATTACCTATGTTCTCCTCTAGGATTTTGATGGATTCCTGTCTCACATTGAGGTCTTTCATCCATTTTGAGTTTATCTTTGTGTTGGTATAAGAGAATGGTCAAGTTTCATTCTTCTATACATAGCTGTCCAATTTTTCCAGCACCATTTATTGAAGAGACCATCTTTTTTCCACTGGATATTTTTTCCTGCTTTGTCGAAGATTAGTTGACCAGAGAGTTGAGAGTCCATATCTGGGCTCTCTATTCTACTCCGCTGGTCTACATATCTGCTTTTGTGCCAATACCATGTTGTCTTGGTGATCACAGCTTTGTAATAGAGCTTGAAATCAGGCAACGTGATGCCCCCAGCTTTGTTTTTCTTTTTTAACATTTCCTTGGTGATTCAGGGTCTCTTCTGGTTCCATACCAATTTTAGGACTGTTTGTTCCACCACTCTGAAAAATGCCATTGGTATTTTGATTGGGATGGCATTGAAAGTATACATTGCTCTGGGCAGCACAGACATTTTAAGAATGTTTACACTTCCAATCCATGAGCATAGAATGGTTTTCTACCTTTTTGTGTCTTCTTCAATTTCTTTCATGTGTGTTTTGTAGTTCCTAGAGTATAGGTTCTTTACCTCATTGGTTAGGTTTATTCCAAGGTATCTTATGGTTTTTGGTGCTATTGTAAACGGAATCAATTCTCTAATTTCTCTTTCTACAGTTACATTGCTGGTGTATAAAAAAGCAACTGATTTCTATGCATTGATTTTGTATCCTGCCACATTACTGAATTGTTATATGAGTTCTAGTAATTTGGGGATGTAGTCTTTTGGGTTTTCCACATAGAGTATCATGTCATCTGCTAAGAGAGAGAGTTTGACTTCTTTTCCAGTTTGCATACCTTTTCTTTTTGTTGTCTGACTGCTGTTACTAAGACTTCCAGTATTATGTTGAACAATAGGGGTGAGAGTGGGCATTCTTGTCACGTTCCTGATCTCAATGGAAAGGCTCTCATCTTTTCCCCATTGGGAATGATATTCACTTGGATTTCTCATAGATGGATTTTATGAAGTTGAGACATGTTCTCTTTAACCCTATACTCTGAAGAGTTTTAATCAGGAAAGGATGCTGTATTTTGCCAAATTCGTTTTCTGCATCAACTGAGAGGGCCACGTGGTTCTTGTCTCTTCTCTTATTTATGTGTTTTATCACATTGATTGATTTGCGAATGCTGAACCACCCTTCCATCCCAGGGACAAATCTCACTGGTCCTAATGGATAAGCCTTTTAATTATACATGACTGTTAAAATTAGGATAATAAAAATGGTAAAAGAACATTCAAGAGAGTACCTGTTGCCAAAACATTAAAGATTTAATGCACAAAATGCTCTGATGCACTTGAAAGAGACATGGCAAAAAGATATCAGAATATATTTTATAGTATTTTAGAAACCACTCTATTTAGTTAAGGTATGAATCTTCTAAAATTAAAAATCACATTTATAGTTCACTCTTTAAACAACCTGGAAATTCACTGGGGAGGGTAAGTGCTATGGTGAGTGCTGTGAATTGTGTAAGACTGATGAATCACAGACCTGTACCCCTGAACAAATAATACATTATATGTTAATTTAAAAAAAAAAAGTTCACTAAAAAGAAAAAAATTTTTTTAAAAATCTGGAAGTTACTTTAGAATGTAACAGGAGATCAAGATCTAACAATGTTTTTCTCCCAGTAGTTCTCAATTGTTCTAATATTTTATGACTTTTTTCTCAGTAAAATGCTATTTTTATCATATACTAAAAGTCTTATATACATTTGAAACTATTCTGAACTACTCTTCCGATTAATTTTGCCCTGGGACTATATTTTAATTACTATGACTTAGTAAAAAATGTAAATTACAAGTCCTATCATTCACATATATATGCATACACATATATATGTGTATGTATGTGTATATATATATGTGAATATATATATATAGCATTCACATTCTTTTCCTAAAAACATTCTTTCCTAAAAACATGTTTCATTATTATTGCCTGCTTCATTCTTCCAAATGAATATTAGCATTGCATTGATGTTTCTTTCCTACATTCCATCTTCATAGGAATTAAATTTATAGATTAATTCCAAATGGCACCTTCACAACATTTAGCTACCCATAGAAAAGCATAGCACTGCTCTTTATTAAAAATCCTCTTCTATATGTCTCAGTATGAGTTTTACCTTTTTCTTCATATATGTTAACACACTTGAATTAAGTTGATTCTTTCAATTAATTCCTGTAAAGTTTACATTTTCTTGTCACTGTGATTCTTTTTCATTGTTTTCTCACTAGCTATTGTTATACAAAATAAACACTTTAAAAAATCAAAATGAACAAGTTTTTAATATAAATATTTAAAATACTGATTTAAATCAAAATTTATATGTTTTAGGAAAATTTACAAACTAGTAAGTTCTCTTTTTGCTAACTACAAGGGATTAGAAGATTTTTAAAATGTATGCTACTACTTTATAGAAAAGGGCAAGAAAAAGTAACTACAATTAGTATTTTTTTCCAATTCTCTACAAAGAACAACTGCTTTTACAAGAAAAACGAAACCCAAATATTATTTTCAAAAAGAAACACAATCTTTTAAATCTAATATATATTGTATCAGAATCCCTATTTGATGCAGGACCTGGATTATATATTTTGAAAAGCTCCCCAAGTAATCCTTCAGTTAACAAAAAAAAGTATCATATCCAGATTAAATTTCTTACTTTAAATCCCTATCAGATCTCTCTTATAACTACAAGTTTGTATAGAAATCACCTGAGCTTCTACCAATACCACGTTAAAAATGACTATCTAATGAATCACAGACCTGTACCCCTGCAACACATAATACATTGTATGTTAACTAAAAAAAAATTTAAAAAAAAGACTGCAAGGTATTACCTTTAAATACAGACAGTAGTATTAATAATTACAATCAAACACCACCATGTTTCCTCAATTCTACAATACTACTAATTTTAAGACCGTAATTTATTAACAAATTTAAGTAGAAAATGAGAAACAATCTTTACTAAAACAAAAAAATGTTTAACTAAAGGACAAAAACATAAGCTTATCCATATCATCATATGACTTTTAAATCATTCTTTATGTTTCTGGACATCTTTGTTCTTTATACTAGCCACATGGCACACTCTCCCAGCTCTCTCTATATGTCTGGATTAATCAGTTCAAATGTCACCCCCTCAAAGAAGCCCTCTCTACTTACTATACTTAAATTGGCTCCCCCCAAGTTCCTCCTCCTTCCAACCCCTCCCATCCTGTCCATTTTCTTCATAGCATTTAGTAAATTCTGTAATTATCTTATTTGTTTACTTATTATTGTCTGCTTTTCCCACCAGAATCTGTACTTCACAAGGACAGGTGGTGTATCTCAAGTACGAGGCATATAACAGGCACTCAAACATCTATTAATGCATTTGGGCTCATGAACTCAATTATTTAGCACTTTTTTTTTTAAAGATTTTATTTATTCATTTGACACAGAGAGAGAGATTACAAGTAGGCAGTGAGGCAGGCAGAGAGAGAGGAGGAAGCAGGCTCCCTGCCGAGCAGAGAGCCCGATGTGGGCCTCAATCCCAGGACCCTGGGATCATGACCTGAGCCGAAGGCAGCGGCTTTAACCCACTGAGCCACCCAGGCACCCAATTATTTAGCACCTTTAACAATGACAGTTTTATTTTTTGGTCATAATAAAACCCAAGGTTTCCGCCTGCATTTTCCATGTGATTAATCTTAATAATTTTATCTTTCCAAATTAAATATAGTTGGAAGTTAACAGCTTCTTTTAAAAGCACCTGATGTCAGAAATGTTAAAAGGTAAAAAAAGTTACCTTAAAAGTGAGGAAAAAGTAAATTATCAGTAAGCCTAGCAAGTGTAAACATTGTATCAGCTGTTTTCTATATTTTATCTGATTTAATAAGGCAACAGAATCTAGTGGTTTAGAGCAGCAGTTCTCACCTTTTGTCTCAGAACCCCCTTTCTGTTACATTAAAAAAGTCTAGTAATTCATTTAAAAAAGAATAAGCCCACTACATGTTAATATATTCTTTTACATAAATGTTTTAAATCGAAATTTTATTTTTCCACAGCAAAAACAAATTTGGTATGAAAAGTGGTGTTTACTGTTTTACATATTTTGCAAATTTCATAATTATTTCTGCATTTAACTGGCTGCTGAAAACCTTCACTCTATATCAGAGAATGACAATGAAGGCAGCAAATGCTGTTTTGACCCCACAAACCCACTTAAAGGGTCCCCAGAACACACTTTGAGCATGGGCTCTGGAAACAGATTGTCTTAAGTTTAAGGTCACTTACTACAGCTACATGTAAGCCCTCTTAACCCCTTCCTAGCTATACTTAAATCCTCTGTGCCTCATTTCTCTCAATTCAAAAAGGATAACAGCAGCACAGTACTAATTTCATACAATTACTGTATACTTAGAACAGTTCTTATCACAAAGTAACCACTATAAATGTTTGTTACAAGTATTATATAATTTTCCTGATACTATATACTATTAATATAGCCTTTGTTATTCCCAAATAATAGACAAGAAAATTAAAGTGTAAAGAGGTCAAATGACCCACACAAAATAACATGGTTTAACTGCCAGAACTCAGCTTTTAATTTAATGCCTATTCTAAAACCAACAGTTGAAAAATGTACGTTGGCACCTTTCTTATAGCTCATACTACTCCCCACATAGCTTCCTATGTCCTGGCCATACTCTCCATTTTTTCCATAGCTTTGTGTACCTCTTCACCCCAGGGATTCTGTATAGACTGTTCCAGCCTAGAATGCTGTCCTACTACTGTTATTTAAATAGCTGGCTTCTTCCAGTCCTGTTAGTCTCAGCAGGCCAGTCTTAACCACTCTATCTAAACAGCATTCCTTTCTTCCTTTTCTAGTATTTTCCATTCCAACAAATATGTTCATTTCCTAGTGCTTTGGATGTTGTACCTTGCTTCTTAGATCTTATTACTTATTGTCTATCTTCCCCATTAGATAGTGAGTTACATGAAAACTGGGTCCATGTCTGTTTCACTCACATATGAATGTTCACTATGTACTGAAAGCTAACAAACACACCATGGTATCCGGATTTATGGTAGGTACTTAATGTGTATTTGTTTAATCAATGAACCACATGGCTTATGTGACTTTGGATGAATCACTTAAACCCTCTGGGCTTCAGTTTTCTACAAGGGTAAGTTACTTACATTTAAAATCCTAAAAATATATTTTAGTACATTTATTTGAAAATAGAATAGTATAGTTACAGAGAAATTTGTAAATATGGATTTCTGATCTATTCCCAGTATCTTAGTACCTAGAGGTAGCTGTGAACATAGTTATAGATGTACTGCAAGTTTTCTTTTTACTTACGCATACAATATATAATTATGAAGTTTTTTTCTATTGCATATTACACCCATCCCCTTACCTGGGATATAAAAACTATATTTAAATATTTATATTTAAAGCAAACATCAAGGGGTGCCTGGCTGGCTCAGTCAGCAGACCATGCAACTTAATCTTAGGGTCAGAAATTCGAGCCCCATGTTGGGCCTAGAGATTACTCAAAAAAAAAAAAAATTAAAATCTTAAAAGCAAAATTCAAGCCAATATTCCAGCTTGCAGCTCAATTCGGGCCATACTGCCTCAATTTCAGAGTATTTAACAAAGGAAAAAAGATATCACAGAAAATAGTTATCTTTTTGGTGACCATGGTAATGGCAACTTTTATTTAGCAAGCCCTGAAGACAACATAATGGACAAAATAATAAACTGCTGGAACATGATCTGAAGGAAGTCATTAACTACTTGCCAGGAAGCAAACTCACAGAACTCACCCAAGTACAATAAGCTTTCCATTGCCTACATGGGTAGAAATTGTGTTTTAGCTGACAGTAAGCATGTATTCTTTTTTTTCCCCCTCAGAAACTATAAATTTACAGAAAATGAGATTATAAGGGGCAGTACAACCTATTGGTTAGAGTATGGGCACGAGATTGCCTGAGTTTGAATTCCAATTCATGACCTACAAACTATGTATCCGAGGGAAAGTAATTTATTAATTATATTATTATTAACTTTACTAGTTTATGGCCTCAAATTCCTCATTTATAAAAAATGGGGCACCTGGGTGGCTCAGTCCTTAAGCGTCTGCCTTCAGCTCAGGTGATGACCCAGGGTCCTGGGATCAAGCCTTACATCGGGCTCCCTGCTCTGCAGGAAGGCTGCTTCTCCTCCTCCACTCCTCCTGCCTGTGTTCCCTTTCTCGCTGTCTATCAAAAAAATAAAATCTTTAACAAAAAATAAATAAATAAAAAATAAAGAGGCAATAGTACCTACGTCAAAGGGTTTTTAAAAAACTTTACTTAAATGCAATTTAGTTAACATATAGTCTATTATTAGTTACAGGGTAGAATTTAGTGATTCATCAGTTGCATACAGCACCTAGTGCTCATTATATCAAGTGCTCTCTTTAATGTCCATCATCCAATTACCTCTCCCCCTCCACCCACCTCCCCTCCAGCAAACCTCAGTATGTTTCCTAGAGTTCAATGTCTCTTATGGTTTGCCTTTCTCCCTATTTTCATCTTATTTTATTTTTCTCAAAGGATTTTTTTAAGATTAAATAAGTTAATATATCAGTGAGAAAAACTAATTATGAAAACTGCTCTCAAGCTTTTCTAGTAGACCAACATTATTGGATAAACAAAGCTATACAATTATCAGGGAAACATATGAAATAGTAAAAAATGGTTTCACAAACTAGGTCAACAACTATGAAAATATTTCAAGGTATAATTCTGAAATTTAAGCACTCAGAGACATGTGGTTATTATAAATACCAACTTCTCTAAGAAAAAACCTAGAGCTGCACCATTCAATAGGACAGCCACTAACTACATGCAGCTATTTAAATTTAAATTAATTAAAACAAGATTTTTAAAAAAGATTTTATTTATTTATTTGACAGAGAGAGAGAGATCACAAGTAGGCAGAGAGACAGGCAGAGATAGAGGAGGAAGCAGGCTCCCTGGTGAGCAGGGAGCCTGATGTGGGGCTCGATCCCAGGACCCTGAGATCATGACCTGAGCCGAAGGCAGAGGCTTAACCCACTGAGCCACCAAGGTGTCCCTAAAAGATTTAAAGATTCAATTCCTTGGCTGCACTAGCTACATTTCAAGGGCTCAGGAGCTCCATGTGGCTATTGTCTCCCATACTGGAGAGCACAGACATAGAACATGGACATCATCACAGAAATTCTATTGGACAGCACTTATCTCAGCATAGCTACATAATATGATTATGCTGAATATATTCAATTATTCAATAACTGTAAATATCTGGCAACAAGGTTAAAAGGCACAACTATTAAAAAGGAAACACTTTCAAAAGTAAAACTCAAAGGCAATAATTAAGATGTGATTATTTTAAGTCTCTTAGGTAAAACTGCTAAATAAATAGAAGCTACCCACCAAAGATAACCAAAAGTTCTAACACGTCTAATTGTATGGAAAACTCATTCTTTATCCTTTAAAAAGTTAAATTTCATAATTTTACCTCTGTTCTAAGATCAGTTTTCTAAAGGAGGAGGTGGCACAGGAATGCGGCAGAATTCAAGTGTGGAATTCATTTGTTGAGGCTTAAGTATTTTCCAGCTCTATAAAAAATAAAAATTAAAAACTATGAAATACTGAGATAGCATTCTTAGAAAGGTAACAAAACAACTCAATAAAACATTTATCAATTTATCTATTTTTAGAAATAATTAGGGATTTTAAAACTTTCTATAATAACCAGCATATACTTGTGTACCATCATCAAAGCTAATTTAAAAAATATTAGATATGGGGGAAAAGAGTCCCCCTTTTAGTTTCAAATTTCCCATTGATTATCTGTAAGACCTTGAGTAGGTAACTTAAATATTCTGGAGCTTCACTTGAATTATCTACAAAATTAAGTCCTTTTCAGTCAAAAATTCTTTGAATCCAACTTTTGGAACATGTTATAGTGCTATCACTTTCATACACACATGTGAAAATACTCATTAAAATTCCACTATGCAGTATAACATCAAACTTAAATAAGAAATATCAATGGCTATAAAATCATTTTGGATGAGATTCACAGAACTGGAAAATTTTATCATTTTTAAAAAGAACACAGAAAATGCTATTACTTGAAATTTGTGTACAAAACATATTAAAAGCTTTTTTGATCAGAGGGGATCCTTTTCAAATTGCTAAAAGTACACTTTCCTCATAAAGTAAAAACTGTTTTCAAGTAGTTGTTGACATTACACTCTACCATTTTGATTCAGAACTGGATCACAACTTTAAAATCTAAAACACCCCAAAATGTTCATTAACAAAATGTGATTAAAAAATACAAATAATGCAATAAAATTTTCTTGGAGTTAAGTTACATTATCATTTGCAAAGTCTCTGATGTTTTTCAAACTAAAGATGCGTTAGGGCCTCCTAACAGAATGATAGCAGCTGTCTTTTTAGCTTTTTTCTACTGACCATCACATGAGATTTTCATTTCCTGAGTTCTGCAGTGGGTTAAAAAACTTGAAAAGGACTAACATAATATCTCTGGAAAGATACACCAGGAGCTGGTCACACATTGGAAAGGGATATTTGATGTCAAGGAAACTCACTCTCTCTCTTTTCTTAATATTTTATTTTTAAGTAATCTCTACACCCAACATGGGGCTCGAACTCAACTCTGAGGATCAAGAGTCACATGCTCTACCAACTGAGCCAGTCTGGAACCCTAAGGAAACTCTTTTTGTACCTTGGGAATTCTGAGCCACCAAGACAATTGCCAGATTTTGAAGCAGTGTTAGTAGGCAGTCTTGAAAGCTATACTGGGAATCTCTGTAGAAATGGGTGGTTCTTAGTTTAAGAAAGTGGGGGAAAAAGCCAACAGGGCAAAGTATAGGAAATGGAGTTTTATTATACTTTAACACAGTTCAACTCCTGATAAACTCAAAAAAATAAGCTGCTCGGGCATTTGAAAAACAGTAAACCATGGAAACCCTGTCAGGAAGGTAACATTATCTGAAGCCTTTATGGTTCTTTCATACATAAGGTGTGGCACACAATAAAAAATTACTAAATATGCTAAGTGACAAATATATGACCAATAATTAAGAGAAAACAAGACAGATCCACAGAGAATCCAGTAAGAATTCACACACAAGGACAACTATAAATAATTCTGAATAACATACTAAAGAAAATAGAGGGGAAAATGGACAAAATCGTAAGATGGAAAAGTTCACCAATGAATTAGGATCTATAAAAATAATTAAATGTACATTCTAGAACTGAAAAATATAATATATGAAATTAAGAACTCAATATATTGGTTTTATAGCAAACTGGACACAGGAGACCATAAAATTAGAAAACTAAGTCAGTAAGAAATACCGAACTATATAGCTGGAGAAAAAAAGTAGGAAAGAAGACAGAAAGAAGAGTAGAAGGTAGGGGCAAAGTTAGAGGAGAGGTTTAAGAGAAATGGAAGACATGCTCAAAATGTCTAACGTACATACAATTGAGGTCCCAGACGAGAAGAGATTTAAGCAGTATTCAAAGAGAGAATAACAGAATTTTACAAAACTAATGAAAGAAATCAATTCAGAGATTCAAGATACTCTGCTAGCTCCAAGCAGAATATACTCAAGGAAAACCATGCCTATGATATCATAATTAAACTATGAAAGGAAGGAGTGAAGGAAGAGAAAAATTCACAGAAATTCATAGAAAAAATTTAGTTGACCTTCAAAGAAACAATAAGATTGACAGGAAAATTCTCAACAGAAACAAAAGAAGCCAGAATATAACAGAATAACAGTTACAAGGACAAAAGAAAATAACTACCAATCTAGAATATAGTAAATATCCTCAAACTATCCAGCAAAAACATCCGTTAAAAATTTAGGTGGGGGGGTCCTAATGAGAAAAATATGCAGCCAAGAATACTTGATCCAGCAAGGCTGTCATTCAGAACAGAATGAGAGATAAAAGGCTTGAAGATAAAAGGCTTCAAGAACAAACAGGAACTAAAAGAATCTGTGATCACTAAACCACCCCTATAAGAAATATTAAACGGGATCCTTTAAGAGAAGAGAGAACCCAAAAGTAACATAGACCAGAAAGGAACAGAAACAATATACAGAAATGGAACTTTAAAGGTAATCCAATGGCACTAAATTCCTATCTTTCAATAGTAACTCTGAATGTAAATGGGCTAAATGCTCTAATCAAAAGAGAAAGGGTATCAGATTGGATAAAAAGGCAAGACCCATAGGTATGCTGTCTGCAAGAGACTCATTTTAGACCCAAAGACACCTCCAGATTGAAAGTGAGGGGGTGGAGGGGTGCCTGGGTGGCTCAGTGAGATAAGCCTCTGCCTTCGGCACAGGTCATGATCTCAGGGTCCTGAGATCGAACCTCGCATCGGGCTCTCTGCTCAGCAGGGAGCCTGCTTCCTCCTCTCTCTCTGCCTGCCTCTGCCTACTTGTGATCTCTGTCAAATAAATAAAATCTTAAAAACAAAAAAAGAAAATGAGGGGGTAGAAAACCATATATCATGCTAATGGACATCAAAAGAAAGCAGGGGCGGCAATCTTTATATTGAAAATATTAGATTTTATTTATTTTTTAAAAATATTTTATTTATTTGTTTGACACAGAGAGAGAGATCACAAGTAGGCAGAGAGGCAGGCAGAGAGAGAGGAGGAAGCAGGCTCCCTGCTGAGCAGAGAGCCTGATGTGGGACTTGATCCCAGGACCCTGAGATCATGACCTGAGCAGAGGCTTTAACCCACTGAGCCACTCAGGCGCCCCAAACAAATTAGATTTTAAACCAAAGACTCTAATAAGAGATGAGGAAGGACACCATATAATAACTAATGGATCTATCCAACAAGATCCAACAACTGTAAATATTTATGCCCTTAACATGGGAGCAGCCAATTATATAAATCAATTAATAACAAAATTAAAGAAACACAATGATAATAATACAATAATAGTAGGGACTTAACACCCCCCTCACTGCAATGGACAGATCATCTAAGCAGACTACCACAAGGAAACAAGGGCTTTGAATGACACACGGGACCAGATGGACTTCACAGATATATTCAGAGCATTCCATCGAAAAGCAACAGAATACCCATTCTTCTTGAGTGCACATGGAACATTCTCCAGAACAGATCATATACTGGGCCACAAATCAGGTCTCTATCAGTGTAAAAAGACTGGGATCATTCCCTGCATATTTTCAGACCACAATGCTTTGAAACTCAAACTCAATCACAAGAGGATATTTGGAAAGAACTCAAATACATAATGGTTAAAGAGCACCCTACTAAAGAATGGGTCAACCAGAAAGTTAAAGAATTTTTTAAAATCATGGAAGTAAATGAAAATGAAGACCCAACTGTTCAAAACCTTTGGGATACAGCAAAGGCAGTCCTAAGGGGGAAGTATATGGCAATACAAACATTTGTCAAGAGCAAGAAAGGTCTCAAATACCCAACCTAAAGTTACACCTACAGGAGCTGGAGAAAGAACAGCAAATAAAGCCTAAATCCAGCAGGAGAAGAGAAATAATAAAGATCAGAGCAGAAATCAATGAAATAGAAACCAAAAGACCAGTAGAACAGCTCAACGAAACTAGGAGCTGGTTCTTTGAAAGAATAAGATTTATAAACCCCTATCCAGACTTCTCAAAATCAAGAAGAAAAGAGAAAGGACCCAAATAAAATCATGAATGAAAGATGAGAGATCACAACCAACACCAAAGAAATACAAACAATTATAAAAACATATTATGAGGGTGCCTGGGTGGCTCAGTGGGTTAAAGCCTCTGCCTTCTGCTCAGGTCATGATCTCAGGGTCCTGGGATCGAGGCCCGCATCGGACTCCCTGCTCAGAGGGGAGCCTGCTTCCTCCTCTCTCTCTGCCTGCATCTCTGCCTGCTTGTGATCTGATCTCTCTCTCTCTGTGTCAAATAAATAAAATCTTTAAAAAAAAGGACATATTATGAGCAAATATATCCCAACAAATTAAGCAATCTGGAAGAAATAGATGTATTCTTAGAAACTGAAACAGGAGAAAATAGAAAACCTGAACAGACCCATAACCAGCAAGGAAATTGAAACAGTAATAAAAAATCTCCCAACAAACAAGAGTTAGGGATGGATGGCTTCCAAGGGGAATTCTGCCAAACATTTTAAAGATGAACAATTCTTCTGAAGCTGTTTCAAAAAACAGAAATGGAAGGAAAACTTCCAAACTCTTTCTATGAGCCCAGCATTACCTTGATTCCAAAACCAAAGACCCCATCAAAAAGGAGAATTGCAGACCAATAGCACTGATGAACATGGATGCAAAAATTCTCACAAGATACTAGCCAATAGGATCCAACAATATATAAAAAGGATTATTCATCACCACCAAGTGGGATTTATTCCTGGGCTGCAAGGGTGGTTAAACAACTGCAAATCAATCAACGAGACATACTACATTAATAAAAGAAAGGACAAGAACCATATGAACCTCTCAAGAGATGCAGAAAAAGCATTTGACGAAGTACAGGATCCTTTCTTGATTAAAACTCTTCACAGTGTAGGAATAGAGGGAACATATTCAATATCATAAAAGCCATCTAAGAAAAGCCCACAGCGAGTATCATTCTCAATGGGGAAAAACTGAAAGCTTTTCCCCTAAGGTCAGGAACACAGCAGGAAGCCTGCTTCTCCTTTGCCAATCCCCCTGCTTGTGTTTTTTCTCTCTCACTGCCTTCTCTCTGTGAAATAAATAGATGAAATCTTTAAAAAAAAAGAGGTTGAAAATAGAGCTACCCTACAACCCAGCACTTGCACTACTGGGTATTTACCCCAAAGATACAAATGTAGTGATCTGAAGGAGCACATGCACTCCAATGTTTATAGCAGCAATGTCCCCAAAGAGCCCAGATGTCCATTGACAGATGGATAAAGAAGATGTGATATGGGCGCCTGGGTGGCTCAGTGGGTTAAAGCCTCTGCCTTCGGCTCAGGTCATGATCCCAGGGTCCTGGGATCGAGGCCCACATCGGGCTCTCTGCTCAGCAGGGAGCCTGCTTCCTCCTCTCTCTCTCTGCCTGCCTCTCAGCCTACTTGTGATCTGATCTCTCTCTGTCAAATAAATAAATAAAATCTTTATTTTTTTAAGATTTTATTTATTTATTTGACAGAAGGAGAGAAACTGTAAGAGTCTCTTAATCATAAGAAACAAACTGAGGGTTGCTGGAGAGGAGGGCATGGGGGGAAGGAGTAACTGGGTGATGGACATTAAGGAGGGGAGATGATGTAATGAGCACTGGGTATTATATAAGACTGATGAATCACTGACCTCTACCTCTGAAACTAATAATACATTATATGTTAATTAATTGAATTTTAGTTTTAAAAAATGTTGGTTTGGGGCTTTAGAAATTAAACATCTTTGAATAAAGACCATCGGGTCTTTCATAAAATAAAACTCTTCTTTACTGTGAACAATAAAAAAAAGGGGGATGGGAAATAAGACATTCCCAGATAAACAGAGGTTGAGGGAGTTCACTACCACCAGACCTGCCCTACAAGAGATGCTC
Source organism: Ailurus styani (assembly GCA_002007465.1). NCBI lineage: Eukaryota > Metazoa > Chordata > Mammalia > Carnivora > Ailuridae > Ailurus > Ailurus styani. The sequence continues at coordinate 2,501,027 of LNAC01000114.1, forward strand.
AAGAGACTCAGGCACCCCGGCTAGCAGGGAGCCCGATGCAGGCCTCAATCCCAGAACCCTGAGATCATGACCTGAGCCGAAGGCAGAGTCTTTAACCCACTGAGCCACCCAGGCACCCTAGAATAGTTCTACAATATCTGGAGACTTCAGTACCCCACAGAAGGAAATAAGACAAACAGAGGATGTAAACAACACAATAATCCAACCAGATCTAACACATGTATACAGAACACTCTACCCAACAAAAGCAGATACATTCTTCAAATATAATTGGGTCATTTTCCAGGATGGATCACATGTTAAGCCACAAATGAAGTCTCAATAGATTTAAGAAAAGCAGGTATCACACACAGTATTTCCTATGATCATAATAGGAGGAAGTCAGAAACGAACAGAAGAAAAATGGGAAAATCCACAAAATTGTGGAAATTAAACAACACTTTAAAACAACCAAGAGGGGGCGCCTGGGTGGCTCAGTGGGTTAAGCCTCTGCCTTTGGCTCAGGTCATGATCTCAGGGTCCTGAGATGGAGCCCTGCATCATCTGGCCCTCTGCTCAGCAGGGAGCCTGAGCCTGCTTCCCCCTCGCCTTTTGCCTGCTGCTCTGCCTACTTGTGATCTCTCTCTCTCTGTCAAATAAATAAATAAATAAAATCTTTTTTAAAAAATTAAAACAAAAACAAAAACAAAAGCAACCAAGAGGTCAAAGAAGAAATCAAAAAGTACAAAATACTTGAGACAAATGAAAATAAACACACAATACACAAAACTTGAGATGCAAAAAAAAAAAAAAAGTTTATGAGATGCAAGAGAAGTGGTGCTAAGGAGGAAATCTGGAGTTATAAATGCTTATATTAGGGCGCCTGGGTGGCTCAGTGGGTTAAAGCCGCTGCCTTTGGCTCAGGTCATGATCTCAGGGTCCTGGGATCGAGGCCCACATCGGGCTCTCTGCTCAGCAGGGAGCCTGCTTCCTCCTCTCTCCTCTCTCTCTGCCTGCCTCTCTGCCTACTTGTAATCTCTCTCTCTGTGTCAAATGAATAAATAAAATCTTTAAAAAAAAATGCTTATATTAAAAACAAGAGGGGTGCCTGGGTGGCTCAGTTGGTTAAGCATCTGCCTTCGGCTCAGGTCCCTGCAATTTAGCCCCATGTTAGGCTCCCTGCTCAGTGGGGATCCCGCTTTTCCCCTCTCTCTCTGCCTTCCCCCCAACTTGTGCTCTTTTGTATGCCATCTCAAACAAACAAAATTTTAAAAAATATTTTTAAAAAATAGCCACAATATCGGGCACCTGGGTGGCTCAGTGGGTTAAAGCCTCTGCCTTCGGCTCAGGTCATGATCTCAGGGTCCTGGGATGGAGGCCCACATCGGGCTCTCTGCTCGGCAGGGAGCCTGCTTCCTCCTCTATCTCTCTGCCTGCCTTTCTGCCTACTTGTAATCTCTCTGTCAAATGAAAAAATAAAATCTTTAAAAAAAAATTTAAAAAAAATAGCCACAATATCATTACATCTAAGAAATTTTAAAATAATTCCTTAATATAATCAAATACCCAGTTGGTATTCAAATTTACAATTATGTCAAATTTTTTTAAAACATTGATTTAATCAGTATCCAAATGAAGTTCACATATCAGGACTGGATGATGTCTCTTAAATCTCTTTCAATCTACAGGTGTGTGTGTATATGTATCTTGTAATTTATTTGTTGAAGAAAACAGTTATTTACCATTTTCCACATGTTTGGATTTGACTGATTGCATCCTTATGATGATTTAATATATTCCTCTGCCTTCTGTAGTTCTTATAAAATTGTGGCTGGATATAGCAGTTTGACCAGATTAGGTTTATTCTGAGTGGGGGGAGGCAGGGGACCATTCATATTATCTGAAGGTTTATAACATCTGGTTGTCATGTTCTGGGATGTTAGCAGCTATTGATGATCAATGCCTAAGGATCTCTAGGGATTACCAAATGGTTATAAGTAATTACCTAATTCTACTATTCTTTCTTCGTTTAATTAGTTGGAATATTTCTAGAAAGGGAAACTTCTCTATCTAGTATTTGGTTACTTAGTAACAGCATTTTTACAATAAAGGTGGGATAAATGCTTAACGTTTCCCCCCTTTTTTTAACCAGTTTCCAAAATGAGTTGGGTAACTAGCATCCTCTATGGGTAGGCAATTAGTTTTGCTTTAAGTATCATTATAAACTCATGAGCTAAATATACTTGATATGTTTCAACCCACTATAGTTATTATTCTTACTAATACTCAAACTGTCCCATCTTTGCCCAGTGGAAGCTTTTTCATGCTTGGCTCCTGTGAAGGCAACAGTTAACTCAGCGAGCCTGCATTGTTCAAACCTTGCACATTCCCAAAAAGGGTTTGTTATTGTGACCACTGGTTAGTGTATTACTTTCCTAGGGCTGCCATAACACAGTACCACAAACTGCATGACTTAAAACAGCATAAATTTATGATCTCACAGTTCTGCTGGACACTAGAAATCTAAAATCAAGATATCGGCAGGGCCATATTCCTCTGAAACCTGCAGAGGATCCTTCTTCGTCTTTTCGGGTTCTGGAGCTGCCAACAATCCTTGGTATTCCCGGGCTTGTAGATGCATTACTCCAAGTGCCGTCTCTGTTGTCACATGGCTATATTCTTACTGTGCCTGTGTCTTCTCTCCTCCTCTTATAAAGACACCAGTCATACTGGATTAAAGGTCCACCACCCTCCAGTATGACTTCACCTTATCTAATTACATTTGCAACAACCCTATTTCCAAATAGGGTCAAATTCTAAGGGAATGGGGGTTAGCCTTCAACATAACTTTGGGTCAACACGTTCAACTCTTAACAGCTGGCTCCTGGAAAATGAACGCCTACAATCTTCTGATTAAGTGTTTTTGCAATCTTGGGGCCTTGAATCAAACTGTACCAGTCTGTCAAAGTAGTTTATATAAACACGACTATGGTAAAATCAGCTTTCCTTTAGAAGGTCTGAAACTTCAGTAACTATGGTCTGTATGACTGATCCCCCAATAAAAACCACAGACATCTAGACCCAAAAGAGCCTCCCTAGTAGGCAACACCTTACACATGTCACAACTCATTACTGGAGGAATTAAGAGCATCTTGTTCAACTCCACTGGGAGAGGACTCTCTTGTAAGCTTGCATCTGGTTTCCTCCAGAATTCACCTTATATGCCTTTTGTTTTGCTGATTTTTATCATTTCACAGTAATAAAGTATAACTGAATATAATGACTTATGAGTGATCCTAACAAATCATGAAACTTGGGACTAGTCAAGGGAACCCCCAACATAGCTCAAACGCTCTTTTGAAATAAACCTAGTAAATGACAATAGTCTTTTAACTTCCTGATATGACTAGAAGTTCCAGGCTCATCTTGTACAGTTCTTGCCCTAGACTTAGGATCAAACACTTCTCCAAGGAACTCTTGTTCCTTTCAGCAGAAACTAATTGAGACTATATTTTGGATGTTAAAGATGGGCATGCTTTAAACACAACTTATTCCAGGAAACCATGCTGAATTTTAGAATAAATCTTTCAAATACCAAATAACTCTTTAAAGTAGTTGGTATTTAAAGAGTCAAGGAAGGCAGCAGTATCTGGGTTTGGTGGCATTCTTACCTCTAAATAATTCTCTTCCTTACCTAGTTAACCAACAAAGTTCTGGAGAAACTCTTCCTGAAGGCAAAAAATATTTGAGGGAGAGGCAGGTTCCCCACTGAGCAGGGAACCTAATGTGGGACTCAAGCCCAGGACCCTGGGATTAGGACCCTGAGCCAAAGGCAGAGGCTCACCCAACTGAGCCACCCAGGCACACCATGAGTTAATCATTTTTAACTATAATCCAGAACTACTATCAGGAAAAAGAGGAAGCAGGAAATTGTATAAAAGGGGATAGAGTAGGGGTGGGCATCTAAGTTGCCTAAATATTTCTTCCTTTCTTCTTATCATGACCATTATTCCTTTTGGAATACTATTAGGAAACAGATGTACTGTTTCTACCTTTAAATACAATTAAATGAATATAAAGGAGTTTATCTTTAAAATTTAGATTTACAGGGCACCTGGGTGGCTCAGTGGGTTAAAGCTTCTGCCTTCAGCTCAGGTCATGATCTCAGGGTCCTGGGATCGAGGCCCGCATCAGGCTCTCTGCTCGGCAGGGAGCCTGCTTCCTCCTCTCTCTCTGCCTGCCTCTCTGCCTGCTTGTGATCTCTCTCTCTGTGTCAAATAAATAATAAATCCTAAAAAAAAATTAGATTTACAAATTAAGAAAACAGCTAGTCACATCTGTCAACCTTTTTTTTCTTTACGGCATTATGCTTTTTGTTTTTTAATGAATTCCTTCCATAATGCTAAGGTTAAAAACATACTCACCTTAGAGTACCTGGGTGGCTCAGTCAATTAAGTGTCTGCCTTTGCCTCAGGTCATGCTCCCTGGGTCCTGGGATCCAGTCCCACGTCAGGCTCCCTGCTCAGTGGGAAGTTTGCTTCTCCATCTCCCTCTACCTCTCCCCTCTGCTCTTGTGCTCTCACTCTCTCTCTCAAATAAATAGAATCTTAAAAAAAAATACCCATTTATATATCCTCCATAAAGATTTTATATTATTACTAGTATTATTTTATGAGTTAATACTTATATATCATTTATTATATATGCAGGGCACTATTCTAAGCATATTTATTTTTTAAGATTTTATTTGGGGAAGGAGATTTTATTTTTTTTTTTATTNCAGGGCACTATTCTAAGCATATTTATTTTTTAAGATTTTATTTGGGGAAGGAGATTTTATTTATTTATTTATTTTTTTTTTTTTTTTAAAGATTTTATTTATTTATTTCACAGCGGGAGAGAGATCACAAGGAGGCAGAGAGGCAGGCAGAGAGAGAGAGGGGGAAGCAGGCTCCCTGCGGAGCAGAGAGCCCGACGCGGGCCTCGATCCCAGGACCCTGAGATCATGACCTGGGCCGAAAGCAGAGGCTTTAACCCACTGAGCCACCCAGGCGCCCAAGGAGATTTTATTTTTAAGTAATCTCTAGACCCCGTGTGGGGCTCAAACTCACAACCTGAGATCAAGAGTCACATGCCCTAGTAACTGAGCCAGCCAGACATCCTCTAAGCATTTTTAAAAATTCATCTACTGTTTATGAAAACCCCATATGGTTGATATTGTCCTTATCTCCATCTTCTAGATGAAGAAGCAGTTACAGACTGGCTAAATCACTTGCTCACGATCACATGGCTAGTAGTGGTAAAGCCATGTCTCATCAGTCTAGACTACAAGAACTCAACATCTCACGAACCCACAGGATATTATACTTGTTCATTACACTGAGAACATTATGCTTATTTTACCTGGTTAGTAAGATACCTTGGAAAGATACAGACATGCCAGAGAGTGAAGAATCACACAATAATTTAGGCACCTGAGGCCTTGATGAAGGCTCTAGGGATCTAGTGTCAAGAGTATGCCAAGACATTCTCTTCAAAATTAAGGACATGCTGCCATGACTCAGCCCATCACCACCACTTAGAAAGAAACATGGTCCTTGGTGGATCTCTTTAAATTCTGGAAACAAAAAAACCCCTTATTTTAAAGGGCTGCTCTGTCCTATTTCTTGAATAGCCTATAAAGCTGCCAGCTTTAAATGGGGCTCAGGACATGGACAAGGCAGTGAAGCAGGCCAATGTGGCAGGGCAAGAGACTCTGTTATTGGGGCCTTAAGATCCAGCAAACTGAGTGGTGTTTGAAATGTCTGTGGTAGATGATAAAGCAGCTATATGAAGATACCAACAGGCCCTGATAAAAGAGTCACAATACAAACCACTAGGCATAAAGCCCCACAGAGAAGAGGGTTTTTCAACCTTGGTACAATTAGCAGATTGGTCACTTTTAATGTTGCTGTCCTATACATGGTAGGATGTTTAGCACCATCTCTGGCTTTCCCCCCACTCAGTACCAGTAGTACTCCTCCCAAGTTGTGATAAAATATCTACAAACATTGCAAAATATCTCTTGGGAAGCAATACTGCCCCTGGTTGAGAATCACTGCTTTAAAAATATTATTTATATATATATATATATATATATATATATATATATATATATA
>LNAC01000114.1:2507402-2546831 GCA_002007465.1 Ailurus styani
AATACTGCCCCTGGTTGAGAATCCCTACTTTAAAAATATTATATATATATATATATATATATATATATATATATATATATATATAGAGAGAGAGAGAGAGAGAGAGAGAGAGAGAGAGAGAGAGAGGGAGAGAGAGAGCGCAGGAGAGCGTGAGCGCATGCGCATGAGCAGGTGAAGGAGAATTCCAAGCCGACTCCATGTTGTGTGTGGAGCCTGACAGGGGCTCAATCCCACGACCCTGAGATCATGACCTGAGCCAAAAATCAAGAGTTGGACGCTTAACCAACTGAACCACACTGCCGCCCTAAGAACATATTCACTGCTTTAGAATAAAGCTTTGCCCTCTTCTGTAGATGATTACGCTACTTTTGAGAAAGAACTCCTTGCCTGGCTTTTGGGTCCTGATAGAGAATGACCATGGGGAACCAAAGTGACCATGTGACCTAATCTACCTTAAAGAACTGGGTGTTCTAACCCACCAAGCCATAAAGTTCAATGTGCTAGCGGCATTTCCATCATTAAGTGGAAGTGATACTGTAGCAGACATTAGCTCTTCCTATCCCTTAGGGCACATGAGATGATAGTTCTCTACCTTCTTTAAGTCAGTTGTGACCTCATGACTTGCTTTGACCAAAGAGCAGAAATGACTCCTAAGGAAGCATTTAATTGCCGGTATGCACTCTCCAGCCTGTTCTTCCCTTGCCACTATGATAATAGAAGCAGAAAAAAATACAAAGATGTACTGTTGACCCATCACATGGAAAACAGCTGCCCTGCAGTCACCCAGACTTTTAACACTTTACCTGAGAAAAAAACAATTTTTTTTAATTTTAAGTCATTATTTGAAAATCAGTTATTACCACTACATAAGTTGCCGATTCTGACCACGAAAGGTTATAGATAAGGTTAGGACACGCCCTGAAAGCACAAATAAGCCTTAAAAACAAATGGCAAATACCCTATTCAAATACCCACAGCACACAAACGACTCAAATACCCTACTAAATGTCAACATGCTCTTAATCTATGAACTTGCAGAGTTCCATATAATCAAGAAAGAAAAATTCCAGCCTGGTTTACACAAGGTTCCACATGAGATGCAGGTATTACCCTGATACAGAGGTGGCCGTGAAACACAGGAGAAAAGGGAAATCCTCCCAGTAGTCAGATTTACATATTCACCATGCCTGAACAGAAAGATGACCAGAGGTACCTATCTAAGGACTGGCAACACAGGCTCTGTCACTGTACTTGTTTACTATACTCATGATCAAATTGGCCCAGTCAGTAGGAACAGAAATTATACCTTGGCTCAACACAGATGTCCCTCATCAATGTTAACCTACAATTTCATGACATGCGAAGCTGTCTCACACCGCCACGCATTTTCTTAAGCTACTCTCCTTCTCTCTAGAATGCCTTTCGACTACCCTCTAGCCTAACCACCTTACTCTTTCAAGACTCAGATAAACAGTCACCTCTTTAAAGCCCATCTTAGCATACAACCCAGTATCCATTCAAAGCCCTTCCTTTCCCCCTCATTCACAAATTCTCAACCCGGAGTCCACAGACCCCTGGAATCTGTGAATAAAACTCATAAACTTTGATAGAAAGAAAATTGTATCATACTTTTTATTTTTATTTATTTATTTTAAAGATTTATGTGTTTATTTGAGAGAGAGAGAGGATGCAAGAGTGGGGGGAGGGGCAGAGGGAGAGAATCTTCAAGCAGACTCCCCACTGAGCATGGAGCCTGAAGTGGGGCTCCATCTCACCACCCAAGAGATCAGGACCCTAGCCAAACCAAGAGATGGATGCTTAACCAACCAAGAGATGGATGATTCACCCAAGCACCCTATATCATTCTTTTTATTAATCTCTAAAATTTATCATTTCATTTGATTATAAATGTAAGCAAAACAACAAAACAAAAAAAATGCGCAGCATTTTCTGTATCTTGGGTCACCAACACATATTATAGGTGGTTTCACATCAAATTATAGTTGTTGCAGACACCAAAATATCATTGATACTCATCACTACTTCACGCCACACATCTCTGATTAAAGAGCTTCTGCCCCATGCTGGAAAAAAAAAGTTTCCAACAAGTTTCTCTTCTTAAGCACACAAAACATCAAGAGTGATTTTTTTTTTTTAAGATTTTATTCATCCATTTGTCAGGGAGAGAGAGAGAGAGAGCACGCAAGCAAGGGGATTGGCAGGCAGAGGGAGAAGGAGGCTCCCCACTGAGCAGGGAGACTGATGCAGGACTCAATCCCAGGACCCTGGGATCATGACCCAAGCCAAAGGCAGACACTTAACCTACCGAGCCACCCAGGTGCCCCTAGAGTGATTCTTTTAGGACCTCTTTCTCTAGCCTAAGGAGAAGGGAAACAGCCTTCATTCCTCCTCCATAGGAAGCAGAGAACAACTGATTCTTTTTCATTAATACTGCTCTTTCAAAGCAATGACCTCTCCCTCTCCATCTTAAGTCTCTTGTAAATTGATAGGTAGGGAGAATCACAGTGGTAACTAGTCTTAACAGCACACAGTACTTAGTACTTTTCATTTCCAGAAACCTGTGTAGAGGCTAACTAGTCCTATTATTAAATTACAGCTTCTCTAGGGCAGGGATTATTCCTCAGTTATGTTTGCATTTCCAGTTCCTAACAAGGCCTAGCACATAGCACTTATTCAAGTCTATTGGATGAATGCCTTAACTGCAACAACTGGGCAGTCAGCAGCAGACCCAGCAGAGAGAAAAGTAGCAAGTACGACAAAGACTCCTAGTTCCCACCCAATACAGATGCTTACCCCCACCCCCACTGATATAGTCTATATGCTCAACTATTTCTGAACCTCACTTGTAGCCAAATATGGCCGAATGACTAAGTTCTGGTAAATGAGATCAGAGGAAATACTGTGTGAGTAATTCTAGAAAGGTTTCTTAAAAGATGAGAGGAATGCCCCTTTTGTTCTCTGCCTTTCTTCTTCCTTCCCTTTGCCTTGAACTTGGATGTGATGACTGGATATCCAGCGACCATCCTGTGACCTTGAGAATGGAAGCCACATACTAAAAATGGCATAGGAAAAAGACAGGAGCCCCGACAACTCTGTGGAGTTGCCATATCAGTCCCAGACTGCCAATTTCTGGTTGTTTTTTTTCCCCACAAGACAAAGAAATGAACTACTATCTTGTTTAAGCAATGATTATTTCTTATCTGTTTCTAGCAGCCAAACACAATTCCTCACTGATAAGGTGAGAGACTCCAGCAACAAATCTGTGGTCTAAGATGCCAACAGCCATCTCAGCTATGCTTCAACTTAATGATGATTAAAAATGTAAGACATTTCCACTGAAACGGGATAGAGTAGGAAGCAAGACAAAACAAAGAGCCTATACTCTATGAAGGTACAGCACCATTATAGCTCAGCTGGAGGGGTGTTTATAGTAGTTTGGTACAGTGACAAGATTTCATAATTCACTACTGTAATTTCTTGCCAACATTTAGTAGTTATGTTATAGAAAAGTAACGTGGCTTATAAAACTGTGACTGCCAAGACCAAATTATATGAAAGTAAGAGGTAAGGAAAAATAAATATTTTGATGAAAGATGTTAACTCCGCTGTTTAAAAAAAACTGTTCAGGGCGCCTGGGTGGCTCAGTGGGTTAAAGCCGCTGCCTTTGGCTCAGGTCATGATCCCAGGGTCCTGGGATCGAGGCCCACATCGGGCTCTCTGCTCAGCAGGGAGCCTGCTTCCTCCTCTCTCCTCTCTCTCTGCCTGCCTCTTTGCCTACTTGTAATCTCTCTCTCTGTGTCAAATGAATAAATAAAATCTTTTAAAAAAAATAAAAAAAACTGTTCAAATAAAAAAAATCAGTGACCTTTCTATAGAATAATCTCCTTCAAGTTTTCAGGTAATATTGTTGTATGCATAACAATCAAATAAGGTTGATTTCCCACATATTACACAGACTGTTCTACTTCATAAGGGTTTTGAACCTGCCCTACCTCACTTGCCATTTAATATCTTTTGTACTTATGTTATTTGTACTTGTTAAGTCTCAACAAAACATTTCAAATTCTTAGTGAATGTATCATTTTCTTTGGACTGTTTTTCATTCTTACACTAAGAAAATGGAAAACAATCTGAATGTTTGTGTCTCACCAAAATTCATATATTGAAATACTAACCCCCAATATAATGGTATTAGGAGGTGGAGCCTTTGGGAGGTGATTAGATTATGATGGTAGAGCACTCACTTATAAATGGGATGTGTAAACTTATAAAAGAGACCCCAGAGAGCTCTCTTACCCCTTTTGCCATCTGAGAACACAATGAGAGGACAACCATCTTTGAACCAGGAAGTGAGCTCTCAGTAGAAAAATAATTTGCTGGCACAATGATCTTGGACTTCCTAGCCTCCAGAACTGTGAGAAATAAACTGTTGTTTAAGCCACCTAGTTTACTGTACTTTATTATAGCAGCCCAAACTTACAGAGACAGAGGTCTTTTTCTATTTCTCCATTCCCCTGAATTTAGGTTAGCTTTGCGAGTTGCTTTGACCAACAGAATGTGATGGAAGGGACATTATGTAAGTTCCAAAGCCTAAGCCCTAAAGAGAGCTTAGAGCCCTGCGGCTTCTACCTTTACCTTTTTAGAATGCTACCCCGAAGTGCGCCTGGGTGGCTCAGCTGGTTAAACGTCTGCCTTCGGCTCAGGTCAAGATCCCAGGGTCCTGGGATTGAGCCCCACATTGGGCTCCCTGCTCAGTGGAAAGCCTGCTTCTCCCTCTCCCTTGGCTGCTTCCCCTGCTTGTGCGCTCTCTCTCTCTCTCTCTCAAATAAATAAATAAAATCTTAAAAAAAAAAAAAGAATGCTACCCTGAAAATGCCATGTAAGACTGCCAGACTAGCCTATGAGAGAATGAGAAGCCACACTGAGAAGACTAAAGCACTTTAACGGACAACAAGGACCAAGTGCAAACATGTGAGTGAGGACACCCTGGACCTTCCAACTCAGTCAGTTCTCCAGGCAGATTCAACTACATGAAAGACCCAAGTGAAGCCAACAGAGACACTGTTCAGTCAACCAACAGATGATGAAAAATAATAAATCTCTGCCCTAAGCCATTAAGTTCTGGTGTAGTGTGTTAGGCACCGATACCAAAAAAACAAAACCCCCCAAAATTAAAACAAACAAACAAAATCCCAACAACTTTAAAATAACAATACTTAACAGTTCCTTAAGATGAGAAAAATCACTGAGATTTTTCTGTTTTTAATCTTCAATTCACCCATTGTAGTATCCTGGAGGTTATGCTGATTCTAATGCTTCATTCCACTATGATTAAAAAATGAAATTAATGTTTGAAAGTACAACAAGGAACCATTACAGTATTTTGCCTGAAGTAAGTAATATGATAGATACTTCACAAAGAACACTCTGGTTGCACTGTAGAATGGACTGGCCGTAGAAAAGACTTGATTACAGGATGACCCATAAGACTGTTGGAATTGTCCTAGTGAAAGTCCTAGAAAGAGGTTGGAGGCCTAAACTACCACTGCTGCTGCCGCCACTACTACTATATTTACTATGTATTTATGATACACTAAATACTGTAATAAGAACCTTATTTATATTTGCTCATTTAATCTAATTACCCTTTAAATTTTTTTAAAAAATAAATAGACTCACAGGAAATACCCAAAATATATGCCAGGAGGTCCCAGGTATCCTTGGTCCAGTTTCCTCCAATGGTAATATCTTGCATAACTATGGTAAAATATCAAGACCAGGAAATGCTCATTGGCACAGTCTACAGATGTTATTCAGATATCAGCAGTTATATAACCACTCACTGTGTGTGCAGCTTTATACAATTTTGTAACATATATATTTGTGTAACTGCTGCCACAATCAAGATACAGACTGTTCTAGCAAGAGGTTCCCCTCTCCCTGATCCTGAACTCCTGGCAACGATTAATCTGCTCTGCATCTCTATAATTTTGTTATTTTTAAGAACATTATATAAATGGAATCATACCATATGTAAGCTTTTGAGAGTGGCCTTTTTCCAGTTAAGACTCTTCCAAGATACTGCATGTTTCAACAGTTCATTCTTTTTTATTGCTGCATTGTGGTCCATGGTATAAATGTGCCAGTTTGTTTAACCATTCACTTGAAGAACATCTGAATTGTTTCCAGTTTAGGGCTATTAGGAATTAAGTTGCTATGAGCATTCGTGTACAGATTTTTATGTGAATATAAGTTTCAATTTCTCTGGAATAAATGCCCAAGAATGCAATTGTGCAGTTGTACAACTCTGTTTTTAATGACAAAGAAACTGAGGCTACAAATGTGGAGCTGGAAATCTAATCTAGATAGTACCCCTCTAAGTCCTAACTCTTCATACTTTTTTTTTTTTTAAGATTTTATTTATTCATTTGACACACAGAGAGAGATTACAGGTAGGCAGAGAGGCAGGCAGAGAGAGAGGAGAGAGGAGGAAGCAGGCTCCCTGCTGAGCAGAGAGCCCGATGTGGGCCTCGATCCCAGGACCCTGGGATCATGACCTGAGCCGAAGGCAGCGGCTTTAACCCACTGAGCCACCCAGGCGCCCACTCTTCATACTTCTAAAGTTGTAGAAATTGAGAGAAGTAAACAGAATTTAAAATGTACCAAGAAGGGAGAGTCAACAGAAGCTAGTATTGTTGAGATGAGGGATATATGAATAAAGTGTCAAAGATAATACCAGGTTCCACCTTCAGCACATTAGATGATAAAAAATAAAATATGAATTCACTTTAAGACATACTGTATTTGAGGGACCTGCAAGTCATCCTCATCTAGCAGGCAATTAGATTTATAAAACAGGAACTGGAGATCAAGAAAAAGCTCTGGATTAAAGACAGACTTAAGAATCATCACATTTAGATGCTAACTGAGCAATAAAATCAGAGGGACAAGGTACAGAATGAGAAGAGATTTGACCACAGAACTCTGAACAGAAACATTTGTTCCTTCTAGTTTTTGTCCACAAACCATAAATAGTAAGTACTGTGATAGACTGCAAGTTTGTATTAACTTTAGATTTTACAATCATCAGGTAGAAAGTACAGAGGTATGCTCCCCACTCCCTTTTTCATTTAGAAAGAAAAAACTACAAAAGGAATACATGTTGGTTAAAAAGCCTCACTACTACTCTGTTTAATATCATAAGGGTAGATACATGTCATTTTGCATTTGTCCAATGTACAAGGCCAAGACCAAACCCTACTGTAAGCTATGGACTTGGGTGATAATGATGTATCAATGTAGGTTCATCAATTGTAACAAATGTACCACTCTGTGGGGTATACTGATATTGGGGGGGCTACACATGGGTGTGGGGTGGGTATATGGTGTATCTTTGTACCTCCCACTCAATTTTACTGTGAACCTAAAACTGCTCTAAATATAGTCTGATTTTAAAAAACTGCTTTTAATCCTCCATACAAAAGAATATATAAAAAGATTAGTTTCATTCCCCTCAGCTCAGCATCCAACTCCTTCCACACATTTTTTTCAAAAAATATATGGGGAAAGGAATTTAAGGAAGTAAACTGACAAATATTAGTGGCTAACATAAGTCTGTATTAATTAAGAATGAAGCACTATCTGGAGTCAAAGATTATGTTAATTATACCTCAATTTTAAAAAAAGAGCTAAGGGGCCATAATAACAAAAGTAATAGATAAACTGAATTCAAACATTTTGGGGAGTTAAGTGTTTTACATAAAACAAAAGAAATATTTTGTAAGCCATGCTTTGCCATTCAATAAACTGATGTCACTTACTATACTTTATGACTTTTTTTTAGCAGTTATATTTCAAACCTAGAAAGAACTATAATCCTATAAGTGATCAAAGTCATACCTTTTAATACATAATTGAGTTTTTACATCTTTCTCCAAAATTAGTCTACTCATCTACTTTCTCTTATACTTGTCTCCATGGCAGAGACCCAAACAGAAAAGTCTAGACTTTATTACAGATGGACTATGAATTTCTAAACAGGGCCTACAGTCAACACACTCACAGTTTCAAGCTTTAACATATATTAACATATATATTAGTAAATGTTTACACAAAAGATAAATGTGTATCTTCATTGTATCATAGCAACATCCCAAAAATAACTCTAATCAAGAAAACTTCCAATTTTTACTTTCCAGTTCTATTTATTTCTAAAACTAGATAGCTTTCAGAGACATTAAGAGAACAAGATATGACTCAACATCTGTGCAAATCAGCACAGGTCTGAACTGTGGAAGAACTTAGCTTGGTCTATGGAAAGCAGCTAACTGCCAAGTAAAAACTAATCCAAACCAAAACATTCAGGACAATTTTTATTTTCGGAACTTTAGCTGCTGGTTAGAAAATCTAGCCCGGCTATGACATCAAATGGTGAAATTTTATTGAACTATAACAATATTGGTAGATTTAATAGCCCTTTCTTTCAAGTGAATACAGTTGCTATTTCATACCCCAAGTATGAGAGCCATGAATTAGATTAATATTCTAAAGTGGAAGCCAGTGATGAACCATATTATCTAGGAGATCTTTTTTCCTTCACAATATATCTACCTTCCTTCATATCCCCCCTACCAATAAGATTCTGAAGGGGAGTAGAGGTGATATAATAGATACGTGTGTATGCCTTTTTTTAGAAACTCCTAGATTATTCTGATATATATGTATCAGAACTCTCCACCTTCAGAAGACTTTCTGAATTAGGTCCAACTCTATTTTTTACCACTGTATCAACAGCAGACAAAGGACCAGAGCTACAAAGAGATAAGAGCTTGGTAGAAGGCTCTGCAGGTAAGGGTTATATTCACACCAGTTGTATGCCACCTTCAGAGCTTTCTGTGTCAGCTCCCTCCAGAATTCATGATGTTATATTTTAGACAATGACAAATATTCAGTTCGTCATCCTGAGAAAGGCACATAGTCTACTAGCCAGATAAAAATATAAAAAGAGGGCGCCTGGGTGGCTCAGTGGGTTAAAGCCGCTGCCTTCGGCTCAGGTCATGATCCCAGGGTCCTGGGATCGAGGCCCACGTCGGGCTCTCTGCTCAGCAGGGAGCCTGCTTCCTTCTCTCTCCTCTCTCTCTGCCTGCCTCTCTGCCGACTTGTAATCTCTCTCTCTGTGTCAAATGAATAAATAAAATCTTTAAAAAAAAAAATATAAAAAGAAGCTATTTTGGACATCAAAAAAACTAAGAAACCACAGGGAATGAAAGACAGAAATTCCTCTGTTCTTGAATTAAAAGAACAGCAAAGTACTTCTTTTTTGGTGCATCTGATAACTTGTTTAGAGATTTTCTGTCCATATTTTATGATTTTAGCTTTTTATTATGTAACAGCACTGGTTTTTCTATTATAAAGCTCAGTCAAGCTGAAAACCTTAATCATTATAAAATTTAATAAACTACTATTAAGTGCCAAAACTGTGTATTAAAAACAATCAAACTTAAGTCCATATTGCATGTCAAGATGCCTTAAGAGGTAGATAAAAAGCTTTGAAGGTCCATTTTAGAGCAAAAATTATACTTCTTTACAGCCAGTGTTTCAAATTCCTTATAAACAGCTCTGATACCAAAATCGTCAGAAAAGTGGACTTCTAATGATGTATAAATAATAAGCCAATTATTATTATATTCTGATTCTGACTAGCGTTTCTTAAATCCCTTGGTGATCTCCCACTCAACGTTCAACTTCGTTGCATTCTACAATGACACCTACTGGCCATTCAAAATCAGCCATTAGTTCTCCAAGACAGCTAGCTCTAGTAGGCTGGTTACATAAGAAGAAACATATACACACAGAGACACACAGGCACACTCACATCACCCTGCACAAAAGCAGAGATTTGTCCACAGGTACTCACACTACAGAATTATACCTAAAACAGAAAGCATTCCATGAGACTAGATAGTATTACTCTTGCAAAAAGATAAAAAGACAAAGAGTGAAACACCAAATATCAAAATTTTTGACTGAAGTCTTGATAAATATCTCAGTACTAACATTTCAGAACAAATTCTAATGATCCACCTCTTTGTGCCAAATGATATTTACAAAAAATGAATCTTTTAATTTAGGTTCTGGGATATACTAATGTAAATTATCATTAATACAAAAAGGAAAATTATACACTTGCTCATACTACATTAGTCCTCATCTTCTCAGCTAAAGACTACATTTCAATCAACTTACATGTTAGCAAACTATAATGCTTCTTTTAAAGTTTTCCAGTGTGCTATAAAATCTAATTTTTAATGTAGTTCGTTCGTCCTTCCATACACATACTGAATGAAATTTCTATTTTACTCTACATTCCATTGTGCAAACAATGATAAAAACTCAGGAAAAGATAGTAATTTACCGTTCATTGTGTCTGTAAATGCATTTTACCTCAGCTGGAGAGATTCAAAGAGCATACTTCCTAAACCTAAGAAATAATTCATAACTAGTTTATCAGACCTAATAAGCAAATTACTTAAAAGATGACTTCTTCTCCCCCACCCTATCCTCCTTCAAACCACCACCTTATTTTCACAGTCCCTAACATCCACAATATGGGGGGGGGGAGAATCTAGCAACTAATTTTTTAATCATTTTCCAACTTGCCATTTCCAACTTGCACTTACCTCCTACTATAGATTTTTGAGGCTCTCCTGAAGATTAAAAAAAAAAGTATTTATAATCAGTCTTGACTCTCAAAACAAATTCATGAACACAAAACATGAACCTGGCTACTAGTCTCGAATTAACATATCTCTCAACCCAAGTCCGTATTTGGGATAAGCTCTTCCAGACTATCCTTCATGCTTCTTCACCGATACAGAGCCTGCCGAGGTAGAAAGCACTCAAATCAACGAAAGAACTATTCTAACACATCAATAGGTTGCAAGACCTCCTCTTCCAAGGGCGACAACCTAGTTGTTTGGGTAAATAGCCAAGGATTACATAATGTATAGCTATAAAGAGTTTGAAGGATCTGACCGCCAGTAAATGTATTTCTTCTCCACACATCCTTCCCACCCCGAGAAATGGCCATAAGAAGCAATTCCTAGGATTTCTCTCCGGTGCCTGCAATGCCGCGTCCTTTTCTCTCTTAGAGCTTCGTGCAAGGACCTCCTCCAGCCCTCATGATACCGCCTGGCTCCCGCCTCTCTCCTCTCCCTACCATTGCCACTGCAGCCCCCCACACCCTAGGCCCCCACGTCGCCCCGCAAGGTTCAGCCTCCACCCGCCTCAGCTGCTTTCTTCTCACGACCCTCCCAAGCCGCTACCTGGTCTACGCGAGGTTCCGGAACCACCAACACCCCAGCTACCGCCTTCCCAGACCACCCTCGTCACATCCCCTCTATAGTTCCCGCAGCCCGAGAAGAAGAAAATCCCTCCTGATCTAGCACTCTGCGTCCCCCAAAGACAGCGTCGCCGCCTACCTGTCACCCCGCTGCCTCTGGCTTCTCACCGCCACCGCCTCCCGCAGCAGCCTGCCAACTGCAGCGCAACAACCAGCCTTCCCATTGGCTGCTTCCACGCTCTAACAACTGCCTCACTTACTGGCTGGAGCATGTGCGCGGCCCTCCCCTCTGTGCAGTGTCTAAGCATTCCGGTCTCCCAGCAGGGAAATCTTCGCCTCTTCCCTACCATTCTGCCCTCTACGATTACTCTTACCTCAGTCGGACCACCTATGCACAGATGCGCGGAAAAAATGTCGACTTCCAGCACCCTTCATGTCTTCTCTACTCGCTCCAGGAATCCGTGACCTGGGTGCGGAACGTTGTTAAATGGCTCCTCTGCTTTCCTGCCGTAAGGCACTTCAGGAGACAACTTCCGTTTCCGCTTGGCTCCGGCTGGAGGATTGACTATTGAGTGTCGTGAGAGGTCAGATTGCTGTCAGGTAAATTAGAGTTGGTGGGAGGCCTCTTAACTAGGAATAAGAGTGAGATTCTGTTATGGGGACTGTAGAAAAGGGTGAGCCTAAATGGAGAATGGTCTTGAGAGTATGTACCTCGAGGAAAGGGGATCAAAGAAGTATCAATAGAAAACAATGAAGTCCTGAGAGAGTGAGGGGTGCTTTGTAGAAGGATGCGGTGAGAATTACTGTGGTTAAGTCCATATGCTTTTTCCGCTCCTTTCCCACCCACAAACCACCGCCCTGTGTTTTCTGGTTTACCTCTGAATTGGATAAAGGCACAACAGCTCCAAATCGAAAAATTGTAAAACAAGAATAATTGCAACGCCTGCCTCACAACAATCATGTATGATTTTAAGTAAGGCTTTTCTGGTGTGAATGTTTATGACAACGTTAAAGTAAAAAAAAAAAAGGCAGGGTACAAAATCCCATCCATTTTTAGAGTGATTACTATTTTTAAATTGCATATAAGTAGGTGCAGGGACTGGAGGGGGCACTAAAAGTTCACTTGTCTTTTATTTTTTAATGTTCTTACTCACAATTTTAGAAATGAGGGGTAGTTGGGTTATATACTTGAAAGTCGTTGATAAACCGTAAAATTACATGTACTGTAAGTGACATTATCCTCTTATTTTCTAGTTAGGGAAGGTATGCCAGCCCCCACTAGTGGAGTGGAGTTGATCTCCACCAAAGTAGAGATTCACTCCAAACGCAGGGAGCTAGCTTTTTAAAAGTTTCATGATGATATGTTTTTTCTTTGTTGAACTAATAAACTTACTGTTTTTTTGTCAGAACCGTTCTGAAACGGAAATAATTATCCGATGATGAGTCCTTGGCATAATCTATCATTTACCTGATTTTAGTTTTTATTGTGAAATACACATAGCAGAAGGTTGTATAAACTATAAACATGTTTAAAGAATTAACAATTAAGCAAACCCTGTGTAACCACCCCTCAGGTTAGAAAATAAAACATTGCCAATAACTTAGAACTTGCATTCTCAGCAGAGGTGATTATCCTTCACAGAGAGGAAAATTGGTTCTTGGAGGAGAGGTGAAAAAAATCTTAAAGACTGCAATGGTTTGTGGCCCTCCAAAGAGCCATGGTACATTAGCAGATAAGTACGATATATCGTGATATTAAAATTTCATTGGGGCAGGGGGCTGAGAATGTGATAAGGAAAAAAATAGCCGAAAAAGCTCCTTTGGGGTGCAAGAATTAAAAATAGGTTGAAAAACACTGCCTTAGAAATGCCCTTTGAGCTTCTGTGATTCTGTCTCCTCCACCAAGAGGTAACCACTATCCTGACTTGTGATAAACATTCGTTTTTTTCGCTTTAATTTTTCTATCTATGGTGCATTTCTAAAAAAAGGAAAAGAAAATGAATTGTCTGTTTTTTCAGTTTCTATAAATGAGATCAAAGTGTATGTATTTTTTAAATTTAGCCCTTGTTCATTATTTGTGAGATTTGTTCATACTTTTGCATGTAGTTTTTCATTGTATACTCTGTAGTGTGAACTCTGTAAATAATCCATTATTGTTGGATATTTGGGTTGTTTACAGTTTGAAGCTAGCCACATGAACAATCTGGCTAAAAATATTCTTATAAATTATATCTATTGTTAAAACATATATTCATATGTATATAGTAGTTACATAAGAGTTTTTTAATAATAGTGCTGTCTGATGGAAATATAATGCAAGACTCATGTAACTTACAATTTTCTAGTAGCCATATTAAAAAGGTAAAAAGAGGGCGCCTGGGTGGCTCAGTGGGTTAAAGCCTCTGCCTTCGGCTCAGGTCATGATCTCAGGGTCCTGGGATCGAGGCCTGCATCGGGCTCTCTGCTCTGCAGGGAGCCTGCTTCCTCCTCTCTCTGCCTGCCTCTCTGCCTACTTGTAATCTCTCTCTCTGTGTCAAATAAATAAATAAAATCTTAAAAAAATAAAAATAAAAAGGTAAAAAGAAACAAAGTAAATTTAATTATAAATTTTGTCTAACCCATTATATTCAAGGTATTATTTCAAGATGTAATCAGTGTTAAAAGTTATTAATGAAATATTTTACATTTTCTTCATACTGTCTCAAAATTGATGTATTTTACACTTACATATGTTTTTATGGTAATTTTTAATAAATATAAACACTTGATCTGTGGTTATATTTTGCAAAGTTTAAATTGAAAAAAGTAAATCCATATATCTAAATTGTTCCAGACGCACTTTAAAATTTTCCAATAACTTATTTGAGAATCCAACTTAAAATTTAAATTAATTAAAATTAAATAAAAATCATAGTTCCCCAGTTGCGCTAGTCACACTTCAGGTGCTAGTGAAAACCATGTTAAATAGTGCAGATCTAGACCATAAGGTATTCAAATGTTGGACATTTCTAGGTCAGACCAGTTTTTCACAATGGTTGTGCTAAGTCACGTTCTCACCACCTGGGTGTGAAAACACAACGTGATGTGTTTTCCACAAATTTCACAATCTTGCAAGGTAGGTTTTATCCTCATGATATATGAGGAAACAAGTTCAGAGAGATTAAATCATTTGCCCAGAAGTTTATAGCTATTAGTGGTGCATCCAGGATTAAGTCTGTATAACACCAAAGTCTGCACTGAAGTAGAATTCCAAACTTCCTTCAAGTGATCAGGATATCATTGTTTGATTTATGGCTATTCTGAAGTAGAAATAATTTTAAAAAGAAAATGAAAAGTTCCCTAGAAATTGTGGTGTTTGGCTCCTTGAAAAGTCATTGAAATATTGTATTTAGTAAATGCCTGTAAAGGGATGCTTTCTGAAATATTTTAATGAGGTAGAAGAGAAAATGCATTGAATTTATTAAAGAAAATTAGGAGAAATTAATATGTATACTTTCATGTTTTTCAAAGATTTCTCCCAAATTACTTAATATTTTGAACATGGTAATATTGTAACTTTAAAATAGCCTACATATATGGTAATGCGTCCATTTTTTTTTTTAAGCAGGGGCTGGGGGGGAGAGAAAGAATCTTTTTTTTTTTTAAAGATTTTATTTATTTATTTGACTCAGAGAGAGAGATTACAAGTAGGCAGAGAGGCAGGCAGAGAGAGAGGAGGGAGCCCGATGTGAGGCTCAATCCCAGGACCCTGAGATCATTACCAGAGCCGAAGGCAGAGGCTTTAACCCACTGAGCCTCCCAGGCGCCCCGAGAAAGAATCTTAAGCAGACTCCATGCCCAGTGCAGAGCCCCACGCAGGGCTTCATCTCACAACCCTGAGATCATGACCTAAGCTGAAACCAAGAGTCAAATGCTTAACGGCTGAGCCATCCAGGAGCCCCTCCATTTTTATTTTCAAAATCAAATTATTTCATCAAAAGATTTTGACATTTGTTTGGTATTCTTTTTCAAGTATGTGATACTCAGTTAGGGTTAGTATTCTAGAACTGATATTTGCCAAAATAAGGGTTTGTCTTGTAATCTCTTTAAAGATTTTTGGAATGAAACATTAAAAAAATTTTTTTTGAAAACATGGTTTGAAGAAACTAAGATATCCTTCTAATTAAACACTTCTTAAAGTATTTCTTTTATAATAATGTATCAAATCTCAAAATCAGCCTGAAATCTGAAATGGTAATTTTTTTCCTTTATTGAATCCACCAAATAATAATAATAGCTCAAAAGTTTCATTGAAATTGTGAGTGTTTTAACTTGTATTTGGTGGGAATTGGTTTTCATTCTTTTTTAAATATAAAAAACATCAAAATAATGTTTTGTTATTATCTTAATATATCTAAATATAAAGTGTTGGTTAATTTGTCAGAATTACTATGTATAACCCCCCCTCCAATATTTTGGGAACTATTGTTTAATGGAATGAACATTTCACATGATGTATCTTTAGTATACACTGTCTAATAATTACCTCTGTCTTCTAAAATGCAGTGTAAGAGCCCTGCCTTATTACTGGGCCTGTTCAGAGTCATAAATGCAGACATAATGGTAATAATTATTTGGTTTGGTTTTATTTCTAGAGAGCAGTAATTATAGAATTGCTACTGCTAACCTTATACAAAAGGGGTATTAATTCATACCTCCTTAATTTGAAATTCATAGCAATTTAACCCGGGACTGAACTGAAGTTTATTTTTACATTATCTATACAAATAACAAAGTGGGGTGCCTGGCTGGCTCAGTTGGTAGAGCATGTGATTCTTGATCCGTGGGCTGTGAGTTTGAGCCCCATGTTAGATGTAGAGATTATAAATAAATAAACTTAAAAAAATAACACTAGTTAAACTGAAGTCTTTATTATAACCATTATAGGCATATTTCATTTAAGGAGCCTTAGGGGTCCTAAGGTCTCTGTTGGTACAGTTCAGTAGTCAGTAAACCACAGCCCGCTGGCCAAATCCAGCATATTGCCTGTTTTTATACTGCCCATGAGCTAAGAATGGTTTTTACAGGTGAACATTTGGAATGAATTTGCTAACTAAGGAACCCTAACTTTGAGCCCCAGTTAAGCAAAATGTTATCCCCAAAAGAGGGAATTTCATTTTTTTCATCTGACCTGTATTACAAAAAATTGTACTCAGTTATTATTATATTTTGAATTTATCAGTAATTTTTTTCCCCTTGTTATGTAACTACCTACAAGATATCCTTGATTTTACCTTTTGGTCCACAAAGCCTAAGATATTTACTATCTGGCTCTTTACAGAAAAAGTTCATGTGATCATAGATACTTAAACACAGTAGCACTGCATTTTCAAAGAATCTTCTGAACAATGCAGGTAACAAAACAGTATGTACATTTTCATTATGCATATTTACACATTGTGAAAAGACTAAAATGAAGGAAATAGTATTGCTTAGAAGTTAGGAGCAGGGCTGCCTGGGTGGCTCAGTCAGTTACACGTCTGCCTTCTGCTTGGGTCATGATCTCAGGGTCCTGGGATCAAACCCCACATCAGGCTCCCTGCTGAGTGGGGAGTCTGCTTCTCCCTCTGCCTCTACCTGCTGCCCCCCCTGCTTGTGCTTGCTTTCTCTCTTTCTCTCTGCCAAATAAATAAATAGAATCTTATGGGGGGCGGGGGGAAGAAGTTAGGAGCAAGGACTCTGAAACCAAACTGCAAAGTTCAAAGCCAATTGTACCATTTACTGTTTTTGTTACCTTCAGAAAGTTCCTTACCTTGTTGGAGCTTCATTGTCTTCATGTGTAAAATGGTGATAATAACCATAATTTAAATTCAAAGAGTTGTTTTAGGAGTAATGGAATATGTGTTAGAGCACTTTGGTGCACCTGGCACATAGGGCACGATAAATGTTAGCTGTTAATGAAGAAAGGAACAAAATAGTTAAAGGTTATCTCTGAGTAGTGGGATTATTTTTTTTTAGATTTTATTTATTTGTCAGAGAGAGAGACAGAGAGCACAAGCAGGGGGAGAGGCAGGTAGAGGGAGAAGCAGGCTCCCTGCTGAGCAAGGAGCCTGATGTGGGACTCGGTTCCTGGACAGTGGGATCATGACCTGAGCCAAAGGCAGATGTTTAACCAACTGAGCCACCCAGGCATCCCAAGTGGTAGGATTATTGATTTTTTTCTTTTTTTATATTTTATATATGTGTATTTCCTGTGAGTATACACTAGTTATGTAATAGGATACTGTTTTATAAAATCTGTTAACTCAGAATTTTCAAGTATTTATATTGGCTCCTTTTAAAACATTAACAGTATTTGGGTATGTGATAGCTACAATCGGCATAGTTCTCTTTTATGTTAATCTTATCCTTTAGACATGGCCCACGGACATGGGCATGAACATGGCCATAGTAAACTGGAACTTCCAGATTATAAACAATGGAAGATAGAAGGGACACCATTAGAAGTTGTCCAGGAGAAGCTGGCTGCACGAGGGCTAAGGGATCCATGGGGCCGGTAAGAAGAATTAAATAATTTAGATAGAATTTATTCTAAAGGATCAGTATCTATGTTCCTTTTTTTTTTATTATTGTTTTAGCTATTCTAGGTTTTTTGTATTTACATTTAAATGTTAAAACAGGCTTTTCAGTATCTACAAAAAAGCTACTCGAATTTTAATTGGGAGCACATTAACTCAGAGCTGAACTGAGGATAATCGATGTCTTAACAAGTTAAATCATTATATTATATACCTGAAACTAATATTACACTATATGTTAACTGGAATTTAAATAAAAACTTAAAAGAATTGATGTCTTAACAGTATTGAATCTTCCAGTCTATGCAGTTTAGATTCTGTTTAATTTTCTCAGTAGTGTTTTATTGCTTTAAAAACAAATCTTATATATATTTTGTTAAATTTATCCTGAATTATTCCATACTTTATGCTATTGTAAGTGGTAGCATTAAACTTAAATTACCAATTTTCTCTGCTAATATGTGAAAATACAGTGGAGTTTTATGTATCGACTTTATATCTTGTTACTTGGCTAAATTCACATTTTTGTTTTAGCAGATTTTTTTTTTACAAATTTCTTAGAATTTACTTAACAGATGATCATTTTGTCTAAAATCAGTGTTACTTCTTCCTTTTCAATTTGTAAACTTTTTCTTTCTTTCTTGCATTATTACATTGGCTAACACTACTAGTATAATGTTGGATAAAAGCATTAGCTGACATCTATGCCTTGTTCTTTTTTTTTTTTTTAATTTATCTCTTTAAGTAATCTCTGCTCCCACTGTGGGACCCTGAGATCAAGAGTCACATGCTCTACCAACTGATCTAGCCAGGAGCCCCTGCCTTCTTCCTAATTGGGGGAAAGCATTCAGTCTTTCACCACTAAGTATATTCGTTGTAGGGTGTTGTGGAGTTTCTCTTGAGTCTTGAATTTTTTTAAATGCTTTTTCTGCATCTATTGAGATGCTCACATGGTTTTTTCATTCTGTTAATGTGATGAATTACTCTTATTGATTTTAAAATATCAAACCAATCTTATATTCCTTTTTGTTCAATCTTGCATTCCTAAGGGAAACCCTTCATCATAATATATTATCCTTTCATATATTGCTAGAATCAATTTTCTAAAATTGTATTGAGAATATTTGCATCTGTGTTCATGAAGGATATTACCCCGTAGTTTTCTTCTAATGTCTTTGGTTTTGGTATCTGAATTAGATTTGATTAACTCTCATATTTTCTAGTAAGATTTTTAGAGTGAAGTGGGGGTTTTTCTCTATAACATAATTTTTTCCACTCATTTATCCCTACCTGTGAGAGAAGACTTTTTTTTCACTAGAGCTCTCTGAATTCTGTTTACTTCTCTGTTCAGGATACTTAGAAGAATGATTGCCAGAGAAGAATAGAAATATTAAGTGTTACCTACTCTCAGTGCCAAAATATATCATATATTACCCTGTTTAATCTTAATAATAACACAATAAGGTAGATAGTAATCACCATTGAGTAAAAGAGGAAGCAAGCCCTGACAGGTTAAGTAACTTGTCTAGCCTAAAAGGTTGTGAATGTAAGTGACAGAGCAAAATTTAATACCCAAGTTTCTAACTTCTTCTTTAAATGATACTGTAATGACTGGTACAGGCAAAGCCACACAGCTGACCTCTAATGAATAGGCTGAAGTGAGTCTTGCATTTGGGAATTTTGTAAAATCCTAACTATTAATGACTGAAATCATCAAGTCTTTCTCTTCTGTTTTTATGCGAAATGTGGGCATATAGACCTAATTATCTTATGTCACAGAAAGATTTATACTGTGATACACCTAGATTATTTTATATAAGGTTGCATTTAAGTCTGTTAGAAAGGTGAAAATTAAATGTTTTAGTGAATGTATATAAGTTATATATGATTATAATTTTTCCCTTTTTTTCCCTCTAGCAATGAAGCCTGGAGATACATGGGTGGCTTTGCACACAATGTTTCCTTTGTTGGTGCATTATTAAAAGGATTCAAATGGGGATTTGCAGCATTTGTGGTAGCTGTAGGGGCTGAATATTACCTGGAGTCCAAGAATAAAGATAAGAAGCATCACTGAAGATAATACCTGGGAGTATCTTAAAGGCTTCTTAACTGTCTTATAAAAATAAGATTTCTTCAATGTAGCCTACTCATCTGTGTGTTTTTCCCTTAAAAATACGAGTAAGATTTAATAAAGTAAAAATACACGTGCTAGTCTGTTTTTATCATTTTTTTTTTAAGATTTTATTTATTTGAAAGAGAGAGACACAGTGAGAGAGGGAACACAAGCAGGGGAAGTGGGAGAGGGAGAAGCAGGCTTTCCCTCAGAGCAGGGAGCCCAATGCAGGGCTCCATCCCAGGACCCTGGGATCATGACCTGAGCCAAAGGCAGATGCCCAATGACTAACCAACCCACCCAGGTGCCCCTATTTTTATCATTCTTAAAAAAAAAAATGTCTTGGGGCACATGGCTGGCTCAGTTGGCAGAGCATGTGACTTGATCATGGGGTCATGGTTTCAAGCCCCATGTTAGCTGTGGGGATTATTTTTTTAAAAATGTCTCAAGCCATAGCAGATTTGGTTTGAAATATGTGGGGAGACCAAGTACCAGCAGTAGTGCATTCTGCATATGGCAGAAAGCCAGCATATATTTGAGCAAATGGATATGTTCTAAAAGGTTTTGCTTGTTGTTTTTTCAAGTTTTTTTAGTGTGGTAAAGTTTGGCATCTTAACTATTTTTAAGTGTGCAGTCTGTGGAACTAAATACATTCAAAATGTGCAACCATCACCACCATTCATTCCCATAACTCTTTATCTTTTAAAACTGAAAGTCTATACCACTAAACAATAAGTCCCCATTCCCCCTTCTCCCAGCCCTTGGCAGCCACCATTCTACTTTCTGTCTCTATGATTTTGGCTACTCAAAAGTACCTCATCTAAATGGAATCATACAGTATTTGTTTCTTTGTGACTGGCTTATTTTACTTATTACAATGTCCTCAAGTTTCATCCATACTGTAGCATGGCTGGAATTTCTTATTAAATCTGAATAATATTCCACTAGATGTATATACTACATTTTGTCTGTTCACCCATTGATGGCCACTTGGTTTGCTTCCACATTTTAGCTGTTGTAAATAATGCTACTATAAACATGGGTGTACTCTAACAGGGTTTTAAATGGGAATTAGCCTTGCTGTTTTTAGCATCCTCTGTAAGGGCTTTAGATTATACTATAAAACACTGGCTGCCCAGTTCTGATTGACATATCCATGTATCATGTTCATTTGTCTTTATTGTGATATTATCTACTCTTACCTTAGTCCTCATCCCAACGATTTGAAAAGTTTCACATTTTTTTCTGTATCTCTAAAAACAAACTACACATTCTTCCCATATTGAATTTTTAAATTTTTAAAAAAGATTTTAGGTATTGATTTACTAGAGAGAGTGAGTGTGTGAGGACAAGCAGGGGGAAAAGGCAGAGAGAGAGGGAGAAGCAGGCTCCCTGCTGAGCAGAGAACCCAACGTGGGACCCTATCCCAGGACCCTGAGATTATGACCAGAGCTGAAGGCTTAACTGACTGAGCCACCTAGTTGCCCCAAGTTTTTTAATTTTAATTAATTAAATTTCTAGGGCGCCTGGGTGGCTCAGTGGGTTAGAGCCTTTGCCTTCGGCTCAGGTCTTGATCTCAGGGTCCTGGGATCGAGGCCCGCATCCGGCTCCCTGCTCAGCGGGGAGCCTGCTTTCTCCTCTCTCCTCTCTTTCTTCCTGCCTCTCTGCCTACTTGTGAACTCTCTCTCTCTGTGTCAAATAAAAATAAAAAAAAATCTTTAATTAAATTTCTAAGTTAAGTTGAGACATAAACTCAGCTACTTGTAGAGGTAATATTATTGCTTGAATAACAATATGAAACTCTAAAGTGATTTTTTTCTTTATATATTTCTTCTTTATAAACAAACTTGAGAAATCGCTAAATACATGAGACAAGAATTCCTAATAGTGGTAAATGGGATGTGGTAAATGGAATAATAAAAAGGACTGCAGAAGATAGTGTAACAGGCAACAAAGAACAATATGAAAAATACAAACAGCAAGATGGTAGATTTAAATTTGATCTTATGAATATATTAAATATAGAATGGTCTAAAATTGAAACTCTAAAATATTTCAATTAAAACACAGATTGTCAGCTTAGGCAAAAACGTAAGACCCAACTATAAGCTGTTTACATGAAAACTCCTTTAAAACATAGGGTAAAAGTAGAAAAATAGAAAAAAAAAACACTGTGCAAACAGTAATGAAAAGAATATTGACAAAATAAATTTCAGAATAAAGACTATGCTCACTCCATAATAATGGAGGGTCCCGTTCATTAAGACAAAAAATCCTGAAATATATATGCATAGAGCTTTATTTGTAACAGGACGTCGGGATAAGGTGGGTAGAAAATGTACATAAAGACGAAAACATGGAAACAATTAGTATTTATACATCTGAATGGTCCATATGACAGGAGACAAAAATTAGAAGAAAATCAAAAAGAAAAGGGGTTGCAGCATATCGGCATGATGGAAACAGTAGAGACAAGCAGAACTTAGTGTTCAGTGTATATTTACAGCCATAGGGTATATTTACAGTATCCACTTGCTGCTTCAATCAAATGTAGATTTTAATGATACTGTGGAAAGGAAGATGTTTTCGTATTTTGTCTTTGTTTTTAATTTTAGAGGGATAGTACATGTGAACAGGGGAGGGGCAGGAGGAGAGGGAGAGAATCTCCAGCAGACTCCGGGGCTGGTGCAGAGCCTGAGGCCAGGCTCAATCTCATGACCCTGAGATCATGACCAGAGCAGAAATCAAGAGCACACTTAACCAACTGAGCCACCCAGGCACCCTCAAAGGAAGGTGCTTTATGTTGGGTTTTAAAGGAAATGTGCAGTCTGCCTATTAAAGTAAATTTGTTTAGCTTCATAGAGACATAAGACATTGGCAAGGCCCACTTAATTAGGGGCTAGAAAGAAGTATTCCAGGAAAAATAACTTGAGTCCTACCCTTTATTTTTCTCTTTCTCTTCCCTGTTTCTGATCATATTTACCATTTTGTTTTTAAAATTTTGGTTGTCAGAGAATAGACTCATTTTCTAACATGATGGCCCCCAAAATGGAATACACGCAACTCAGGGAAGGTGCAAGTCTACCCATCGGGGAGAGAAGAGAAAATATTTAAACTTACATATATATTTTTTCATGTTTAATAAAAATGAATTCAATTTTGCTGAAGTTTGTTGTACAGATCGACAGAGATTTTCCCTTGGTGGATTCCAAGTGATCATATAGAACTAATAGTAAATATAAATGTTATATATATATAAATATAAAGATATAAATATATCTTGAAGGTAAAGTGGGAGCTCTATCCTCCAAAGGAGAAAATAAAGGAACTTTTCACCAACTGGCTGCAGACTGTACTTTGTATGTGCTTGGTTTGTGGAATGTATTTTCTACTTGTTTTAACTAAACTAATCTTCATGAAGTAGATAAGTGGCTTAGAAAGATTTTTACAAAGAAACTGCTGATTGAAGCTAATACCAATAATGCAAAAAGAAGAAACAAGAAGAGAATAACAGAGCAATGAACTCTTATACCAACATTACTAGGTAAATACAATGATCTAATCATGAAAACAGCCAACCCCCTCCCCCAAAAAATATATATACATATCTCAAGAAGACCGAAATATGGACTTGGACCCACTATCAGTACAATGAACCTTGCCCTAAGAGTACATTGATCTGAAAGAAAAAGAGAGAGAGGGAGAGGGAAGAAGACAGAATATAAGAGACTCTTAACCATGGAGAACAAAATGAGGGTTCTGGAGGGGAGGGGCCGGGGGGCGAGCTAAATGGGTGATTAAGGAGGGCACTTGTCATAATGAGCACTGGGTGTTGTATGTAAGTAATGAATCACTAAATTCTACTCCTGAAATTAATATTGCACTATATGTTAACTAACTAGAATTTAAGTAAAAACCTGAAACATGAAGAGTACTCTGATCTGATATATTAACTAATGATAGCATGTAGTCATCATGATAAGCAAATATTTTTAGATGTTTAATCTTTGTCTTATTTTTTTTTAAAGATTTTATTTATTTCAGACAGAGAGAGAGAGGATGAGCGGGGGAGTGGGGCAGAGAGAGAAGCAGGCTTCCGGCTGAGCAGGGAGACCTATGCAGGGTACAATCCCAGGACTCTGAGATCATGACCTGAGCCAAAGGCAGATGCTTAACCGACTGGGCCACCCAGGTGCCCCTAATCTTTGTCTTAACTTTAATTTCTATGTTTTCTATTTTTATGTACCTAGATGATAATATTTACATATTACATATAAAATGTTGAGACAAAGATTGAAGTTTAATGTGATTTCTCCTCATAATATTCTGCTGTCATTAAAAAATAGCATTCAAAAAACTCACCTATTTTTAAAGTATTTTTTCAGTGTGTAGCTGAACACAGGTAAAGCCAGGTAGTTTACAACAAAAACTGAACGTTATTTCATGACGGCCTCTCATTCAGTTGGCAACATGAGCTTCAAAATTTGATATAATCCTTGTGATCCTCAAAATCCCTAGAATTGCAAGGCATTCAAATTCAAATAACTCTGCTAATGAGAGTGGAGTCCTTCTAGTGAGTTTTGTCTTACCTCCAATATCAGTTTGGGAAGTGGGGGAAGAGGGTTTTGGTGTTGGGTTTTCTTGCTTTTAAAAATTTTTTGTTGTGTATTGGAATATCAGCTTCAGAAACTAAAAGACTGGAACACCTACTGGAAATTGCATTTATTTGCCAAGGATTGTATCAAAAAGGATCTACTGCAAAGACAAGCTTTACCTTAATTTTATATATTGCATTATAGATAATAGTATATAATATTTTATTTTTATGTTGTATTACATTATATATTATGAATAATATATATAATAAAATATTCAAAATGCTAACTCAGTTAAAGATTAAATTATTAAATGCTATATATTGTCTTAGATTGAATTACCTTTGAAACAAACAATTTAAGACATAACTTCAGCTATTTTTAAAAAAAGACAAAATCAGGGCACCTGGGTGGCTCTGTCCATTAAGTGTCTAATTCTTGATTCTGGCTTGGGAGGTGATCTCAGGGTCCTGAGATCCAGCCCCGCCTCACCTCATTGCTCAGAGCCAAGTTGGCTTCAGATTCTCTCTCTCCCTCTCCCTCTGCCCCTCCCCGTTTTCTCTCTCTTTTGCTCTCTCTTTCTAAAGTAAATAAACAAGGGGTGCCTGAGTGGCTCAGTGGGTTACGCATCTGCCTTCAGCTGGGGTCATGATCTTGGGGTCCTGGGGTTGAGCCCTACATCGGGCTCTCAGGGGAGAGCCTGCTTCTCCCTCTCCCACTCCCCCTGCTTGTGCTCTCTCTCTGTCAAATAAATAAATAAATAAATAAGTCTTAAAAAATATAAAGTAAACAAATAAATCTTAGAAAAAAGACAAAAAAATCTCTTGTCTCAAGGTCTATGTGTTTTTCTGTTTAATCTTGCATGAAGAAAGAAAGAACGAAAGAAAGAAAAGAAGGGAAGAAAGAAAATGAAGTAACTCTTGAAATGTGCCCCCAAATTACAAAACTAACTGAAAAGAATTTTGGCCATTGCAAAAGACTTATGTTCCTGGGAATCTATTACAAAATAAGAAGACTACATACACTTAAAATGTAATGTAAATCAGGTTTTCCGCCATTTGGAAAAGTCATATATTTTCATTCTCTGTTTTAAAGCTGAAAGAATAATTTTTTTTTCTAATAAACTCTACCCCTAACATGGGGCTCTAATATCATAACCCCAAGATCAACAGTTCAGAGTCAACTGACTAAACCAGCCAGGCACCCCAGGAATAATTTTTAATAATATTCCAAACAGTGTTCTTCAAAGCAAATTATAGCTAAAAAGAAATATTTTGCTTTTACATTTTTATCAATTACTTTATTTGTAAATTAATGAAATCTCCTTTTAAATAAAGCATTTATACCTCCTACAGATGTTCCAACTACTCTAATTTAATTACTCTATTCCCAAACTGAATTTGGAAATAATAAGGGCATTAAGCCTACAGTTTCCTGCTGATCTGGTAATTAACCCAACATCTTTCTAAATTTAGTTATTTAAATACATTAATCAGACATTTTTACCTTATTGTAAATGAGCAAAGAGATTAGAAAAAAAATGTTTGTATCATACATTTATCTTTTAAGTTTTATTTAAGTAATCTCTACACCCAACATAGGGCTGAAACTGACAATCCCAAGATTAAGTCGTAGTCTCCTCCAACTGAGCCAGCCAGGTGCCCCTGCATTATAAATTTAAATGAATTACACAATTAAGTGAATGTTGTGTGATTGTAGCTCTTCTTGTGCTGTATGTATGGTATATTTTATTTCATTTACTGTTATCAAATTTCTGTGGGAAATACTAACTGTTCAGGGACATAGTACTGAAGGCCAACTTTGTGGTTCACAGTAAATGTAAGTGTCCTAAAAATAAAAAAAAATGCCTATGGTAGCACAGATGGGATCATTTCACTGAGGAAGAATCAGATTCACAGACAGTGACAGCACCAACACCTGGGAATCCCACATCGTAGTAACATAAAACCGCGAGGGTTTAACACAGACATAAAGTCTTAAAACTAGATCTTATGTGGAGACCAGACTTTCTAGTGAAACAAAATTAAAACTAAAACTCTTATCTTTAGATGCCTATTAAATTCTAACAAAGAAACATGTCACAAGTTACAGGAATTCATAATGCCTGGCTAAATAAGATTTCATAAACACATGCCTCCCTGGATGAGACTAATTGAAAAACAAAGAAGGCGTGTCCAGAAAACAGGGCCTCCTTTGTAATAATTTCTAGGCTGAAAACAGTCAGAACCTCTTAACAGCTCAATGTACTCATCCAGGGAGTAAATGCTTGACGGAGGAGATAACAAACATTTATCTTTGGCAGTCATGCAGTCCATGTACTCTCTGCACATGTGTCACGAGCACGACTTGCTCCAATCACGTGATACTCCCTCTGTCACTGTCCTGATTACTAAGGCTTCTCACTACTTTTTGATTTTCTTATTCCCTTGTGGTATTGATAACATTCACAACAAAAGTGGAGGCAAAGTTGAGCAGAGGACCTTTTGCCACTAGAGCGTCTGGTGCCCCCTCGCCTTCTCCTTTCTCCTACTTAGATGTCTGGAGTAATCTTTTCATTCACAGCCTCAGGGTTTGCAGGCCAAACCCAACAACAATTCATATATTTAACAATACGGGGATTAAACTCAAGGTATTAATTCCTTAATTCATGACCTGTAAACGCTTCCTTGTATTTGGTCTGGGTTTATCACCAGTTTTAAGTCTAGTCTATCAATTTCTTTTTTTTTTTAAGATTTTATTTATTTCTTTGACAGAAAGAGACACAGTGAGAGAGGGAACACAAGCAGGGGGAGTGAGAGAGGGAGAAGCAGGCTTCCTGAGGAGCAGGGACACCAATGCGGGGCTCGNAGAGAGGGAACACAAGCAGGGGGAGTGAGAGAGGGAGAAGCAGGCTTCCTGAGGAGCAGGGAGCCCAATGCGGGGCTCGATCCCAGAACCCTGGAATCATGCCCTGAGCTGAAGGCAGACGCTTAACGACTGAGCCACCCAGGCGCCCCTAGTCTATCAATTTCTAAATTTATAAGACAGTCGAAGAAATCTTTTATAGCCTAAGCCTTATACATACTTCTATCATAGCACTTATAATGCATCATAATTATTCATTTACTTGCCTGACTCCCTCATTTAACCATGGCCTCCTTGAAGACAGTGACTATACCTGTGTGATAGGTGTTTAGGAAGTATCTGTTGAGTACATGAATTCATTAGAGATCTAAAAATACAAGTGACATGATAGGAGTGATTCGTCGCAGAGTAACACCTCATTTATGAATCTATAAAGGTTTAGGGAATGAAGAATGGGGAGATTCACTTATTTTCCAATGTCTAAGAGGTTTCCAGGATTCCAGCTGCCTATCAGAAAACTGACATTATTTACAAAAAAACCCGTGATGATGACCTGGGCCTGTGTCCTGGGATTAGAAGACTCTTCCCCAAGCCCATGGCAAGGACATTAGAACTGAGCTAGGGCTAAGCTTTTCAATACATGCTATACAATCTTTTCTTATTTGTTGATTTGGTGATACAAATACTAACCATCAGAGGGGCGCCTGGGTGGCTCAGTGGGTTAAGCCTCTGCCTTCAGCTCAGGTCATGATCTCGGGGTCCTGGGATCGAGCCCCATGTCAGGCTCTCTGCTCAGGGGGGGAGCTTGCTTCCCCCTCTCTCTCTGCCTGCCCCTCTGCCTACCTGTGATCTCTCTCACTCTCTGTCAAATAAATAAATAAAATCTTAAAAAAAATACTAACCATCAGAGATCAAGATCAATTTCTGCTGTATGCAGCCAATTATTCTCTGGCCATTGCATGCAATAAACATTTCTCCTTTAACACATTGGTCATTTGCTTTCTTTTGTCAGAATTACAAGAAACAGAACTCCTGAGTGCAAATAATGGGGCATTCTTGTCCAACCTTCCTTGAAGATCCAAGTCAAGGAGATCCATGGAATTGCAACAAGGAAAGAGACAGACATCTCAGTTTCTTTTCTTTGAATTCTATTCATTCACTTAAATATTTAGTGAATTATTTAAATATATATGTATGTATATACATACACGCACATACATACCACATCTTTATCCATTCATCTGCTGATAGACACAGGTTGTTTGTACATCTTAGGTATTATAAATAAGGCTGTAATGAACACAGGGGTGCATATATCTTTTCAAGTTGTATTTTCATGTTCTTCAGATAAATACCCAGAAGGGGAATTGCTGGATCAGATGGTAGTTTTTGAGAAACTTCCATACCATTTTCCATAATGGCTGCACCAATTTATATTCCCACCAACAGTGTACCAGGGGTCCCTTTCTTCCTCATTCTCATCAACACGTGTTACCTTTGGTCTTTTTGATTATGGCCTTTCTAGCAGATATGAGGTGATTTCTCATTATGGTTTTGATTTGCATTTCCTTGATGATTAGTGATGTTGGGCATCTTTGCATGTACCTGTTGACCATCTGTATGTCTTCTTTAAAAGATGTCTATGCATCAATTTTGCTTGTTAAATGAAGAGTATGAATCCTCATTTAAACTTCTTGTACATAATTACATCCATTCACTAATCCACAAATCACATAGGTTTAGCTGCAATGCCATAAGAATTCCAAAGTTCACCATCCAGCAACTTGTTGAAGTCCCAGGCTATATTCTCTGAATTCCCACATTCCTTTTCACTCCATCCATTCTGGTTTATTTTAAGGTTGTACACATAAGCCACGTATGACTCTACAATAATACTTGAACACTGTTCATACAGCAGAAGTGTGTCCAAGTGTTTTTAACAAAGAGAAATATGATCAGATATTCATGTATGTCGGTTAGTTTTTCAATGATAGCTATAGAAGCAAACAATCCCTCCAAAATTGAATTTTTGCAGTGCACAAAAGATATCCAAAAATACTTTATTCAACTTTATTTACGTAAAAGCATCTTGTTATAGAGTTAGTATTTGTGTCAATAGCATTAGTAGTTATCACTCAATTTTGATTGAGGGAGTAGAATATAGCTATTTCTCTTAAAGCATAATTGATGTGAAGGCATATTTCAATTCAGGCTTCATATTTATATACTATTGAAATTCTCAATTTTCAACTTGATAAAACTTTCATAGCACCCAGGTAGATCCCAACATTACCTAGAGTATGGCCACCTACTCTTAAACTCTGAAAGTTTAAGTTATTTTTAGAAAAATTTTTAATTGATATACAACATGGTATTTTTTTTTTTTAGGTATATGAAATAATGATTTACAACACGCATGGGCGCCTGGGTGGCTCAGTAGGTTAAAGCCTCCGCCTTCGGCTCAGGTCACGATCCCAGGGTCCTGGGATCGAGGCCCGCATCGGGCTCCCTGCTCAGGGGGAAGCCTGCTTCCTCCTCTCTCTGCCTCCCTCTCTGCCCACTTGTGATCTCTCTCTCTCTCTGTCAAGTAAATTAAAAAAAAATCTTTACAATATGCATATATTGCAAAATGATCACCAGAGTCAGCTTAGTTATCATTCATCACCTCACATAGCTAAATTATTTTTTGTGGTGATGAGAAATTTTAAGATCTACTCTTTCAAATTTCCTGGGAAATTTTCACAAGAAAACTGGTAGGATGGCATTTGGCCTATCTGGTCCTAAGGGCTGGGGCAGAGGGCATTTACCCAATCAGGTCTGGAAAGAGTACTGAAAGCCAAAGCCAAAAAATCCTGTCCAAATGAATTGTGCAAGTAAAAAGGTTGTGAGGATAGATTAAAACTCAAGGGAACCACCAAGCCAGGTAGGCAAAGAAGATAAATGAAACAATTCTGGTCAGTAAATGGCTGCTATCTGGATGAATGCTAGTGACAGTTGGTATTGCCTGGGGCTGGATCTCATATTTTACAGCTGTTCTAATTCACTTAATCTGGAATGGAGCAGATACTAGACTTCAAATTCTGGCAATGTTCTAGAGATACTGTGTCTTTAGCTCAGTTCCTGTCCAAAGGGAAAGTTATGGGACAGATTAAGAGGTCAGTCATATCCAGGAGCATATCACTGGTTTTAAGCAATTTATCATGTTATTTTATTTTTTTTGTAAGATCTTATTTATTTGACAGAGAGAGACACAGTGAGAGAGAAACACAGGAAGGGGGAGTGGGAGAGGGAGAAACAGTCTTCCCTCGGAGCAGGGAGCCAGATGCGGGACTCAATTCCAGGACCCTGGGATCATGACCTGAGCCAAAGACAGACACTTAACGACTGAGCCACCCAGGTGTCCCTATTTTGTAATTTATCATGTTTCTTTTTTAAAAATATTTTATTTATTTATTTGACAGAGAGAGAGAGATTACAAGCAGGCAGAGAGGCAAGCAGAGAGAGAGGAGGAAGCAGGCTCCCTGCTGAGCAGAGAGCCTGATGCCAGTCTTGATCCCAAGACCCTGAGATCATGACCGGAGCCGAAGGCAGAGGCTTTAACCCACTGAGCCACCCAGGTGCCCCTAATTTATCATGTTTCTTGTACTTGGGTTTCATTGAGCTTCTTTCATCTATGGGTTTGTAGTTTTTATCTAGTTTGGAGTTTTCAGCCATTATTTCTTCAAGTATTTTCTTCTGTGTCTCACACATTTCTTCAGGAACTCTAATGACATATATATTGGGCTGATTAAGATTATAGTAGTTTCCTGATATTGTTTATTTTTTTCTTTCAGTGTTTTTCCTCTCTGTGTTTCATTTGGCATAGTTTCTATTTCTACATCTTCAAATTCACTGATCTTTTCTTCTTCAGTAGCTAATCTACTGCTACCCTCATAGTACATCTTTCACCTCAAACATTGACGTTTTCATCTAGAATTCATTGTGGATCTTTTTATATCTTTCATGTTTTGACTTAATATGGTCAATCTTACCTCGGTTTTTTTTGAACACATGGAATATGGTTATAGTTTCATCTTAATATACTTGTCTACTAATTCTATTACCTGTGACATTTCTGGAGTTATTCTATTGATTGATTGCTGTCCTTATTATGGGTTGTATTTTCCTGGG
Source organism: Ailurus styani (assembly GCA_002007465.1). Classification (NCBI taxonomy): domain Eukaryota; kingdom Metazoa; phylum Chordata; class Mammalia; order Carnivora; family Ailuridae; genus Ailurus; species Ailurus styani. The sequence goes on from LNAC01000114.1 coordinate 2,539,065, forward strand.
TCTTTATATTTTCGTAATTTTCAATTAAATGCCAGGCACTGTGAACTTTATCTTGTCAGGTGCTAGAGATTTTTGTATTTATAAATATTTTTGTGCTGTGTCCTGAGATGCAGTTAAAGTATTTGTAAGCAGTTCAATCTTATATGAGTCTAGGGTAGCTTTGAGTGTAGGGCTAATGTTCCTCCACTACTCAGTGATCCATGAATTATAAGATTTTCTACTGTCTGGTACAAACTTGATTCATTCTTGTCTCTGGATAAGTTTTGAGAATTGTTTCTGCTTCTTTCAGGTACTCATTCTTCACACTTGGATGGTTTCTCCCCTCATGTGCACTGATTAGTAGTTAGCTGATAACTTCAGGGGAACAACTTCAGGGGAACTCTCTAAAGATCCCTAGAGCTGTCTCTCTGTGCATTGCTCTCATCTCTGGTACTGTGCTCTGCAAACTCTAGCCACTTTAGCCTCCTAAAACTGTGTCTCCACAGCTTAAGGAAATGACTAGGCTTTGCCTGAGTTCTCTCTCCCTGTGCCACAACCTAGAAACTCTTTCCAGGCAGCAAGCTAGGAAAATCAGAGGGCTCACCTCTCCCAAAGATCACTGTCCTACACTGTTTGATCTCCAACATCTGAAAACTGTGGTTGCAGACATTTTGTCCATCTGGTTTATAAGTTGTTTCAGACAGGAGGGTACTCTAAGCCTTCTTACTACATCTTGCCAGAGAAGAACTATCAAATCAGCAGAACCAGAAGTGGTTGCTTGAATTGCATCTGAGCTTTTCCACATTCCGAGATTTAGATGGTATTATATTTGCAAAGAATAACACAGTCCCAGAAACATTATTCATTCACTCAACAATCATTCAAACACTATGGAAGAGATGGTTAGCTGTCTACTAAAATCCACTTCCTTTCCATATTATGGAATTGTCCTTGGGAAGTGGTTGCCAGCTCAGGCACTGTGGCTTTCCAGACACCCCCTGCCCTCCACCCATAGACACTCACATCTTGCTTCTCAGTAGGGCCATATGTTTAGTATTCACCAATGCAATGTGAGTGAAAATGAGAGGTATGGTTTCTGGGACAAGGATTTTAAGAAGCAGGTATCCCTTCATGCTCTTTCCCCTTCTACTGACTGATGACTGAAGATAACAGATCTCCTGGGAATGATGAAGCCAAACTATGAAAGGAGTCTCAGTCTCTGAAATCACTGCATGGCAGGAAACTGCCTGCCAGAAATACCTGCATTGTTTAGTGAGGGGATGATGAAGTAAATTTCTATTGTACTTAATCACTATTTTGGGACTACTTTTGTTCAAGCAGTGAGTGTTACCTAGCTTAGACGGGACCCATTATATGCTAAGCACTGTGCTAAGTGCTGGATATATGAAGAGAAGCAAAGGAGTCATGGTCCCTGGTTTATGAGTCTTTTTAAAATTCTTTTATTTTTTTAAGATTTTTAAAAATTTATTTGTCAGGAGCGAGCGAGCGAGTGTCCATAATCAGGGGAAACGGCAGGCAGAGGGAGAAGCAGGCTCCCTGTTGAGCAAGAAGCCCAATGCGGAACTTGATCCCAGGACCCAGGAATCATGACCTGAGCCAAAGACAGATGCTTAACTGACTGAGCCACCCAGGTGTCCCTAGTTCAAGAATCCCTTGTCTTAAAAGTTAGCCATGAAGAATAAAAATAAACAAGAAAAAAATATATATATACAGTCACTTCCTGCAAAGCATCTCCCTGTTTCCTGTCTTCCCTGTAGAATATATCTTACTTTTTCTTTTTTAAGATTTTATTTATTTATTTGACAGAGAGAGAGAGAGAGAGACAGCGAGAGAGGGAACACAAGAAGGGGGAGTAGGAGAGGGAGAAGCAGGCCTCCCACTGAGCAGGGAGCCCCATGCAGGGCTCCATCCCAGGACACTGGGATCATTACCTGAGCTGAAGGCAGTCGCCTAATGACTGAGCCACCCAGGTGCCCTGTATCTTGGTTTTTAATAAACAAACTTCAGAGAGCATATTTTCCCCTTGATACAGTGTTTAACTAGTGCTTGTATAGGAGTGTTTATATTTATATCCTTCCCCCAAACTCAAAACATTTTAAAACAAAATGATGTCTATAAAATATCTTGCATAGCATTTCTTTCTTTCTTTCTTTTTTATGGTTTTATTTATTTATTTGACAAAGAGAGATCACAAGTACGCAGAGAGGCAGGCAGAGAGAGAGGGGGAAGCAGGCTCCCCGCCAAGCAGAGGTCCCCATGCGGGGCTCGATCCCAGGACCCTGGAATCATGACCTGAGCTGAAGGCAGAGACTTAACCCACTGAGCGACCCAGGCACACCCTTGCATAGCATTTCAAATACAATTGGTAGAGTATCAGAATCACATATAGATATTTTTTCAACTTTTAATTTTCAAACATTCCAAGTCTAAAAACCAGAAAAGTTTAAAGAATACACACACACCCTTCATCCAGAGTGACCAATTGGTAACAACCAGACATATTTGTCATATCTCTCTTTCTAAACATGGAGGTGTGTGTGGGAACACACACAAACACACACACTTTGCTGAACCATTTGAAAGTAATTTGCAGGCAGGATGATAATTTATCCCTGAATTCTTTATATATATATATATATATATATATATATATATATATATTTATTTATTTATTTATTTTTGCCCTAGGGGTACAGGTCTGTGAATCACCAGGCTTACACCTTTCACAGCACTTACCATAGCACAAACCCTTCCCAATGTCCATAACCCATCCACCCTATCCCTACCCTCCCATCCCCTAGTAACCCTCAGTTTGTTTTGTGAGATTAAGAGTCTCTTATGGTTTATTTTTTTCCCAATCCCATCTTGTTTCATTATTTTTCCCTCCCTACCCCCCACGACCCCCTGCCCTGCCCCATCCCTAAATTCTTTAGTATTTATCTCCTATGAACAAGAACATTTTCCTACATGATCAGAATACCACTATCACACCCAAGAAATTTAAGGTAAATACACAATATTATCTAATGTACAACCTATGCCAAAATCCCATTTGTCCATAGCTGATGTTTACTAGCTTATTTATTATCCCTTTATCTCCAAAATAATACTTCTGCTCCCCAATAATTATAAGTCCTCTCCAAAACTAAACCAATCTTAACTTACTCCATAGATTCTGTAAAATTTCAAACAAAATCCCAGCTCATATTACTTTAAGGATATTGATAAGCTGATTCTAAAGATCACATGGGGAGCCAAAAGACTCAGAAAAGCCAACATAATATTGAAGAAGAACAAAGTTGGGAGACCGATGCTAACTGACTTGAAGACTTCCTATAAAGCCACAGTAATCAATACAGTGTAGTGTGTGTAGTATTGGCAATAATAGATCAGTGGAACAGAATAGAGAGCCCAGAAACAAACCCCCATAAAGACAGTCAACTGGGGGTGCCTGGGGGGCTCAGTCATTAAGCATCTACCTTCTGCTCAGGTCATGATCCCAGGGTCCTGGGATGGAGCCCCACATCGGTCTCCCCGCTCAGCAGGAAGGCTGCTTCTCCCTCCCCCACTCCTCCTGTTTGTGTTCCCTCTCTTGCTGTCTCTTTGTCAAATAAATAAATAATATCTTAAAAAAAAAGACAGTCAACTGATTGTTGATAAAGGAGCAAAGATAATGCAATGGAGCAAAATTAGTCTTTTCAACAAATGACACTGAGATAACTGGATTATATACGTGCAAAAAATTTAGTCTAGATACAGATCTTACACTGTTCACAAAAATCAACTCAACATGGATCATAGACTTAAATGTAAAATGCAAAATTATGAAACTCCTAGAAGAAAACATCAGTGTAAACTTAAGTGACCCTGGGTTTTGCAATCACTTTTTAGATACAAGACCAAAGGCACTATTGATGAAATAAATAAATGATAATATGAACTTCACTACAATTAAAATTTTCTTCCTGTGAAAGACAATGCCAAGAGAATGAGAAGTCACAGACTGAGAGAAAATATTTGCAAAAAGCCCCCACATCTGATAAAAAGACTTTTATTCAAAATGTAAAAAAGAAATCTTAAAACTTAACAAGAAAACCATCTCATTTAAAAATGGGCCAAGGACCTTCAAGGACATCTATCAAAGATGGCATACAGTTGGAAAGAAGGATATGAAAAGCTGCTCTACAACATATGTCATCAGGAAAATGCAAATTAAGACCACAAGGAGATACCACTACACTTTGATTAGAATGACCAAAATCTGAAACACCGACGACACCAAACGTTGGCAATGTGGAGCAACAGAAACTCACATACACTGCTGATGGGAATGCAAGATACCAGCAATTTGGAAGACAGTTTGGTGGTTTCTTATCAAACTAAACATACTCCTGCCATACAATCCAGAAATCCTGTTTCTTGGTATTTACTCAAAGGAGTTGAAATTCTATGTCTACACAAAAACCTGCACTAGATGTCTATAATAGCTTTATCCGTAGCTGCCAAAACTTGGAAGCAACAACATGTTCTTCAGTAGATGAATGGATAAGTAAACTGTGGTACACTGGACAATGGGTTATTTTTCTGTGCTAAAAAAGAAATGAGCTATCAAGTCATGAAAAGACATGCAGGAAACTTAAGTGCATATTACTAAGTGAAGGAAGCCAATCTGAAATGACTGCATACTGTATGATCCCAACTATGTGACATTCCAGAAAGGGCAAAACTATGGAGACAGTAGCCCAGTGGTAGCACTATCTCCATATGAAGTGGGAGTAGCAACAGTCAATAAGCCTGACCACCAGGGCTCTAGAGTTAGACTCCCTGCTTTTGAATTGAAGCTCTGCCAATTGTTTGAAGTAACTCTGGTTACTTACTCATTCCACCTCTCTAAGCCTCTGTTATTTTGATTAGTAAAGTGAGGACAATGGTTCTGACCTAGAATTACATGAATTGATGTGTATGAAGAGCATATTAATGTGCCCATGATAAAATCATAGCTACCATATACTGCATACCTATTTTCAAATGGCAGCTCCCCTTGTCAAAGTAATTTTGCGAGCACCAGGAGGGGATAAGGGCATGATGGTTTCTCCACTGGAGTCTGCCCTGAGCCATGGGGGCTAGCCCTATTTTTAACTTCAGTGTTAGGCCCTGAAACTGTATGTACTCTTCGATGTCTGATTTCTTGCACTTAGCATAATGTTTTCTTTCCTAATATTTTATCATAAAATGTTCATTCATGAAAAAAGGAAAACCAGAGTGTCTGAACATTTACTTTGTGTTAGGAAAGGGCTCCTTGCTGTGGGGCAACAGTATGGAAGTAGGTCATCGCAAGTAAGGAACAGCAGTATGGAAATGCCACATCCGTACCTCAGCTTGGCCCTCATCTATGTCAGCATCTCCCTCCAGGCCTGCGACATCACGGAACCAGCTGATGGCCTTGGGCTCTGATGATTTCTCTTTCCTCTGACCTTGACTGTCTCACTCTGTCACACTCTGTACTCAACATATTCCTTTAGTCCTTCATGAAGGCAGATAACAGATAGAAGTCCAACAGACTGTAGGAGAAATCAGATGGACATGGAAACTAGAGAAACACAGTAGAGGGATGTGTGATCACTGCCACCAAAGATAATTAAATCCTGGTTGATAAAAAGAAGAGGACAGAGCCAATACTTATGGAGCAAACAAAGGAAAGGAAGTCTATCTATAAAGAGACCAGGAATGACCAGAGAGATGGGAGGTTAATCTGGAGAGAGTTGGCTCCTAGAAGCAAAGGAAGAAAGGAAAGAAAGGGAAAAAGAAAGGAAGAAAGAAGGAAGGAAGGAAGGGAGAGAAGGGAAGAAAGGGTTTCAATATGTGGGAAGGGGACCAGATCAAACGTGTCCAACTAAGATGAGGTATGCCTTTCGGATTAGGAAACTTCATCAGTCTTTTTCCATTCCACTCGGGGAGCTCTGACAGCCAGGCCTTTCTTTTGCAGGTGGGAGATTAAAAGAGTCATCCCTGCTAAATCTGAACAATCTAAAGGAAAACTGAACGTACTGACAATGGAGGTTCCCCAAGGAAATAGCTCAACCAGATCCTCCCCTGAGATGTTCAGAATGGATTAGACCTATTTAGAAGGTCAGAGCTTCACTCCACTTTTGTTTGCCTGTTGTTTGTTTTGTTTTTGTCTTTAAAAAATTATAATTTTTTTATTTTTTATTTTATTTTTTAAAAGATTTTATTTATTTGTCAGAGAGAGAGAGCACAAGCTCTCTCTTAGGAGAGCAGCAGGCAGGGGTAGAGGAAAGCAGGATCCCCAGTGAGCAAGGAACCCAACATGGCACTTGATCCCAGGACCCTGGGATCATCACCTGAGCTGAACGCAGCCGCTTAACCTACTAAGTATCCCTGCCTGTTTGTTAAATCAATTTATCAATGTATAATTTGCATAAATAAATGCACTCAATTAAAGTGTATGGTTCAGTGACTTTTGACAAATATATACACCCCTGTAACTACCATCTAATCAGTGTACAGAATATTTCCATCACCCCAGAATTTTTCTTATGCCCTTTACAATCAACACTTTCCTCTCAGGCAAACACCGATTTACTTTCTGTCACTGTAGATTTGTTTTGTGTTCTTAGAATGTCATATAAATATATTATATAGCACTTTGTGTAGTGTAAAATCAACCATAGTTGTACTTTTGTGTGTCTGGATTCTTTCACTCAGCACACTGTTTTCTTCCCAAATCTTTTGTTATAAAAATGTTCAATCATAGAGCAAAACTAAAAGAATTTTACAGTAAATACCCATATACCTACCAGTAGATTATACTACAGTTTACCCATGAATAATGTGGGGTGTTGGAGTGCAATCACCAATAGAGTAAAAAATCCACGTACTTTTTTTTTTAAGATTTTATTTTTTTCAAGTAATCTCTGCACCCAACATGGGGCTCAAACCTACAACCCTGAGATCAAGAGTCACATGCTACACTGGCTTTGTCAGCAGGTGCCCCCATGTATAACTTTTGACTCCTCAAAAGCTTAACTACCAATAGTCTACTGCTGAGCAGAAGCCTTACTAATAACATAAATAGCTGATTAAACCAGATTTTGTATGTTATGTGTATTATGGGCTGTATTCTTTCAATAAAGTAAGCTAGAGAAAAAGACATTATTAAATTCATAAGGAAAAAATATATTTACAGTACTGTAAAAAATCTGCATAAAAGTAAACCTGCACAGTTCAAAGGTGTTGTTCAAGGGTTTACTGTATTAGATTCTACTATACTTGCTTTAATACATCCTTGTGTTCATTTATCAACCCATATTATTTTTTGATGTATTTTAAAGACCTCTGTACATTTCCCCTAAATACTTGAGCATGCATAACAGATATAATATCCATGTTGTTGCATGAATCTGTTGCTTGTTCCTTTTTACCATTGAGTAGTATTCCATTGCATGGATATACCACCTTGGTTTATCCATTTGCCGATCGATGGATCTTTAAGTCATTCCCAGCTTGGGGTTATTATGAGGAAAGCTGCTATGAACATGCATATAAAAGCCTTGTACAGATATATGCTTTTATTTAAGTACTGAAGAGTACTTATGTTGGGTCATATGGTAAGTATATGTTATAATAAATAGCCAAACTGTTTTCCAGGTGGTACCATTTTGCATTTCTGCTAGCACTGTATTAAACTTGCAGTTGTGGGCGCCTGGGTGGCTCAGTGGGTTAAAGCCTCTGCTTTCGGCTCAGGTC
>LNAC01000114.1:2549529-2857286 GCA_002007465.1 Ailurus styani
CTGCTCAGCGGGGAGCCTGCTTCCCCCTCTCTCTCTCTGCCTGCCTCTCTGCCTCCTTGTGATCTCTCTCCCTCTGTGAAATAAATAAATAAAATCTTTAAAAAAAAAAAAGATTTTATTTATTGGACGCCTGGGTGGCTCAGTGGGTTAAAGCCTCTGCCTTAGGCTCAGGTCATGATCTCAGGGTCCTGGGGTCAACGAGGCCTGCATCGGGCTCCCTGCTCGGTGGGGAGCCTGCTTCCTCCTCTTTCTGCCTACCTCTCTGCCTACTTGTGATCTGATCTCTCTGTGTCAAATAAATAAAAGATTTTATTTATTTATGAGATATGAGAGAGCATGAGCGGGGAGAGGGGCAGAGGGAGAGGGAGAAGCGGGCTTCCTGCTGAGCAGGGAGCCCAATGCGGGGCTGGATCCCAGGGACCTGAGCTGAAGGCAGATGCTTAAGGACTGAGCCACCCAGGCGCCCCAAAGGAAGCTTTTAAAAGGATTTTAATTTGTTAAAAGAAGACTCTCAGGATACTGGGAGGCCTTGCCATTGTCAAGTTAAGGTTGTTTTTCCCTCTAGCAAGGCATTAACAGTAAGATCCTTGGGAGCTTCCTGGAGGAACCTTACAGTCTGCCCGCTTCAAGTATCTGTCAATGGGCTGCAGGTTATAAGGACATTTAATTGTATCTACATTTCCTTCTGGAAGCTAGGTTACTGATAGAAATGCTTTGTTCTCGTAGATTCCTAAGACATTTGTAAACTGAGGGAGCCTCAGGAGTGCAGGATTGTGATCTCTATGAGTTAACTCTTTGTTTTTCCTGTCCTTATCTTTAGGGCAGCCAGGAGTCTGAGGAATGTCACATATATCCCAACTGGGGGAGGGGGTTGTGGGGTGTCAGCTTCTGCTCTGTCCTCAGCTAGCCTTCTCTTCCCTCATCGGGGGGTATCTCTGGGCCTAACACGGTGAAGGGAAGGCCATCAAACTTTCTCGCAGCGTAAGCACAGAGAGGAGTCTTAAATGAGAAAGGCCAATGGAGGCGGGACTGGGCTGGAAGGCCACGTACTCTTGCAGGCTTAGACTTTCGGTTTCCTTTTCCCCCTCCTGCTGGCTATTTTCAGGCATCACTGTCAGCGAAGCCTAAGAAGAGCCCCGCGGTGAGCAGGACGGTATGTGCCCATACTTGCTCCCTTGGCTCCCCCCGCAACCCTCCCCAGATCCCAGAACCTTCGCTGGGGCTCCCCCAGCGTCGCCTCTGCAGCCCCTCCCAGCTTGTCCTGCACTAGCTCTTCCCGGAACTGGCCTGGGGCGGGCGATGCCAGGCAGGGGTTAGGGGAGGAGTGGGCCTTCCTCCAGATGACTCAGTCCTCTAGGGTCCTTATTTGCTGTTTGCAGAGCAGGGCAGGCGCAGGCGGAGGGGGCGGGAGGGGGCGGCAGCTTCGGGACAAACCTCCAGAACTGGCTCCAACGTCCACGTTCTCCCCGGACCCCAGATCTCAGGTGGGCCCCAGAAGGCAGCAGGAACCCCCGGTGCTGTGGAGCGGCCCCCGCCCACCGGGTTCTTGCCCAACACTGAAGCTCCAGAGGACGTGTAAACGTTGCTTAAAATCATCCTGAGAGTTGCTCCATTCCTGGGGCAAACTGTTCAAAAGGTTGGCAGCGTCCTTTCGAACAGTTGATGAGAAAGAAGACTTGCTGCATGATTACGTGTCTCCGCGGAAGTAACCGGCCTGGCAGGAATTTTTACTCTATTGCAATAGCCCGGTGAAATAGTTCAGGGTTGTTTTGCACAGCCATGTAATAAATATTTTAGCGAACTGCAGGGAAACTTCTTTGCCAAAGTTTGGGATGCCTAGTAAGATTGTTGTAAAGTCTTGAGGTAGACTTGATCCCAGCTCCCAACCTTTCCCCTCCTTCAAAAAAAACCTGGAAAATGTTAAGTTGATTTCAAAATGTTCCTGCTTGATGGTGTCCCTACTTGGGTAGGACATGTTCTTTTTAAACATTAACAGTAGAATGCAATAGAACAAAGGCCAGTGAAGTATGTTTTTGTTCTAGGGAACAGGAAGAGAGTAGGGCGTGGGTTAGTAAGGACTCTAAAGCCCTCTCAAATTATTTTCATTTGTTGACATTTGAAATTTATTTACGCAATGAGACTTTAGTCCCAGTAAAGAGATAGGACATGTCAAGCATTTTGGACACCGACAAACCCGGATAATCTAAAACTAAGTCTGGGCTCTGGTGGGCTTGACTCAACTTTAGGTAAGAGATTTCAGAGAAGAGGAACAGAATTTTTGGTATTTTCCCCTCTAGTGGTTCCCCTAAATAATCCTTTTTTTAAAAAAGATTATTACATTATTTATTCATTTAACAGAGAGGGAGATCACGAGTAGGCAGAGAGGCAGGCGGGGAGGGGAAGCAGGCTCTCCACTGAGCAGAGACCTGGATGCTGATGGGGATGCAGGGCTTGATCCCAGGATCCTGGGATCGGACTGAGCTGAAGGCAGAGGCTTAACCCACTGAGCCACCCAGGTGCCCCTCCCCTAAATAATCTTATAAAAGAGTTTCACTGGGGCCACCTGAATGACTCAGTCGTTAATCGTCTGCCTTTGGCTGGGGTCATGATCCCAGGGTTGTGAGATGGAGCCCCGCATTGGGCTCCCTGCTCAGCGGAGAGCCTGCTTCTCCCTCTCCCACTCCCCCTGCTTCTGTTCCCTCTCTCTGTCTATGTCAAATAAATAAATAAAATCTTAAAAAAAGTTTCATTGGGAGAAAATTTGGCTTAACTCCAAAATTACAAAGAAAACAAAAGACTCAGGACTGGAGGGGAATTTTCAATGTTTGCCGCACAGAAGTTTTCACTTTTCATGTTAGCATCTGTTTTACTTACAGCTTCTGGGATGGATGTCCTGATTAAAATGGCTTTTTCTAAGGACTAAACGTTTTCAATTTATGTTTGTAACTGGTATTTGCACTTCTCTTTAACACTGTATTACTTACCAGCTTGCACCCGCTTTCAAGGTGAATCTGCAGCGGCGGGGTGCACCTTGCCCCTGGGAGTCTCACAGGACGGCGGTGGGAGTGGGGGAGGGGGCGTGGTCGCAGGCAGTTGTCATTGGTGTCAGGGGCCCTGCGGGAAGCTGCAGCGGAAACAGGTTTAGCTCCGCGGCGGCGAGCGGGGAGTCACAACTTCGCCCGCAGCGCGTAGGTGGGGCGCAGTGGCAGCACCCACTCATTCTCCGCGAGCAGCGCGTAATTCCCCCGAGCTCCACGTGGCCCTTTGCCTACCCAGGGGAGAGTTTCGGAGCAGCCGCGGGGGGACCCTTGTGGAATTTTTTTAGGTGCGGGGGCGGAGGGTTCTCAAACCTGAAGTCTCTCGTGGGCTGCCTGGAATGGCGCTCAGGAGCTTGGCTGGACGAGGGACCCGGAAGCCACCTGGAGAGTCCACCTGTTGCTTGGTGTGACGCTCTTGTCCAGTTTCTGGAATACTTCCAACGCGGGTTTGCCGGAGCTGCAGGTCCCTGGCAGATGGATCCCGCTCCCGCCGGAGATCAGCGGGCAGAGCCGGGGCTGCCCGGGCGTGAGTAGACTAAGAGTCCTGTCCGTCTCTCCTCTCTCGACCCGCGCGCCGTGCTGGAGTCACTGGGCTCCGGGGGTGTAAGGGCACTGCTCCTGACCCCCATCCCCCTCCGCCGGAAATGGATTGAGCCGCTTTTAGCTCTTCTGTCCTGTTCTCCAGCCTCCTGGGGACTTACCTCCAGCAGTCCCGGGTCACCAGGCGTGTCACTTTTTTAAATCCCAGGAGTGGACTCCGTTTGGTGATTTCTCACTTGTAGGGCCGCCGAGGCTAATTAAACTCGTGTGTATGGACTGAACTGCCTCCTTTCCTTTGATGTAATCCTGCCAACATTGATTGAGCTCCTAGGGTGGCGGCCGGGCCGAGTGCTGGGGACATAGAGATGCATCTGAACTTGGTTCCTTCCCCCAGAAGCTCACAGAGTGGTTGGGGGAGAGGAGCAAAGTTACTTTCACGGGTGACTTAGATTCAAGGCAGCCTAGACAGGGGCCACTGATGGCCAAGAATGAGAGGAAGACGGTTTGGCCACGTCGGGGAAGTAGTGACAGGTAACAGAGGCAGCATGTACTCACGCTCATTCTTGCTTTCCTCACTATGCATCAGTGAGGTAAGAAACACTATCATGACTGCAATGTCCTATTTCTCCTTTATGTTCAGCTCCTGTCGCTTACTCTGGGAAGACTTCATAACCCACCACCACTCTGTACTGTAATGCTTTTCTTCAAAAACTTTTCAGTTAACTTGTAATGTAATACAATACAGATAGTATAATTATCTGTGTTAAAATAGATGCAAAGTAAATAAAGCCCTTAGGAATCCATTCCCTAAGATGATGGAAGGTTGAAGTTTAATGTTTTTTCCAGACATTTTATGCTTTTCCAGACATTCAAACTTTGAAATGTTTATATATATATTCTTATTTTGTATGATGCTGTTTCTTCAATTGCATGTCAGCATTGTTTATTTTTTTTCTTTTAACATCTCTTTTTTTCTCAGATGGAATGTCACTCCCCTCTGGCATCAGTGTTTCTAATGAAAGATTCTTTTTCCTAATGATCACGTTTCTTGTTTTTGAGAATGTGTGTATCCACAATTTACACTTAATTCATTGGCTTGTTTTTATATTTCATATATATATATAATTATATACACACACACACTCTTATGTTTTTCAGTATAATTTAAAAAGTCCCTTGTAGCTACTTGCTCCAAGGTTTAAAATGTTCCTCAGGGTCTTGGCTTCAGTCTATCACCTGATTTCACAAGTCGGAACCAAAGCTTTCTTATCTACTTGTCAAATTCTTGAGCTTTTTTTTTTTTTTAAATCTTTTGGAACTTCCTTTTAGCTTACTGTGTCTCTTTTGTCTGTTTTGGTTTTGGATTTTACTTGAAGCTTTCAAAAAGTATAGTTTTTAAAATCAATGATTTTGTTTTAGAGAGTAGACACATGACAAATCTGGCTTGGATACTATCTGGTGAATGAACCAAATTCCTTGCAAGAATGACTAAAGCTTGATTCAGAGTTGAGCAAAATAAATCAATACTAAGTGAATCCCTTCATTCAGCATGTACTGAGCACCTGCATTTACGGAGTCTATCTTTTTCAGCTGGATTGTCCACAGGAATGTCAAGGAACCTAGAAAGAGGCAGCAGAAAGGAGATCAGAACAGTTTAATAGGTACCAGAGGTAGTGATGTGGCTGAGGCAAATGGGGAATGTTTATTTTCTTCTTTACTTTTCTCCATTCTCCAGATTTTCCTATAGCATGCAGGTAGTGCTTTTTATGATTAGAAAAAAGAATGCTATATAGAAAGAAATGCAAGGGCTTTATATCTCCAGTATTATGCACAACTCATGATTTTGAATAGGACTGTCTCCTAACGGGCCAACCTTGGAGAATCCATTGTATGAACTGAGCAAATAGACCTGCTAGGCTGACTTTTTAATTCAAGCTAGTCTTGGATAGATGGGCTTCGGTGCAGAGAAATGTCTGCTAAATATCTTATTTTAGTGTGGCATAATGGATACCTTGGACAGACAGGGTTGTTTCTTGAGGCCGTTCTGATTCCTTTGATGAAAACCTTGTGGAGAAGGATTGGGTATTTTCCTCTTGCGGTTGCATGGTGATAAAGATGCGGTCACTACAAAGAACTGAGGCTAGGTCACCGCCCTCCTTTGCTCTACTTGCAACTAAGATCTGGTCTCTGAACTCAGGCTTTGCTGCAGCATTAAAATTTGGAATCTTGCTCAAACTCAGCTTTGCCTGTTGCTTTTTGTTGTTGTTGAGGAAATTGAAGCCTCAGAGTAAAGTGATGAATTCATTCAATGCTTCACACTGTCCTATGGCTGTTTCTCAGTCACGAGTGAATATAGTGGTGGCTCACGAACAATTACTTGTGTCTTAAACTTACACCGTCTCATACAAGGTTTTAGTAATTTTGATGATGTCCTATTAGAGGCAATAATTCTTTCAAGTTAGGCACTTTTGAGGCCATCTTGAGAGAATTATACCACATGCAGAGGACTGGCCTAGAGGTTTGGCAAAAATGAAAATCCGGACATGTAAATGTTAACAGTTTTAGAAATTGTGGTAAGGGCAAAGGATAAAATTGTAGCTCAAGGTACACAGAGATAGACCTTATGTTAAAAGGCCAGGGGATGTCTGCTGAGTTTGGCTCGAGACATTGTATTCTGCTTGTTCAAGCAGAGGTCCTGCCAGCTCTTAGGAAGCCCTTCATGGGGGGTCACCAGGCCTCTTACAATCACCCTGTAAGCCACTCTTAAACAATAGTGTCATTATCCCTTATATTTGCAAAACCTTCATTTCACAATCTATTTCCTGAATCTAACAACCAGGTTCCTGGTATGATATCTACACCAACACCAGCTCCATCTTGCTTCATTGTAGGTTATGAAAGGATGAGTAGGCATCACACATGTGTGGGCCTGCTGGAATTGTGTAATGATGGCCAGTCTGTTCTTGGGAGGGTGAACTTGGCAGGTCTGGCCAGGGCTCACCACAGCCTAATGAAGGTAAATGGGAACCTACGTGTCCTCAGGGACCTTACTGCATATGATAGATACCCAACTAGAATAAGATAAATGTCAGAAGAGAGTAAAAACAGTGCTACAGAGCAGCAGGAAACGACCTGACTTAGGGATCAAGATAAGCTTATGGAAGAGAAGCCTTGAAAGATGGGATAGAATTTCAATAGAAAGAGACTGGGAAGAAGGAAGGAGCTTTTCAAAGGGAGGCAAATGCTTGAGCAAAGAGATTGGGACAGAAAAGCCCTGTCCAGAGAACATTGAGGTATCATTGTCATGAGTTAAATCACGAGTTGGGCAGAATTCTTAGACCTTCCTGGGGAGATACTCTTAGGTATCTTCTTTGGGAGATGCTCTTGGGCTATGTAGGAGAAGTTTGCCCTCGTGGAAATTTAGCTTGGGTTAAGATGGAATGGGCCATGGAGCACCTGGCTGGCTCAGTTGGTTAAGCGTCTGCCTTTGACTCAGCTCAGGAACCCAGGGTTGTGGGATCAAGCCCTGCGTTGGGCTCCCTGCTTAACAGGGAGTCTGCTTCTTCCTCTCTCTCTCTATCTCTCTTCCTGCTTGTTCTCTCTCTCTCACTCTCTCAGATAAATAAATAAATAAATAAATAAATAAATAAATAAATAAAATCTTTAAAAATAAAGATGGGGTGCCTAGGTGGCTCAGTCATTTAAACATCTGCCTTCTGATTGGGTCGTGATCCCAGGATCCTGGGATTGTGTCCCACATTGGGCTCCCTGTTCTGCGGGGGACCTGCTTCTCCCTCTGGCTCTGCCTCTGCCTCTCTCTCTCTGTCTCTCTCTCTCTGTCTCTCATGAATAAACAAATAAAATTTTAAAAAAAGATGGAGTGGGCCATTGCATTGAAAGGGTTTACTTTTATTGACCCTGGTGATTCTGCTTATGTTTTTGTGTCTAATTAGATGATTCATACTCTCCTCTCCATCTAGATCCTTTCTCATTCTGTGGTTCCTTCATGCCCTCATTTTCTGCCACCTCTGTGCAACTGTTATGGACCAGGGAGGTGATGGGAGGTGATGTTATGTTGGCATTTGTGCTCTCTTCCCTGAGAGTCATGGGACTGACATTAAAGAACTTGATAAAAGTTTCCTCTAATTTTATGTCATTTTATAATTGAGATTATCTACTGTTTGTGGGCATTTTCTATAATTGAAATGCATGGCTTGTGAAGCCAAATAATGTTTTAATGTCTATTTTTGGCTCCCAATGCATAATAATGGTCAATAACACCTCCAATTAGAAAGTGTTAATGGCTCAGCCTTGGTACATGGTCATCTAGACTATGTTCGAGTATGTATCTGCAGTGTTCCAGAAATCAGGAACCCCATGATGATCTATTATTTATAGATTGATTATTTATAAACCTCATGTTAAATATCTGTGTGTATGTGTGTGTGGGGGGGTGTTGTGCCAATGGCACTTAACGCACTCTCTTAGGTTTAAAATGCCTCACTCAGGTGGAACAGGAAAGATGGGTTCATTATATTAGCTGCTTGAATTGTTACACACACAGCCTACCTCCTCCTATTCTGTACGTGCGTGGAGGAGAAAGGTGGCTTCTCTTAGGTTCAGAATGACTTCACGGAACTCCTGTGAGATAGCTACATCCTCTTTTGCCCAGGATCATGTAACCCCTTCTCCTTGATCCTTTCAGAGTCTTCTGGGTGACTCTGAGGGACCTGATGTTCATGTTTCAGTGGGGATTTCCAGACACCTGAAAGTTCGAGCTTTGCATGCTGCTTCCAGCAGCTGACGAGGCTGGCTCTCCTCCATCACTCCTGAGTTTGTTGGTGTCCTGGGAAGTTACATTTGCTTCCATACTGTGGCCATGCTTGTTTTCCTGCCACACCGCGACTTTGCTTCAGGTAGAGAAGCAGTACGAAGAATGGACGATTCAGTATGTCTTTGACTAGGTTGAGGTATGATGGGAACCAGTCACGCTGGTGGCTGTGTTACTGATTGCAGAAAGTGTCATGTGCTTCGGATACCAGATGGTTTGGAGGCAAAGTTGACATTCTGTGAGAAAGACTGAGAAACCTGACTTAAGTTAACCACGTTTTACTGTCACCTGTTGGGGCTGATGCCGGGTACCAGGGAAGTATGGTCATCATACTGTGATGATACAAAGAAGCTACTGGCCAAGTCTGTGTGGAATTTTCCCAGGAAAATTTACACGGTAGGAGATGCTTCAGCTGGCCCTAAAAGCTGAGAAGGGTTTTGCTGGACAGGTATGTGGAAGAGGGTAGTCCAGGCAAAGGCTTAGATGTACTGGAAAGAACTGTGTATCGAGGTCAGGTTGAAGCCCAATGTGCAAAGTGTGTGTTATGAGAGATGAGAGCAGGTGCTGGACCACAAGAGGCTTTGAATGCAAAGAAAATTGGAACCTGCAAGGGAAGATGAGAAATCATTGGAATGTTTGAATTAGAAAAATGGCTTAGTTCAAGTGTGGACTTCAGAAAGTTCATTCTGATAGAAGATTGATTTGGAGGTGTTAAGACCATATGCAGGAAAAACAGAAAGGCCAGGAGAAATGTCTGGGTGAGACATAGATGCAAGGGTACACCCTCATTTAAGGAACAGGTTCCAAAGGAGGGTGCTGAGGAGTCAGAGAAGGTTAGAGAGGGACGGCGTAGAATATGATGATGTAAGGTGAGCCAAAGGAGTTTCTAGTAGGGAATAATCAGCAGCAGCAGATGGGATAGAGAGCCCAGGTAAAGGAGAACTGTGAAGTGACCTTGGATGAGGCTACTAGGTCACCAAGTCCCCTACAAGAACACTGTCGGCAGGACTGGGACACCAGGATGAGTAGAGTGAGGCACTCACCTCAGGCACCACATTTAAGGGGGTGCTCAACTCAGTAATCAAGATAAATAATATTTTTGTGCAATTTGTTAAAAAGATTTATTTATTTGTTTATTTGACACAGAGAGAGAGAGATCACAAGTAAGCAGAGAGGCAGGCAGAGAGGCAGGCAGAGAGAGAGGAGGAAGCAGGCTCCCCGCCAAGCAGAGAGCCCGATGTGGGGCTCGATCCCAGGACCCTGAGATCATGACCTGAGCCGAAGGCAGAGGCTTTAACCCACTGAGCCACCCAGGCGCCCCTTAGTGCAATATTTTGAAAAGAATTGACATTCATGCAAAAAATCCACAATGAACAAAATATCAAAATTTAAAATAGACCTGGCATTAGTTTATGGATTTTTCTTTGGCCTCGGTTCCAGTATGGCTGTGTACCGAGTGTCATTTTGCAAAGGATGCAGTGAGAGGGAGGGTACAGTAGGGGCGTATTGAGGAGTGAGTCAAAGTTGTAGGAGTTAAGGCACTGAGTACAGACTCTTCCTTCATAAGGTTCCAGCTTTACATGAAGGGAAATAAAGTTTTGAAAGGGTGGTTGGCCTTGGGATGTCAGGCTTAAGGGTTTTTTTTGTTTTGTTTTGTTTCTCTTTTTAAGAGAGGAGAGACTTGAACATGTTTATAAGCTAGAGGTAGAGAGAGGTTGATGAAAGGGGCTCATGGAGACAGGTTGGCACATGGGGAGGGGATGGTCCTGGCAAGGCAAGGAGCAGCAGGTGCTGGCCCCGTGGTGGGAAGGTGGAAGATTGTGGGAACTTACTCCCGATAAATGGCAAGTTCAACCCATGAGAAATGGCCCCAGTGGGTGGTGGGAATGTACAAGAAAGCCCTGAAGGTTGGAGCTGTCAGGCCGACATGGGAAAGGAGCTGACCAAGGTCCTGTAGAAGCAATTGTGGAGCAGTAATAAGGCGCCAGGTCAGCTGGAAAGGCACAAGTATTTGGTGGGATCTTTCCCCCTCTCCTTAGCATGACTTGGTCCTGTCAATGTATGAGTGGGGGGGGGGCTCACCATCTAAAGATGGGATGCTGGGGCGGCCAACCATCTTGAGACTCCTGGGACTGAGGAGTGTCCTGGGAACACAGACAGGACTTTCAGTGCTAACACTGCAAAGTCCTGGCAAGCCAGGACCAGTCCTGTACCAGAGGTGTTTGCAGAGTTGGTGGTCAGGAGGCAAAGGGCAAGATCATTGTAGGAGCTGGTCAGAGAGGGTTCCCATGTGCTCTGGGTCTAGTCTGGCTTGAAAAGGAAGTGAGGTCATTTCCTGGTAGCAACTTGTGAAACTCCATTTATTCATTGATTCATTCAACAAATACTGATTAAATACCAACTATGAGTCAGGCCCTGGGGTCCTTGCACAGGATTTGCATAGATTATCCTTCCTTGGTGCTAAGGTCAGCTGGTGCTCCGGACCCCTTCTCATCTCTGTCTAGAGGATGGATAGGTACACATTACATTTCCTAGACTGCTTTGCAGCTGGGATGTGAACTACGTTCTGCCAACTAGGTGCATTCAGATAAGATTTGTAAACAGAAGTGAGGTAGAAGCCAATAGCTGGATGCTTTTCTTTGTTTCTCTGTTGGCAGGCGTGATGGTGGTGAGGTAGGGATTTGGGCAACAGGGTTACAGTGTCCAGTCACCAGCTTTGGAGATGTTGGAAGCAGGTGGGATGGTCGACTGCTTTCTGATCTCTGGGTCACTTCCATTCAGGTGAACCCAGCACTCCCAGCGACAGCCTCTTGATTCCCTATTGCCCTGGCCGAGACAAGATCTTTTGGGGTGCTGTAGGAGCTTTTCCCAGAAGCTGAGGCAAGAACACTCTTTATCCAGCCCTTGCAACAGTTTTATAAGCATCCATATTAAATGTATTTCTATTGAAAATACCTGGAGTGCTTTCTGTTTCTAGAGCCTGACACTGCTCCTTCTATTAGACAGTGTTGTGGATATTAATGCCGATGACATCGGCTTTGTTTGGTGTTAAATAGCAACCGTTCCATGACTGCTACTTGAGAAATGAAACTAGAACTGGTCTTAGGTTTAGTTGCTTTGCTTATGAAGATTGGGGACAGTTTGAAGCACTGTGGAGAGTTTGTGTGGGTGTGGAAAAGAAAAGGGAGACAATTATTAAACTAGAATTTGCCAGTGAGGGCAGGAAAGGAAAGGGGGATTTCTTATAAAGTTTAGAAAACATACCCAGAGACCAGTTTTGTCTGGCGAGGAAAGGTGAACTGCTTAAAGCAGTAGTGTGAAACAAAACTGACAGAATATCGATCAATCAGGAGGACTGGGTATTTGAAAACAAGAACGAAAAACAGTTGGGGTTTGAATTACCCCTTTGTCCTTCAGCAGAGAGAGGTGAAGCAAGTGGCTTCTGAGGAGGTGAGTGGAGTGTGGAGCTAGGCAACTCAGGGAGGGGGTGCTGGGAAGGGCCAAACACCCTCTTTTCTCAGAACGTCTAAAGAACTCTTTCTACCTGCCACCCCCTCCTAACCCTCTCCACCCCATCTTTTGAACCATGTTAAATAAAATCTGACATGTTCGTTTGGAGGATAACTGGGATGCCTCTAGGCTTTCTTGGACATGTTCTGCCTCTCTTCTTCTCCCACACACTTGTATTTTTTATACAGTCCTTGTTAACTGAACTGGTAATGGCTGGGTGTGGCAGAGACGAACTAATTTTTAGTTTGAAAATCTATAGGGTGGGGCGCCTGGGTGGCTCAGTTGGTTAAGCATCTGCCCTTGGCTTGGGTCATGATCCTGGAATCTCGGGTTCAAGCTCCATGTCTGGCTTCCTGCTCTGCAGGAAGTCTGCTGCTTCCTCTCCTTCTGCCCCTCTTAGCTTGTGTTCTCTCTCTCTCTCTCTCAAATGAATAAATAAAATCTTAAAAAAAAAAAAGAAAACTACGAGGTTTCCCTTTGGTTTATTATTGTTTTCAAATTTTATAGTACTGTGATCAGAGAATGTGGTATAAGGTACATTTATTTTGAGTCTGTATACCTATTTCTCAGCTTATAAAGTAAAATGTTACAAATTCAGTCATATCCCCTGTGCATTTTTATCTAGTCATATTCTATTCGTCCTATAAAGGAAACCACTTTTCTGAATTCAGTATTTATTATCACTATGTGTGTTTTCATATTTTTACTACACACACACATTGCTAAACAATATATGGTTATTATTTTTAACATTTAGGATTTTAATGTAAATTAATCATATGGTATGTACTCTTGCTAGTAACTTGCTTTCTGCTTCAGCAAAAATATTTGTTTTGTTGTTTTTGTGTTTTGTTTGTCAGATCCATGTAATTCTATTTCATTCATTTTTCAGGACTGTATAGTGTTTCTTTAAGGACTATAACATTAATTCTCTTCTTGACAGGCTTTAAGAAGGTTGATGGTTTCCTTTTTTTTTTTTTCACTATAACATCTCCTGTTACTAGAAACATTGTGTATGCGGCTTGGTATACCTGTCTGAGAGTTTTTATTTTTTATTTATTTATCTATCTATCTATCTATCTATTTATTTATTTATTTTAAAGATTTTTATTTATTTATTTGACAGAGAGAGAGATCACAAGTAGGCAGAGAGGCAGGCAGAGAGAGAGGAGGAAACAGGCTCCCTGCTGAGCAGAGAGCCCGATTCGGGCCTCGATCCCAGGACCCTGAGATCATGAGCTGAGCCGAAGGCAGAGGCTTTAACCCACTGAGCCACCCAGGCACCCTGTCTGAGAGTTTTTAAAGGAAATATACTTAGGAATGAAATCTTCATGTCATAGAGAAATGTATGTTTTTATCTTTAGCAGATATTGCCAAATTGTTCTTCAAAGTAGCTGTACTAATTTATGATTCCTCCAGTAACATTGGATATTTTATATTTCTCTGACATTTGGTAACAGATACTAGCATTTAACTGATGTGAAATAATACCTCATTGTATTTTAAATTTGGGTTTCTCTGACTACTGTTACGGTTCAAACATCTTTTCGTAGTGTTAGTAGCTATTTGGGTTTTTTCTTCTGGGAAGTGCCAGTTGCCTGTTTTCCCTTTGGGTTGCTTGTTTTATACTTACTGATTTACCGAAATGCTTTCTTTCTTTCTTTCTTTTTTTCTATTTTTAAGTAATCTCTACACCCAATGTGGGGCTCGAACCCACAACCCTGGATCAAGAGCCACATGCTATATTGACTGAGCCAGCCAGGTGTCCCTGCAGAAATGCCGTCTATATTCTGGATACAAATTCTTTGTTAAGTAAATAAGATGCATTTGTCTTCTCTGTCTGTGCTTAATCTCTTTCATTTTTAAAAGGATTCCTGCTTTTTATGTCTTACAAAATCCTTTTGGAATTGGAGGTTATAGATTTTCATTTAGACTTTCATATCCAGAACTTTAGTTCAAGTGGAATTGACTTATAAATGATGCGAGGAAAGGATCCCAATTTCCCCCCTATATGTATTGAAAACCAGTTGTCCCAGCACCATTTCTGAACATCAATGTTCTTTCTCTATTGATTGGCAGGACCCCCTTAGTCATCTGTGTGGGGATTGATTTCTGAGTTCTCACCTGTGTATTGGTTGCTTTATTATATATCCCGGCGCCATATTACATTTGTACAAAACCTTGATATCTGGTAAGGCAACTTCCTCCAACTGGTTGTTCTTAAAACTTGTATTGGCTGTTCTTGAACCTTCTCCTCCTTCACATAGGTTTAAAGTCAGCTTGCCGCAGTCCATGGGAAATTATTTTTAAATTTTTGATTGGACTTAAGTTTATAAATTCATTTGAGTGTCTGTTCTATCAAGTTTTTTCAGATTGTCTGGCACAGGGTTTCTTAATCTTGGCACTCTTGGTGTCTGCGCTTGGATAATTCTTTGTTGTGGAGGATGTACACTGAGGGGTATTTAGCACTATCCCTGGCCTGATGACCAAAAATGTCTCATGACGCTATCAAATGTCCCCTGAGGGGCAAAACTGCCATGGATTCAGAAGCATTGGTTTGGCCTATTGCAGGAATTTTCCTTATTTTCCTGAAAGTTTTCCTATTTATTTAAATTCTTTCACATGTAGATTCCTCAGATGTGAATTTATTTGTGTTGCCTACTGCCATGGTGATTTTTATTTTGGGGCATGTCACATTTTTAAGCATGAACTGGCCTCCTGCAGAATGGATGTCTTCTGTGCCCTGGGTTGTGAAAGCAGCCTTATGGGGTGGTTTTGAGTTTGCCTCTGAAGGTCTTATAGGCTTCCCTAGTTTGAGAGTGATTTTTATGTTAATGTCGTGGTTTGGGATTAAAAGAAACCCCAATACAATAGTGATTACTTGGACCCTAACCCTACATCTCCCTTCCATGCTCCCCTTTCTCCAGTGCCTGTCACCTTTAGCTACAAGTAGCTGCCTCAACAGCACCGTAACATGGATACTGGTATTTGGCTGGAGGTTGGACTGACTCAGCACGGGATCTGTAGTTTTCCTGTTCATATTTTTTCTGAATATGCCAGATGCTACCACTGAGTAATTTGGATTTTGCTGCCAAACGATACCTCCATTAGTACAGAGGGAAGACGGTATGCCAGTTCTCTTGCTGAGTGTGCGTGACTGGCAGAAAGTCCTGCTATAATGGTTGGAGGGAACGAACTGAGCAGATGATTTTTTTTCTTTTGAGCAGATGATATTTAAAAAAAATGATTATCTAATGTTGTTAACTTCTTGACGCCGTTGTTATATTATTGACGACTGTGAATCACCAAAGTTGGCTACTGTTTTTAAAAATAGGGAATTAGGGGTGCCTGGGTGGCTCAGTTGGTTAAACTTCTGCCACCTCCCTCAGGTCATGATACCAGAGTCCTGAGATTGAGTCCCACTGTGGGAGATGGGCTCCCTGCTCAGCTGGGAGTCTGCTTCTCCCTCTTCCCTCTGCCCCTCCCCTCTGCTTGTGCACTCTCTCTATCCAATAAATAAATACAATCTTTTAAAAAATAAACAAAATAGGGAACTGAAAATTTGATTTCTCTTTGGTTCTTTTTCAGACAAGTCTTGTAAATTGGGATAACATTTCATTTATTCCTCTTTTGTTTAATGACCTCTTACTTCTTTTATACCTTCTGGTGGTTACGAATATTTTATAGGTTGATTTATAACAACTACTAACAAAATTGTGACTTTTAGTCAATAGAATAAGTACTTGATTTCCTTCCATGGAAACTAGTGGTTGGGTTATAGTATTGTTAGCCTGTGAATAAAGGATAAATTTAGGGTCTCTGGAATGCATAAAACTGTTACTAAGCTTTCAGATTAAAAAAATAAAGTAGTCTGAGGGCCACTTTTTCTACTTTCATTGAGCAGTCATTTAGTAAATTCCATTTCTCCAGTTATTCATAATGGCTGTACTTAAGTGAGGTTTGGATGAATGGGAATGGGATTGGCATAGACACACCAATACTGAGTAGCAAGTATACATAAGGTAAAATGTCTATTTTTATTTAGAACTCGCCCATTTAACCTGATTGTGGGAAGGCCAATGTGAAAGACATAAATGAATGGTCTAGTTTATTTATTTATTTTTAAAAATTTTATTTATTTATTTAATTGACAGAGAGACAGCAAGAGAGGGAACACAAGAAGGGGAGTGGGAGAGGGAGAAGCAGGCTTCCTGCTGAGCAGGGAACCCGATGTGGGGCTCCATCCCAGGCCGCTGGGATCATGACCTGAGCTGAAGGCAGACACTTAGTGACTGAGCCACCAAGGCGCCCCAAATAGTCTACTTTAAAATAAAATATTTAAAGTTTTTGAAAAGTAAAATAAAATATAAAATAAATTTGATTTTTTTTACTTTCAGACACTAAAAGGCTTATTAATATTTTCATTTATGGGGAACTCTGGATCTCTAGGAAGTTGTGTTTACTCTAAGAATCCATATTGTCTTTGACAGCAAGAACTATTTAATGTCCCTTATACCACTTTTTGCTTTGACTGCCAGGAAACTCAGGGACAGATTCACAGGGTGCTAAAATCTGTTTAGGCCTTTCTGGGCTGCATATTTGCTTTGTCTTCTCTATCCTTCCACCCCATTTCGACTTTGTAACTTAATGGTTTTTTAAAACTAATTTTCCCCCCTCGTCTTGTAGAAAATTTTATTGTATTTAATGTTGCTATTATAAGATGCCTCAAATCTATTGTGGACTGGAACTGTACATAAATAAATAAAATAGCTTCAGTGTTCCTTTCATTAAATATAGCTCGATAAATATATAGATACATTTGTACACAAATACGTAAAAACAGCAACTTACAGTGGGGTTGTGTTTGCAATTATTATTATTATTTTTTGCTAAGATTAACTTTTAACCTTAAATGTTCTCTAATAGAAATAGACAAGGTACTCTCTCAGAGAACAAGAAATTATTTAAAATGAGCTATAGCTATGAAACTTTATTTATTTACTTATTTATTGTTATGAAACTTTAGAATAGACAGCAGCAGCAATAGAGTTCGAAAAAGAATAGGTTGAGTTCCAACGGAAGCAAGTAAGAATACATCTATGGCATTACTGCCCATTGCTCCCACCCAAGTCCAGCCCGGGACTTTCCCCAGATTTTCTGTTCTATTTCCTTCCTTCCGCTGATACCATCAAGAACTTTGGTAATTGTTGACCTGAAGCAGTGTATTGAGAGTAAGGGACCTCTGGCGCTTCCAAGGGATCAGGGTCTGAAGCCCTGATCAAAACTTGACAAAGCCTTTGTTCAGCTAAAGGGGCAGGTCCAATGAGCATTCCTGATGATGTTGTGAACATGACCCCGGACTCTGGGAGGATGACTGCAGAAATTTCTGCTCGTGCGGGGTTTTAGAGCAGGAGACAGCTGGGAGAAAAGGGGTGGCGTAGTTCTTATACTCCACAGAAGGTCTCTTGTCAAGACCTGTATTTGTTCAAACCTACCTGGTTGGGTTCACTTCAAGTGGGAGTTAACCCTGTGACACCAGTTTTTCCAGTCCCTTTATAGCCGCTTAGTCACTGGTCACTGGGCTTTTTCTTCATCCTCCTCCCACCAAGGTTATTCGTTGTTGAGTTATTTTTTTTCAAGACTTTATTTATTTATTCGACACAGAGAGAGAGATCACAAGTAGGCAGAGAGGCAGACAGAAGAGAGGGGGAAGCAGGCTCCCTGCTGAGCAGGGAGCCCTATGCAGGGCTTGAACCCAGGACCCTGAGATCATGACCTGAGTTGAAGGCAGAGGCTTAAACCACTGAGCCACCCAAGTGCCCTGTCATTTAGTTATTAACGCTCTCATTTGTGATTTTCTTCTTACCGTATTTGACATTCTCATAAATTCTGATAAAGCCGGTGGGATTTTTGGGAGATAATCTGATTCTGGTTTCACTTCCTTTAAAATGTAGGTTATCTTCTTTGTCTGTCTTGGTGTTTCGATCAGTTGCTTTGTCTACCTTCTGGAGGCTTAACAACATATATTTAATCTGCTAGGTTAGAGAGACCAGCAAGGAAGGAAGAGCCTCTACCTTGAACTGGAGACAGAAGTTACTTTGCTAAGAGGATTTAAAAGATTCCCATTTAACCACAGGAGTCTGTTGGAAAGGATTTTGAAAGACATGAAGAAAACCCTCAGAAATGAAATCGGCAGCCTCCTGGCCTTTTAATGACTAGAGCGGAGTTTCATTACGGCAGTTTTGTAGAATGACACCGTGCACGATGTCTCCTGAGCTCATCCATCAGGTTGAGGAGGCACTTGACGAAGACGAGAAGAAAATGCTGCTTTTTCTGTGCCGGGACGTGGCTGCCGATGTTGCTCCTCTTAATGTCAGGGACCTTCTGGATATTTTAAGCGAGCGAGGAATGCTGTCTGTCATGGGCTTGGCTGAGCTGCTCTACAGAGTGAGGCGGTTTGACCTGCTCAAGCGGATCTTCAAGATGGACAGAAAGGCAATGGAGGCCCACCTGCTCAGGCACCCACACCTTATTTCAGACTACAGGTAATTCATCAGCAATGCCCAAGGCTGGACCTGGTGGGAGGGAGTGAGGTGGTCCGGGCTTACGAACCATAGGAATGAGGACCGTAAGAAAATGCAGGGCTGTTACCTTCTTTACTCATAGCTTCGACTGCCTTATGATGTTACTTCATTCCTTTGAGGTCTTTGAATTCTTAGAACATGTTCGCTTAAAGTAGTTGGGTAGAAGACCATAAAGAAAGTGGAAGGGCGGGCGCCTGGGTGGCTCAGTGGGTTAAAGCCGCTGCCTTCGGCTCAGGTCATGATCCCAGGGTCCTGGGATCGAGGCCCACATCGGGCTCTCTGCTCAGCAGGGAGCCTGCTTCCTCCTCTCTCCTCTCTCTCTGCCTGCCTCTCTGCCTACTTGTGATCTCTCTCTCTGNTGTGAAAAAAAAAAAAAAAAAAATTTAAAAAAAAAAAAATTAAAAAAAAAAAAAAAAGAAAGTGGAAGGGCTGGGCAGCATGTGTTTGCCTGACGGATAGAATGAGAGTGATAAGAATGACTAAGAGCTAGTAGTTCTTGCCGTCCTCTGACTGTGAGATCTGTGGTGGCCTTTCCTAGCTTACTTTCTGTGATGTCAGACGGACAAATTTTGAGAAAGGAAATAACAACTCTGACAGTGATCTTCCTGACCTTTGTAGAACTCTGTGATCCCTGCTGAGGAGGTTAGTGGGGTGGGCTACCTTTCTGTGAGTTCCTCTGAGGTCCTTGCCCCCTGAGGCTCGGTGGGCCAGGGGTGCAGAATGAACATCCCACTGGTTAACTAGCTGTGGGCCCCCTTCAGTTCAGAGAGGAATGGTCTCCGGAGTCCCCTTGAGTTCAGACTGTCTTTGAGTTTTTCCTTCCTCCTGTTTACATACTACTCTTGGAGGTTCAGAGAAGCACAGAAGCCACAAGAAAGGCCGCATTCCTGGAGAGAGGAAGATACCCTGAACCTTAAATTAATGGTTCCTTTTTCTCCAGACCACCATGCTTAAGTTATATCAATGACACATTATTTGGAGAAGATGTGTATTATCAAGAACTATATTAAGAAGAGTTGAAAGCAGCATAGGCCTTGAAAAGTGTCTGCAACTTGAGGTCTAGAGGCCTGTTCAAGTCCCAGAACTACCAGTTACAGACCACATAGGCTGAGCCAGCCACTGACATTGGTTGGGACTTCTTTTCCTACTTGTAAAGCTAAATACATCGCAACCTGATTTCACAAGTTCGTTGGTGAAGATCAGTTGTACTAAATGACTATGTGAAATACTTTTAAAACTGTGCAGCTGTCTGCAGATGCAGGGGTTCAGTATTATTGTCGTATTATTGTTTTTATTGATCATCTTCCTCCTCTTCAACTGTCATATAATGTGAGTAATGTTCTTAAGACGTTTTTGGAGGCACTGGGTTTCAGTGAACAAGTTAGGGCACTCTCCATTTCCTGTCTCCTTGCTATGGCCAGTGTAGACAGTTCCTCAGAGCCTCTGGGCAGAGAGGCTGGGGGCTGGGCAGTGGGATGCTAGATTCATCGATGGATCTGTTCAGTGACCTTTCTTTTGGGTCAACACATGCCAGGTGTCTGGTAAGCACTAAAACCAAATGAACAAAACATCTTGCGTCCTCAAGAATTTGAGAGCCTAATGGGGAAAACAGCCTTCTAAGCAGTGATGACAATGTCAAGGCAATAATGCCAACCACAGGTTGTCCTGGGAGCCCAGTTGAAGTGTGATGGTGGCTCCCACTGGAGCAGGGGTGACTGAATCAGGAGGAGCTCTCTAGACAAAGACATCTACTGTCACGATCCCCAGGCTCTAGATGCCTTTTACCTTTGGAGTTCAAGAGTGGGCCAGGACATCCCAGGGATAACTTTGGTTTAGAAACTTGTGACTGAAAGTATAGTCCCTGGGTCTGCAGCACGGCACCCCTGGGAGCTCGTAAAACAGAGAAGACAAGATCACTTAGAATTCTATTTCTGTCTTCCATCTTAGTCATATATGTCCTTCACTTATTTCATCATAACATCTGGGGGAACTAGGGGATTCTTTTTTTTTTTTTAAAGATTTTATTTATTTATTTCACAGAGGGAGAGAGATCACAAGGAGGCAGAGAGGCAGGCAGAGAGAGAGAGGGGGAAGCAGGCTCCCCGCCGAGCAGGGAGCCCGATGCGGGCCTCGATCCCAGGACCCTGAGATCATGACCTGAGCCGAAGGCAGAGGCTTTAACCCACTGAGCCACCCAGGCGCCCAACTAGGGGATTCTTTAGGGAAGTTTTTATTCTCCGAGTTGTTTTTAGAGCAGTTAGTTGGAAAGAAAGGTACTCTTTCCTATTGAGAGTAGGGGAAGGACGAATTTCCTTTTTGAGTTCCCTTAAGATATCTTCCCGGTATGGCCTAGGCTTTCTGTTTTATGGGGATGTATATCAAATGGGGGCCTGAACTAGCCTTTTAACCAGTTATTGGCATAGTGAAGGCATAGGCTCTTGCTTTTTTTTTTTTTTTTTTTTTTACTTGGATGGTATCTGAATTTACTAAAAAAAACTTGTCTGATTTACAGGGTGCTGATGACAGAGATTGGTGGTAATTTGGGAAAATCTGATTTGTACTCGTTATTTTTCCTCATGAAGGAGTATGTTGATCGAAAAAAGGTGGCCAAGGATAAGGTGAGTTTTCTTTTTCTTGGTTCCTGTTTCCAAGAGCCTACCAGAAGGTGGGGTGTCCTTGAATAGGGAGGCCCAAGCTGGGGGTGAAAGTAGGAAGTGAGAAGAGAAAGGTCTTTTCTTAAGAACATTTATAGGAAGAGAATTGATTTTTCAATTGAGAAGAAATAGGATGGCCCTGGGTGTTTTTCTCATCCTTGTATTTTATCCTTATTTCTATAAAAGTCAGAGGCCTGATTTCGGCATCAGTTTCTCTCCCCTGTTTGACAGACCATCTGGGAGGTTTGGGAAGTCCCATCTGCTCATGCCGAGTGCAAACGGGTGGGAAGTACAAGTCCACTCCCGTCTTGTCCTCCCACAGCCTGTTTCCCCTCAGCTAGCTCGAGGTCAGGGTGAAGTCATTAGGCTGCATGTGGAGATGAGGTGGGGGATGGTTCTTGTGACTCATGTATTCAGGAAATGGCAAAAGTAGAGGCTTGGGTTTAGAAGCTAGGGAGCAGTCAAGATCTCAGGGGTGTTGTAATTGCTGGAAAAGTGTTTAAATTCTGTGCGGCCCTATGTGAGACTCCTGGCCCAAGGACAGGCCAGGAAAACCTCAGGTCTCTAGATTATGACAATTATGTTCTTAAAGGACCTGCCTTTGAGGACTCTGGTAAGGTGTTACTTGAGAATTTCCTCATGTTCTTTAATCATTGTAGTTTTCTTTCTGAAATCTAGGCAGGTAGGGTGACTGGATGCCCACCCCCCGCCCCGCCATCATCAAATGCATCAAATGGGAAGGGAAATGAAAAAATAGAACTTCGGGCGCCTGGGTGGCTCAGTGGGTTAAAGCCTCTGCTTTTGGCTCAGGTCATGATCTCAGCGTCCTGGGATCGAGGCCCGCATCGGGCTCTCTGCTCGCATCGGGCTCTCTGCTCGGCAGGGAGCCTGCTTCCTCCTCTCTCTCTCTGCCTGCCTCTCTGCCTACTTGTAATCTCTCTCTCTCTGTGTCAAATAAATAAATAAAATCTTTAAAAAAAAAAAAAGAAAAAATAGAACTTCTGTTTGGTGTCCCCAAACCAACCTATTTGCCAAGCATTTATAGCAATTTCATAAAAAATAAACATAGAGCCTCAGTAGTCAAGTGTTAAAGAGAAGGGAAGTAAAACATAAAGCAATGCCTATTTCTGAAATATAGTTCTTTCCTAATCTCTTTGGTCCAGGGCAAGTGAGCAGAAATATACCCAAACTTTTAAATTTTACCCCCTCAGGCCTCTTGAGTAAGAATGAGTTGGAATGTCCAGCACCGACTAAAATGTTTTAGGAACTTCAAAATTAGGTCATTGGGATTTTTCTAGTAGAAACTTGCCCCCAGCTATCTTCTTTCTTCCCTTTTTAGGGAACCCCTTAGAGTGTTTCAGTATGACATCAGTCAGGCCTTTTGGAAGAGAATGACCTCAGGAGGATTTTATTTTTTGGCCTGCCCCTCATGGTACTTCTTGATGACATAAAATGGCCCACGTGTCTATCCTCAACCTCGGTACGGGTTGTCCAAAAAGACTCAACCACCTCTTTCTCAATAAAATCCAGGAGTGTCATTTGCTCCTGGCCTCGGAGAGACTATAAAACAGAGAGGTCTGGTCTAGGATCACCAAAGATCATGGAAGGGGCTCCTCTTGTCATATTCATCACACAGCCTGAGATTTGCATTTGGGGCTTAAGAGTCAGCCTTATGACATTTGTTTCTTATTGGTTGCTCTCCCAGAGTTTCCTAGATCTCGTGATAGAATTAGAAAAACTCAATCTGATTGCTCCTGATCAATTGGATTTACTAGAGAAATGCCTGAAGAACATCCACAGAGTAGACCTGAAGACAAAAATCCAGAAATACAAGCAGTCAGGTAAGTAGGATTTTGGCCTCTCAGCGGCCTAAGGAAAGTACCCTGTGAGTCCGATGTTTGGTTGGCAGACTCATTTGTTGGATGAGGGGAGGGTACAGAACCTGAATGTCAACAACCCCCACGAGCCCGTGGCTAGAGATCACATCCCTTTCTAGCTTTCATATCCCAGGTCATCTGACTGCATCAGCCCATACCCATCATCGCAGAGTCTCAGCCCTCCACAGAGCGCTGGCAACAAGTTCTTAACATTCCGGCGTTCAGGAAAAGAGTCTGATTTTCTGCACAGGCTGGCAGCACTGTGGACAGGCAGGGCTTCTGAGTGTGTGCCAAGCCCTGCGGTCTTGTTCCAGTGCTGGGCCTGACCCCCATCCAGCTTCAGGTGGCATCCTGTCCCTGGGATCCCCTACCTGCAGCTCCCTCCACAAATGGGACCAAATTCACAGTAGCCTCCTTTCTCATGCCACCCCTACCCTGTCGTCTTTTAGACTCAGCCTCAGCATGGGCTCTGTAGCAGCCCACTGCCACCATCAAGTCACAGCCTAAAGGGCATAGCTGAGACCCGGAGATCTGCGGATCTTCCCTCTCCCCAGATGACCAATAAAAGATCAAGGGTCAGTGTAGCATTTGTAGTTCTTTCTTAATGACAGTGGGAGAATCATCTGATCTGATATTTTGAATTCGGTAAGGTAGTTAGATAAAGTTCAGGGTATTCTGAAAGATGGATGATTGAACTGAACCATTGTTGAGTGCTCATTTGACAATAACTTGTAAATCTTAAGTCAATACCTCTCTTCTGCTTACAGCTCAGGGAGCTGGAACAAGTTATACAAATGCACTCCAGGCATCATTTCCAAATTTGAATCTTAAGGATCCTCCATGTGACTTAAGGGTGAGTCTGGAGCAAATGTATGGAATTCCAGAAACGGTTTCAGAATGTCGATAAAAATATGCATATTCTTACAGCATGTACTTCATTTAATGTCTGAAAAAAATGTGATAGAAATGTGCATTTAAAAAAAGATGTGTGCCTTCTTATGATTACAAAGCCAACCTGTGTTCACTGAGAATTTGGAAAATGCAGAGAAATAGAAAAGATGGAAAATAAATCACTTGTATCCTACTATCTAAAGATAACCACTGTTAATATCTTGGCAAATTTCCTTCAAGTCTTTTTTTAATGCATGTTTGTTTATCGACACGTGTACAACTTAACATCTTCTTCATTGTTCCTTTGTTCTTTAGAAAATTTAGCTTTTTAAATAAAAATAAGTAGGACATTCTCATAAACAAAAATTTCAAGATGTATTAAACAGAGTCTTAAAGTATGTTTACTCTCTCTGCAGTTGCTTTCCCTCAGAGGTAGCTGTTGGTGAATTTTCTTTTCTTTCTTTCTTTCTTTTTTTTTTTTTTAAAGATTTTATTTATTTATTTGACAGAGGGAGATACAGCGAGAGAGGGAACACAAGCAGGGGGAGTGGGAAGGGAGAATCAGGCTTTCCCGCAGAGCAGGAAGCCCTATGTGGGGTTCAATCCCAGGACTGTGGGATCATGACCTGAACCGAAGGCAGACGCTTAACGACTGAGCCATCCAGGCACCCCGATGAATTTTCTGATGTAAACATCCAGAATTAGCCTATCCACATATCGTCTTTCACTTTTGTTTATTCTTTTCTGCGCAAATGGTAGAACAGTGTCCCTGTTTTCCTGAGCTGAGAATTCTTGGAAATTGTTCCATGTGAACCATTTGGGACCATCTCTATTTAGTCATCGTTTTTATTTTTATTTTTATTTTTTTATTTTATTTTATTAAAAAATTTTTAAGACTTTATTTATTTGACAGAGAAAGAGAGAGAGAGAGAGAGAGAGAGAGAGAGACAGCGCACAAGCAGAGGGAGCAGCAAGTAGAGGCAGAGGGAGAAGCAGGCTCCACACTGAGTTGGGAGCCTGATGTGGGACTTGATCCCAGGACTGTGGGATCTTGACTGAAGCCAAAAGTAGATGCTTAATGGACTGAGCCACTCAGGTGTCCCTAGTCATTGTTTTTAATGGGTGCATATGGTTCTACTTTCTGGATGTATCATGCCGTGTATAGCCCTTTCTTGTGTGTGTATATTTAGATCATTTCCAGTCTTTTGTTATTGCAATAGTTCAAAATAAAAAATCTTACCTTTACTCTCTGTGCACTTGCTTATTATTGGGCTTATTTTAACAATTTCGACAGAAGTGTTTTTGTTATTCAGTTATATTACTGAACGATAGATTTGTGACCATAAATATCACATAGTAACTTCTGGTTGTTATGTTATTAAATGGCTCAGTATATTCTCATAATTGTTCTTGGTTAGTTTTTTTATCTTGAGAAGTTAATCCTAGTATAATAGCCTCATCCTCATATAAAAATTTGTAGAATTTGTAGTTAGGCCTTGGGTCACAGTGCAATTTCATGGTTAAATTATAAAAGCTTTCATAAACATGTGTGAGGAAAACATTAACTACCCCTGCAATCGAAACACTTTCATGAAGAGTGTGAGCTGTGAGAGAAAACTCCGAGCAATAGATTTTCAGAGCTAAAATGGGTACTGTGGATTATACTGTCCAACCCCCTCATTGAACAAATAAGGAAATTTAGGCCTGAAGTACATTTGGTGATTGCCCCCCTCTATGGACCACCAGAACTGGGCCCAGTCCATGTTCCTCCCCCTCTACCATGGTATATTCACTAAGCTACATATCAGTCATGCCATAACTTAAGTGTATCTGTCATTTTTTTAAGAATCAAATATACTTCCTTTTTGTCCTTCTGAATTTCTGTGATACCAAGTCGTGAAACAAAATTGGTTTAGGATTCAAGGTCCAGATTTTCTGAGCTTTTTCTACTAGTGTATATCTACTAAATGAAACTGTCACTCTGGGTTAAAAGCTTGCCATATTTTTACTACTGTCTTTCAATTTTGTTGATGAAAGTAATTATATTCACTGTCTATGTAGCCTGTTGGGAACCCACGTGCTCTGTATTTAAATTTCTCCCTTAATTTGCTGTATTGATCTATGACCCTGGTCATTAATTTGTTTAGTCTGCAGACACTGTGGAATCCGGATTCAGTGAATTTCTTGTAAGATTAGGAGGTGAATACCTGGATGTTGACTCATACAAGAATGCAAAGTGCTTTGTAAATTACAGTGACATTAAATGACACACATGACACAAGATAGTATAGAATAAAAAAGTCGTGTCACTCTGTAATACAATGCTTTTTAAATCGAGCATTGATCTGATGTTATATTTCTTTAATAGCTTGTTAATGTGAATGCACATCCACGTGGGGTTCCAAATTCTGTATAGTATTGTCAGCTTCTGGCTAAGTCACTTGCGATTAGTGATAAAAGCAACTTACTTGTTTTTCTTTCATTTAGACACAAAGACAGCTACAGACACAGCTTAATGAATAGTATACCTCTCTCTTTTGGCTAGGATAGCTTCAGAGGAGAACTGTCATTTGAAAGCTGAACCTATCATGGTTGGCAGTATGTGGTATATGTACCTTACAAAGGACCTGTGATCTGAGAAGAGAAAGGGTCGGTTCAATGTTTCGTTTTCTGATTAATTTCATTCTAGCCCTCAGAATTGGTAGCTGATTTTTTTTTGATATCTGATTTTTTTTTGGTAGCTGATTTTTAAGAACCAAACCCACATGTGGCTTATGCGCAGCTAGGCATTAAAGAAACACAATAACTAGACATTACAGAAAAACAATAATATGCTAGCACTGTGGTAAGTGCTTTGTGTTCATTTAATCTTCACAAAAAATTATAAGATGGCTACTATTATTAACCTCATTTTGAAGATAAAGAAACAGACATGGAGGTTAGATTACTTGCTCAAGCTTATACAGTTAGTGGCTGAATCAGGATTCATAGCCAGGTTTGTCTGGTCTAGGACTCCCCACTGTCTTTTTTCTTTTTCTTTTTCTTTTTTTTTTGAGTATAGTTGCCACAGAAATGTTGCCTTAGTTTCAGGTGTACAACATAGTGATTCGACAAATGTATACATTATGTTATGTTTACCACAAGAGGAGCTACAACTATCTGTCATCATGCAAGCTAGCATCATTGACTATATTCCTTGGCTGTGCCTTTTATTCCTGTAACTTACTCACTCTGTAGCTAGAAGCCTTCAACCATTTTGCCCATCCTCCCACCCCCCACCCCTCTGGCAACCATCAGTTTATTCTCTATATTTATAGGTCTGATTCTGCTTTTTGTTTGTTTATTCATTTTTTTATAGATTCCACACATGAATGGTATTTGTCTTTCTCAGTCTGACTTATTTCACTTAGCATGATACTTTCTAGGTCCATCCATGTTGTCACAAATGGCACAGTCTCATCCTTTTTTGTGGCTGTGTAATAGTCCATTCCATATATGTAATAGTCCATATATATACTATTCCAATATTTATAATATATTACATATATGTGGTATATAGACATATATTATCCATATCTGTTCTTTACTGATAGACACTTAGTTTGCTTCCATATCTTGGCTTTTGTCAATAATGCTACAATAAACATGGGGTACGTGTATCTTTTTGAATGAGTGTTTTGTATTCTTTGGGTAAGTACCCAGTCGTGGAATTACTAGATTAAATAGTATTTCTATTTTTAACTTTTTGAGGAACCTCCTCCATTCTGTTTTCCACAGTGGCCAAACAAATTTAGAACCCCACTGACAGTGCCTGAGGGTTCCTTTTTCTCCACACCCTCGCCAACACTTTAGGACTCCCATTCTTAATCATACCATACATTGCCTCTGTGTTAAAGGGTCAGGTAGAATGTCAATCCGACGTTCCAACAGCTTGTTCTAACTAGAAGCTACTATAGCAACTCTACAATATCATAACATCTGACTTTATTGAGCTGTTTTAAAACATTCTAATAAGCTAATTTAGCATATCGCGTGTTCATTGTATATTCTCTTTTTAAAAAGAAGAGTTGCCTTGTTCTTTGGCTATAGAATACAGGATTTACGGAGTTAACTGCTCTTGCTAATCTTCTTTAGATAATTGAACTGTGAATGTGATGCTTTTATTTTTTTCCTGGGTAAGAATCCTATTGAGGTATTTAAAGAGGTGTGATATAAAGTGCCTCCGAAAAAAACTAATAGGGGATGTGACCTTATTCTTTATATTTGAAGCTCCAGAATGGGAGAAGTAAAGAACAAAGACTCAATGTGGGACAACTTGACCTTCAAAGTAAGGCCAATTTTTCTTTATAGTCATTCTTTATAAATGCTCGATAACTCAAGTACAAATTGTTACATTTTTGGAGTTGGCCATTTCCTTTATCTACATATTCTGATTAAGCTCTCAAAATAAATAGCAGTTAAATTCTTAAAATGTAAGCACTGGCATTTCTAATTGTTTAATGAATTAGCTTATTTGAATGTAAATAGCTCCTACTCCATCAGCTTCATCATCTTGGCTATATTTTTAAGAGATGTGTTTTTTATTCCTGAAATGAAACTATAACCAGGCTATGTTAAACATTAATCTACCCATGATAATGAACCATGTTAAACCAAATATCTGACAGTAGGAAGAAGAAAGGTTACTAGGATATTGTTTCATAGCCCATTTTTTTAAAAAGAATTTATTTATTTATTTGTCAGAGAAAGCGAGAACACAAGCAGGGGGGTGGCAGGCAGAGGAAGAAGCAGACTGCTAGCTGAGCAGAGAGTCCAATGCAGGGCTTGATCCCAGGACCCTGGGATCATGACCTGAGTCAAAGGCAGACACTGAACCAACTGAGCCACCCAGGTGTCCCTGTTTTATAGCTCATTTACTAAATCTAGATACTCTACAGATGACATGCCCCTACTCCTAAAAAAAAGAAAAAATACAACAAAAAACTAGTCATTTCAACCCATCTGATCTCTGTTGATCCCATAACATCATTTTTTAAAAAGCGTCTTTCTTTTGCGTGTCTCGAGTCCTCCTTGAAGTGAAGGCTGAGACTTGGTCTCACACTGTCTCGTAGATGACTGTGCTTCAGAACTCCAGGAGGCAGGGATCGATAGGCAGGGAAGGAGAGCTCAGTCTTTCCTGAGGAACTTGGAATTTGTCCCGCGTGCAGTGGCAATCACGAATGTTCCCAGCAGAGCAGTGGCCCGATGGAAACCTTCTTTGTGTGGCAGGCCCCTCGCCAAAATCTTCTGAGTCAGCCTCCATGCTGTCTGCCTGCACCTAGAAACTGAGAAGCATTTTGTCCAGATTCGCCAGATGGTACTGCTCATGCCTGTCATTCCCTACCTAGTACTCTGCTCTCCAGCAAAAGCTACCGAGAAGTGAATTTATTCCCGAAGTGACAGCATGTTTCTCAAAACACTGGTGAAGTGGCGAGAATTAGCATTCCGAAAGCTGTTCAAGAGGAAAACAGGAGACCTGGTAGATTTGGACAGGAATGAAAAACAAATCGGTGTTCTTTCCATAGCGCGCGCCCTGATGCCAGGCTTCTCCTTAATTGTAATGATACTGGGTGTTACATGCAACTGATAAATTACTGAACTCTGTGTCTGAAACTAACGATGTACTCTATGTTGGCTAATTGAATTTAAATTTAAAAAAAAAGGAGTCACGCAGGTGACATGGGTGAGGCTCCCAACACCTGCTGCGGTGGTCCTTTAGAGAGGTCCCCAAGATCAAGAGTCATGTGCTTTACTGACTGAGCCAGCCAGATGCCCCTAAAAAGACTATTTCAACTTATACACCTGAAAGTGCTCATTTCCCCCAAACCTTCCAAATACTGGCATTTTCTTTGCTTGTCTTTAGACAGTCTCATTTTGGTAACAATCTTATAAGGTAGATGTTGGTATGTTCATCTGAGGGATTTAAAAACAAAACAAAACAAACCACCCTGAGACCTTAGGAGGAACCTTGCCCAAGATCACAGAGCTCCCCAGTGGTGGCACTAGGGTTTCAGCCAGCCATTTATGGCTTCAAAACTGGTGGTTTCTCCACCTCTCTGAGCTAATAAGGTCTTTTTTACCTAATGTTATTGGCTTTAGGCTCATCTACGTTTGCTAGGCTCACTGTCCTCTATCTTGGCACTGCCATTTTATTTTATGACCTCTCAATATCACTGGACTAAGAAAACACGGCCATCTGTTGCACAAGTGACAAATACAAGTAAATTTTCCCTACTCTGTAGTCTCTAAGGCTGTCCCCTCTAGGCGTTGCCCACGGTTTCAGCACAGGGAAGAACACAATCGATATTGTTGGGTCGTGTGGTTATTGGGGTCTCCCTATCCCTTTAAAAATTCATCAGTCACCTGGTCCTTCTCTGGAGAAGGGCAAGGGAAAACCTTTTTTTCCCCTTGAGATTTAAGCAATTCTTGTCTCTAC
The DNA here is from genome assembly GCA_002007465.1 of Ailurus styani. NCBI lineage: Eukaryota > Metazoa > Chordata > Mammalia > Carnivora > Ailuridae > Ailurus > Ailurus styani. The sequence continues at coordinate 2,579,930 of LNAC01000114.1, forward strand.
CTCCTGCATAGCATGGGGACTTGTGCTTTCTTTTTCTTTTTCTTTTTTTTTAGATATTATTTATCTATATGACAGAGAGAGAGAGATCACAGGTAGGCAGAGAGGCAGGCAGAGAGAGAGGAGGAAGCAGGCTCCCTGCTGAGCAGAGATCCCAATGCGGGCCTCGATCCCAGGACCCTGAGATCATGACCTGAGCTGAAGGCAGAGGGTTTAACCCACTGAGCCACCCAGGTGCCCTGGTACTTGTGTTTTCTTATCAGCTCGACTCTTCAGTGTGAGGTTGGAACCCTGGGGCTGAGTAGAGCTGAGCAAAGAAGAGACAGTAAGGGGAAGGAAATAAGGGAAGAGAACAGCTGAGAAAGAAAGAAGCCCAGACAGCATGGGAGTGGGCTCTGTTCTCCTTCAGCTTTGTAAATGATTTCTCTCTCGTCCCCCAGGAGAATCAGTGAAGGCGTCCATCCAGGAATCAGGAGCATTTCTACTGCGGGTACAGAATACATGATCTGATTTGGTATTGTAGTGTATGCACAGTATCTGTGGAGGACACTGGCTTCTTTAAGATATCTGTCCATTAATCGTTCTCTGGGACAAGAATAGGACGCTGAGAGTGCCGTTCTCCTGGGAGCTTTCCTAAGGGCGAAACTTGGATAGAGCAGAGAAAAATGTTGATGTGGATTGCATTTGTGAACTTTGGAATGTGGGAAAGTTCCAGAGCGGCAGTTCTCTTCTTAGCTGAGTGATTGCTAAATATATTAGTAAGCAGTGACACTGAACCTTAACTTGCTCTGGCTTCCTTTTTAAAGGCTGAAACCCTTCTCCATAAGGAGGCCATAGAAGGCCTCCTTTTGTACTGGTTTGGAAAGACACAATGTGTACAGCCTCAGGATACTATGGAAACATATGACCCATCCTTTCTCTCAGCTTTAAATTGTCTTCATCCTGCTGAGCTCAGTCATGTGTAAAGAGACTGTGATTTTCATTAAAATTAAAAACCGAGACAGCTTGTCTTTGGCACATTACCTAAATAGAGAAAAAATGTGGAATTAATGGGAAATGTCAGCTGTGGAGACTTCGGGCTGTGTCTGTCGAATGACTCACCTGGCAACAGGAAGTTTGAGGAAATCCAAAAGAAAAGATGGTATATGTGTGGGACCTTATGGAAACAGAGCAGTGTCCAGAGTTTTTAACAATTCCTGCTTTCCTTTCCAGCACATTCCAGAAGAGAGATACAGGATGCAGAGCAAGCCTCTAGGAATCTGCCTGATAATTGATTGCATTGGCAACGACACAGGTAGGTATGGACGCTGCGGATTAACCGACGGCCCACAGTGAGGTCACGGCCCAGACAAGCTGTGCTCATCAGTGGCCAACAGTAGCTGTTACAACAAACTGCTGCGGAAGTCTGTGGCTTCCATGGCAAGGGGTGCCTTCTCATTCATGTCACACCCTGGTGTGGATCGGGCTGGAGTGAGCTTCATTCCACATGATCCTTCAGTGATGTCATCATCTGAACCCTTGGGGTTTTGCACAGGATCCTCTGTATCTGGGTGGTGGATGAAGGAAGTGCACGGAGGATCTCACCAGAGGGCCTAGGGACTAGTCCTGAAAGTGTGGTGCCTCATTCCCACCCACATTCCATCAGTGGAACTCCCTCATGAGCCTCTCCTGATTGCAGGAGACAAGGAATTCAGCCTGGCTGCATGCCAGGAAGGAAAGGGAAGGGGATTTGGGGAGCACACAGCATTGTGTCTGGCACAAAGGTGTGATTGGTTGAAAACTGGGCAGCTTCAGTCTTGGCTTTTCCATGCTGGACGCTGTGGCCGGGAGGAGTTCTGGGATCCAGAGTGGGGATTACGATCGAAGGCTTTCTGGCTTTGGTGTTACCAGATGTGCCAGCACTTCATGTAGGTAGATTATGAGAGCCTTTCTGGGGAAAAATTAAAAATATTAGAAACATGTGTTCACTTAGAGGCAGTGTTTTCCTTGGTTGGTCGGCCTCAGTCTGTACTACTTGTGTGTTACTCTTGTTTGGATCTGAACTGATTCTCTTGCTCAATTGTTGTTGGATGTCCTATTCAGACTGAATCAATCACGGGGGATGCGTCAGAGAGAATAAGAATCTCATTGTGAAAGAATGTGTTTAATTATTTATCTCTCTCTCAGAAGGGTTGTTCATCACATTTCTACAGGTTTCTTGCTTTTCAAAATTCTTGGAATGAGTCAGATCTGCCTTTTCGGCTTACTCAAAATGTTACCATGGTGAGTTGTATGGGAAGAGAATCTAAGAGAAGGTCAAATTAGCAAATATTAGGTTGAATTTCCCAGGATTTCAGATATGATCTCATTTTTCTCATGTCCTATTTTTGGTTAGATGTGAGACATGCTGTCTCCTCAGCTATAGATAAGTGTCTTTCTCTCTTAGCCATTACTACCAGCATAAGAATAAGAAAATATTTCCTCAGTGAGTAACTTCCTGCTTTAAAAGGGAGTATTTGATTTCCACTTTCTATTATAATCAGTTTTGTTTCATTCGTTGGCAGAAAGTTCCCAACTGCAAGACGTGTATCTGTTGTATGAAGAGATCATAAAGCCATGATCTGCTGTGTTGTGACTAAGACCCAGTGTCTGTGTTCACTTGCCTTGCTGAGTTATGGGCCTCTTGTGCTCCAGGATCGAATGTGTATTTGTATTTTCCTGTATTACTAGGAGCATAGTCAGAGGTGGGTCCTGGAATAGGACTGTGTGGCTTTGAATCATGGCTCTGTCATGTTCTAGCTTGTGACCTTGGACAATTTTCCTAGCCTCCGTAAGCCTCAGTTTCTCTTCTTCTTTTTTTTTTTTACAGATTAATTTGCGAGAGAGAGATAGTGCGCGTGCGCGCGCATGCGCACAAGTTGAGGGAGGGGCGGAGGGAGCGAATGTTTAAGCGACTGGCTCCTGAGCGCTGTGGAGGCTGACCTAGGGGCTTGAGCCCACAAGCCAGGAGCTCCTGACCCGTGAATCATGACTTGAGCCCAAACCGAGAGTGGGACATTTAACCGGCTGCCCCTCAGTTTCTCTTCTATAAAATGGTTAGATAACAGGACCTACCTCTTGGGGAGGCTGAGAGAAGTGAATGAGATCACACTTGTAAAGGTTCTCGAGCCCATACGTGAGCATTTCTACAGCAAAATGAATGGATATTCACACCGAGTGGAATAAAGGCTATCAATAGCCTCTCACCAGTTTAGGAAAAGTTTTGCCACAAAACGAATCAGGGAAAAGGACTTAAGATTCTCAGGGCTTTTGGGTTTTCTGAATTGTGGCTACGGAGTTGCGGATACGTAGAAGAGAACGTTGAGGATGCCCGAGGTACGTTGTAAGCCTCTTTGACATGTGATAGACAGGCTTATTATTGGTATTGTTTTCTCCTAAGAAAGGCTAGTCCAGAAGAAACGACTAGTAACCATTTGTACTTAAAAAGAAGATATCTAAAAGGTAGTTTATAATTTTGAGTGAAGGTAGGTTGTCCATTAAAACCCCTTGACTGGTCTATGGAAACCCGCTTCCTAACGCACTCATTCTTCTGTCCTTGTTTATAATCATCTCCCTACTTGGGAGGGGGGGAGCTCCCCTTTCTTCTGTTTTGTCGGGCCCCTGCCTACATTATCCCTTTACCGCAATCTCATCTCTAAGAGTCTCAGACTGCACTGATGACCCCTCCTCTGACCGCTTCTTTTACCCAAACCCCCACTGTACTGGGTGACATGCCAGTCATCGCTTTGTGCCTGTGTATAAGCTCCCCAACCAGATGATAGGGTCCTTGAAGGGCAGGTCCCTTGTCTGTATTTCCCAACATGAAACACAGTGTTTTCTGCAACATAGGAAGAGGAACTTTTTAAAACATGAGTTTTGGGGTCAAGTGAATTTGAGAAATGATGAATAGTTTGTTCCTCCTTTGAGATTTGCATATTGGTCTTAAACACTGAGCAGTCCTCCAGTAACGAAACTGATTTAAGTCTTAATCAACGTTGCATTTCACATTTATGTTTGATCTCAGAACTCCCCTTCTCACTAAGAATATCCTGGCCAACTTGTGTTGTATTTGTATGCCTTTTTTTTTTTAAGGTTTTATTTTTTTATTTTGTCGGTGGGGGAGAGAGAGAGAGAGCTCCCAGAAGAAGGGGAAGTGGCAGGCAGAGGGAGAGGGAGAAGCTGGCTTCCTGCTGAGCAGGGAGCCCGACTCTGGGTCCAGGACTCTGAGATCATGAGCTAACCAACTGAGCCACCCAGGTGCCCGCATTTGTATGCTTTATTATAATTAGAACTGGGCTCATACAAGGTGCTCCTTAAGTAGTGGTAAATAGATTGATGAAGCATTCGTCTTTCGTATTCTATACATTGATTTAACGGACTTCTATTTATAGATTGTGTCAAGATTAATGCAAACTCATTTAATTATATTTTGTTTTGAGATTTTATTTTTAAGTAATCTCTGCACCCCAGGTGGGCCTTGAACTCAAAATTACATGCTCTACTGACTGAGCCAAACAGGCACCCCAATGTGAATTTGTTTTAGATGAAAACAAACTCTAAATGAATGGCGTCATGACTTTTTACTGTATTTAGGTTTTTTGGATTTCATCTCGATAGCCCCCAAACCTTCTGACTGGTGCTGACCCTAGCCCTTGTCCGAACTGCAAGGCCATGTGAAAACTCATCATTTTGGGAAGTTGAGGTTTACAGAGATTGGGCTGGGTCAGGACTGGGGTTTCCAGGGTGGGTGGAAAGAGAAGTGTGACTTTTGCAGTCATTGAAGTTTTATTTTCCAAATGCAGCATCCAAGTTTTTCTTCCCCTATTTGAGGGAAATGACAAGGCAGATCCTGTGATAAATGGGACACAGAATCCGACTGCTCCCAGCCCGTTTTAATGTGAGCTAGAGAGACTTCCCTGTGGAGGTTCCTTCCAAGGAGAAGCTTCCATGAGAGAGATGCGCTGCAGGCTCCATGATTTGTGGGGAAATGGCTGCCTTTCTTTTCTTTTCTTTCTTTTTTTTAAGATTTTATTTATTTATTTGTCAGAGAGAGAGAGAGTGAGCGAGCAAGCAAGTACAAGCAGGGGGAGCAGCAGGCAGAGGGAGAGGGAGAAGCAGGCTCCCCGCTGAGCAGGGACCCCCCCCCTTCCTTCCCCCTATGTGGGACACCATCCCAGGAGCCTGTGAGCATGACCTGAGCCGAAGGCAGGTGCCTAACCATCTGAGCTGCCCAGCTGTCCCTGCCTTTACTTTCTTTAAAATTAATATTTTATTTTTGAGTAAGCACTCACAGTTTGCAAAGTGTCTTTACAGACATCTCACTGGATCCTCACAGGCACCTTTTGAAGAGCATGGTATAGGCATTAGTATTAATCACATTAATTACAGATGAATAAACTAAGTGAATTTGTTCAAACTCACACTGTCATTACTCCCTGATCTTATAAATCAGACTGGGCTATATCCATGTTCTTGCTGGTCCACGAAAGAAAGTTGCAAATGCCAGCTGGCATCAACCCACCCTGTATGATAGAGGAAAGATGTGACGTTATGGGAAACCTCGACTACGATGACTTGAGGCTGTGTCTTCTGAGGTGACTGGGCTGCCAGAGGGATATTTAATGGAGACTCCATCTTGGTCTGAGGTCCCTCCAAATTGCTGTTCTTATTGGCTTTTGGGGGACCTGTCCCATTTTGGCTTCACCTCCCCTTTATTCTTCTTTCTCCCGTTCTATTAGGTAAGCACTTCCTGCCCCAGACATCAGATTCCCATCCCCTTCCTAGTCCCTCTCTTGGCGAAAGTTAGTATTTCTAGGACCAGGCAAGGTTCAGACCCAGCAGACAGGTAGAGGAGCCAGGATTTAAACTCAGATCTTGGGATTCCAGGACTGGTTCCTCTTTTGCTGGTCCCACGCAGCTGCCTGCTCACGGCTGTGACAGCCCCCACTCTAGCCAGAACCCACAGGGAACCCAGAAAAAGGAAAGAGATGGAAGGCACGGGACAGCCCTTGCTCTGTCCCTGACCCCTGCACATCAGCATGGCAAGACAGACTATGGCTTTGTTTCGGGGACTTCCATAAGGGAGGAAATCTATCTGTGAAGAGAGGGTTTTGAGGGAAGTGAGTCAGTCTGAGAGAAGAAACCAATCGCTTTGAGTCTGGTGTTTCCCTGTTTGCTTCTGCCCCCTGGAGGAACGAATATGCCATGACATGTGCGTCCTCAAAGGAACCCTTGGGAATAAAACAGTAGTGATGGAACTGGGGTCCTTGTCTGGATGCTCTTTGTCCAGTCCTGTGTTCCAACTGAGCGCAGTACTGGGTATGGAAGGCTTGCCTAAACCTCCTGAGGTGAAGCCCAGGGGGCAGTGCCTTTTCTACCACACTGAGATCCTGTGGGGGCGAGTGAGTTATTATTGGGTTCACCAGCCGCCTGTGTATCATGTCCTTCATTTCCCTCATAATATTTATTTATCATAGGGTTTGAAGGAGATTGGCACCATCTTCATATGGCTCCATTATTACTCGATATGTAATTCTTTTTTTCCCCACCCTTACCTATGGGCCAGATGGAAAGTAGGTACCCTAACTACATCCTTGAATAATGGTTATTATCATTCCCTGTTCCTGATTTATGTGGTGAATATTTATCTATGAATGTGTGTAAATCACTCCAAAATTTAGTGGCTTAAAGCCACAATATTAATTTATTTATATCTTTCACAGTTTCTGTGGAGCAAGAATTTAAGAGTAGCTTAGCTGGGCTGTTCTGGCCCACAGTCTCTTGACAGATTGTGTCGGATTTCAGCTGGGGTCATCTGAAGGCATGATTGGGATTGAAGGGTCCTCTCAGGTGGCTCACTCGGGTGGCTGTGAAGTTGGTGCAAGGCCTTAGTTGTTCTTCACGTGTGCTTCTCCACAGGATTGGTAGAGTGTTCTCATGACATGGTAGCTGGCTCCCCCCAGAGTGAGCTGTTCAAAAAGAGAAAGAGCCAGGTAGGGGCTGTATTCTTTTTGTGATCTAGCTTTGGAAGTCACATAGAATCTCTTTTCCCATATTCATTAGAAAGGAGTTACCAAGCATGGTCCACATTCAAGGGGGAAGGGAATTACACTCTTTTTAAGGAAGGAGTGTCAAGGAATTTGTGGACATACTTAAAAGTGCCATATCTGACAGATGTGGGGCCCACCCATTAACCCCAGCTCTCCTGAGTGGGCAGGTCTACGAGACTCAGTGTGAACATATTCAGGTACTGCCCGTGGGCTGGGAATTAAACTAAGAGCACTCAAGAGAGCTCTTATTTGCCCAGTGGCTGGTTTTTCCAGCTTTTTGTTCACCTAAGGCTGTGTTTCTTTTTCTATCTTTCTCTTCCTATTTCCTGTTGGGAAGCCAGAAGAGAAATTGAGATAGCTAACTTTCATTTTTATGGTTTATGAGGGGTTAGGTAAACTTCGCAGGGCATGAAAGCTGAAACTCTTGGTTGAAGCTATGAGTCTTTGAACAACATCGTGTTGTTCCCGTTTAATGGAGAGAGTTGACAATTTGCGACAATTTGTGGCAAACAGTTATGTCGACTCTGTGTGTTAAATGTGAGTTATTTACTTCTGCTTTCACTGATGCCTGCAGTGGTATGAGATGGGGCCCTTTTCTTCCTTGGCAGAAGGTCTGTCTGTTCTAATTAGTGGTGTGTCATTTAATTTGGGGTGGAGGCACTGCTAGACTTCCGGAAGACCACAGACCAGGGCCTGAAGAGAGGTGGGTACATAGTCATGAGACATGGAAGAAATCCAGAAGAGTTGGCCAAGAGTTTGGGTAACAATCTGAATTTAGAGATGTCCATGTAGCTTAGGGAATAACAGTTTATCTGCTCTGCAAGTGAACTAAGAAGTAGAGGCAGCCCTCAGACAAGGAACAGAAACTTAATGGGTTCCTCAAAGGGATGTGGGATTTCTCATGAGGAAGAGAAAGATGTCTGTCTCTGCTTCTAGAAAGATATAACAACCAGGGGATTGTATTTACTTTTCTGATGAAGGCAAACTGAGGAGATGGGAAAGAAATAGACTGGGTAGCCTATAGAAATTTCCAGAAGATGGAAACAAGATTTTTTAAAAAAGGGAATAGAGCCCCAGGAGCTTTATTTGTATTATGTCATTTAATCCTCACTGCACATTCACAGGGTGGGTATCATCACTTCCGTTTAATGCTTGGGAGACCCACTTCTTTAAGGTCATACAGCCCCCAGGTGTGGGAAGGTCAGTGTTAGAAGGCAGGCTTGTCTGGCATAAAGTCTCCCTTTTCCACTGTTTCTGCAGGCAAAGTCAATCCAGGATTCCTGGAAACTAGGAGAGGAGTTCCTGGGGGCACTACAGGGAATCTTGGCTAAGGGTTCCCACTGCTCAGTCAGAGGTAACTCCGGGAAGCAGGTCATGAGAGGAACTGGGAGTCTGAAAATGGTCCCAACTTAGATGTAGGGGCCTCTGTATCAGCCCATAGCCTGTGGAGATGAGGGAACTTGTGACCCAGGCCGTTCTCTCTGCAGCCATTTGGATCTAGATTTAGATCTACGGTCTGCAAACGCATTCATTTCCTACATACTTGTGTGTTAGTTTAAGAAAAAGCCTTATTGAGAAATCCCTAACTTTGTTTTGGTTGAAGAGAAAAGGTTTCTTTTTTTTTTTTTTTTTTTTTTATTTCACAGAGGGAGAGAGATCACAAGGAGGCAGAGAGGCAGACAGACAGAGAGAGGGGGAAGCAGGCTCCCCGCTGAGCAGGGAGCCCGATGCGGGCCTCGATCCCAGGACCCTGAGATCATGACCTGAGCCGAAAGCAGAGGCTTTAACCCACTGAGCCACCCAGGCGCCCGAGAAAAGGTTTCGTTCCCCCTTTGGTTGCATTGGACTAGAAGTGGGCTCAGTCCGTGCCGGTGGCCCGACGACGTGGAGGGAGGCTCTGGCAGAGTCAGATGGTAACTGAGAACCTGGGACATGAACGACCTGTGTTTCAGGTTGATTTCTTCCTGCCCTGGGCTCAGGTCCCTCAAAACCTTAAAATATGGCACAAAAGCAGAAACGAGTCAGTAGTGGAGATCGACTGTGCTTAGGATTTCTACCCAAACCTCTTAAGGTTTTCTCACCGTAGTGTTGTTTTCTGTGTGTGTTTGTTTATTTTATCCAGCATTTCTTCGGGACACCTTTACTTCCCTGGGCTATGAAGTCCAGTGTTTCTTGTATCTGAAGATGGAGAGTATAATCCAGATTCTTCGCCGAGTCGCCTGCATGCCTCAACACCAAGACTATGACAGCTTTGTGTGTGTCCTGGTGAGCCGAGGTGGCTCGCACAGTGTGTTTGGCGTGGATCAGACAGAGCCAGGGTTCCCTTTGGATCAGATCAGGAGGATGTTCGTGGGAGATGCATGCCCTTCTCTCTTAGGGAAGCCAAAGCTCTTTTTTATTCAGAACTACACGACGTCAGAGGACCCGCTGGACAGCAGCAGCTTCCTGGAGGTGGATGGACCAGAGGTCAACAACGTGGAATCCAAAGCCAAGCAGCCTGGGCCGTCGACCATTCACCCAGAAGCTGACTTCCTCTGGAGCCTGTGCGAGGCGGACGTGTCCCTGTTGGAACGGTCCTCCAGCTCTCCGTCATTGTACCTGCAGTGCCTTTCCCAGAAACTGGGGAAAGAAAGGTGAGCCACCGGGTAGGCTGTGGACCATCCCTGGACCACTCGTCTCTTTTCTTGCTGCTGAGATGGAGACGACCACTGTGCTACCTTTGATGCTCTTCTCTTCAGGGAGGAAAGGACTTTCCATTCCCTTTCGGGGTTGCCTTAGGAGGAGGCACATTTTATGAATGCTTTGTGCTTCAGGAGGTCGCTTGCTAGTCAGCTTGTAGTTTGGATCTTGTTCTTCAAAATAAAGAAATTTTTCATTGTCTTTTTATTTTATTACAAAAGCAGTACATCCTCCTTATTGGGAAAAATACCCATGAAATTTAAATGCAGAAAGCAGACTGTAACAAGCAGTTATAGTCCTACTTATTAGAATCAATCTCTGTTAGCCCCATCTTGGTGTATTGCCTTCCAGATCTTTCTTGGATACCTGCAAAATCATATCTAAATGTTTTTCAAACCAAAATGGGATCATCATCTACTATTACTTTATAACCCGGCTTTACTTGGTGTAACAGTATGTCACACACACTTTACATGTCAGTGGCCGACAGCATCATTTTAATGTCTGTGGAGCAGTCCAGAATGGGGCTATGGCATACTTTTCTTGACTGATTTTTGGTCATCGAAAGGTGTTTTCCTTCCATAAAAGGAAAGCGTTCAGTATCTTTGTGGCTCAGTATTTGTGCTTATCTGTACTTTTTTTTGAGGAACATTCCCAGAAGAATTGCTGTGTCAAACGACATGCATTTTTAAAGGCTTGGATGCATCTTATCAGATCGTCCTCTAGGAGAGTTATACCCGCTCTGCACAAGAGTGCCTGTGTCCCCGAATTCTGCCTGACACCACGTGCTCTTTCCTTTCCCTGTCTCGACAGTTTGATGGGTGGAAAATGATATCTGCCTCCCCACGTTGGCAACTCTTTGTTATACAGACATATCTGATGTTGATTGCCATGAATACTTTTCTAAGGGAAACCTTGGTGATCTGGTTTTCATTTAAGATTATATCCACGTAAGACTAGCAGTTCTTTTTTCAGTTGTCCCCTCATTACAATTTAGAATGAAATTTCAGAGCCACGTGTGAGACACATTCTGTGGTAGCTCTGGGGACCCCAGGAATATATCGCATGGCCTGTGACACCCCCCCCAACCCCTCAGTCGTGTGGCTCAGCAGCAAGGAGGGGGCTGTAGTAGAAATGACTCAGCCTTCCATGGCCCAGCAGCGTTCTTGGCATCCATCTTGCAACTGCATAGATGATCCAGGCGCATTATCGTCTGGCTGGAGTGTCTCCAGGATAAGACTCAGTTGGCCCTTGGGTGAGGGGACGGTGTCATTGGGCCACATTGCTGCCAACTGGTTTGGATCACTCACTAAGCAGCTTGTAGAGCATTTAAAAAGGAACAATTTCAATGTACTGTCACATCTGTTGGCTCCTTTCACCCTAACGGCAATCTGTCTCCTCTTTGCTATTTGCCTGGCGTTAATTTTGCCTTTCTTGTTCCCTCCAGAAAACGCCCGCTCCTCGAACTCCACACTGAACTCAACGGCAGTGTGTACGATTGGAATAGCAGAGTGTCTGCTAAGGAGAGGTACTATGTCTGGTTGCAGCACACTCTGAGAAAGAAACTCATCTTTTCTTGCAAATGAACAGCCAAAAGCCTTTCCTAGTCCTGCCATCTCCATCATTAGGACAGAAGTAGTTTTCAAGTGAGGGTATGTGTCATGTGGGGAATATGAGGTCCCATATGTGCCGAAATGAGCCTCTGTGAGGAATGTGATCAGGGAGGCCTGTCTGAACTATACCCTCTGGATGGAAGGCTTGGTCTCTGTTGCCGGAAGTATGTCAAGGCCCTGTTAGGAAAGAAATGGCCGTGAAACTTGAAAAACCAAGTGTTGGTTGAATTGGGTTCCTCAGGATTATGTTTCCTTCCTTTGTGCTATTAAGTAAACCAGAGTCATGGAGATAGGGTTGTAGTCACACAGTCTATTAGCCTATGGGTCTCCATGCTCTAATAGGAAAGTAAAAACAAAAAAGAAAGAACAAAACCACCAAAACAAAGAAACATACACTGAAACTCTTACCCACCATGAACCATGACAGTTAATGTGCGTTTTTTTTTTCCTGTACACAAGAAGAAATGTGTGAGTGTGAAGACGGTGGCTGTCATCCTCTGTTCAGGCTACTATGACAAAGTACTGGAGACAGGAGAGCTTAGAGAAACACCTACTTCGGGCGCCTGGGTGGCTCAGTGGGTTAAAGCCTCTGCCTTCGGCTCAGGTCATGAGCTCATCGTCCTGGGATCGATGCTCGCATTGGGCTCCTTGCTCGACAGGGAGCCCGCTTCCTCCTCTCTCTCTCTGCCTGCCTCTCTGCCTACTTGTAATCTCTCTCTCTCTCTCTCTGTGTCAAATAAATAAATAAAATCTTAAAAAAAAAAGTAAGAAAGAAACACCTACTTCTCACAGTTCCAGAAATTGCAATGTCCAAGATTGAGGAGCTGGAAGGTCTGATGTCTGATGAGGACCCACTTCTGGGTCTGCCGATGGCCATCTTCTCACTGTGTCCTCGCGTGGCAGGGGGCAGAGAGAGGAAGCAACCTGTCTTGTGACAGATCCACCTTTGTGACCTAAATACGCCAAAATTCTCTGCTTCCTAATATCATCACATTGAGAGTTAGGGTTTCAACCTATGAATTTAGTGAGGGACAGGAACATTCAGTGCACAGCTGCATCTTTATAAGTGGAGATGGTTGTTTGTCTGTAACCAGATTTGGTGGGATGACCTAAAAGGAGACCATTATTTAAGATTGCATTTAAAGTTTTTAAAAAACATATTTATTTTTATATTTTTGATATGGTGTTAAACGATGTGTATCTCTATGTGTTAATGCAGCAAAATATTTCAAATCTTATAATAGCCACTAACTGAAAATTTGCCAAGTTTTCAGTAATAAGGGTATGGTTATGATGATATATTCACTGTTTGATACTTTATGTAATCATAATATTATGTTTCTAAATGATAAAAGCTTACATTGAGCTGTTATTAGCTCATTATATAAATTGCATGGATTATCTCATTTAACCTCCCGCTGCAAAACAGCTCTATGAAAACAATCTCCAATGGAAAAAAGACAGTCTCTTCAACAAATGGTTCTGGGGAAACTAGCCAGCTAAGTGCAAAAGAATGAAACTGGACCACTTTCTTACACTGTACACAAACACAAACTCAGAATGGATTAAGGACCTAAGTGTGAGACCAGAAACGATAGAAATCCTAGAAGAGAGCACATGCCTAATTTCTCTGACATCGGCTGTAGCAACATTTTTCTAGGTGTGTCTCCTGAGACAAGGGAAACAAAAGCAAAAATAAACTACTGGGACTACATCAAACTAAAAAAGCTTCTACACAGCAAAGGAAACAGTCAACAAAATAAAAGGCAACCTGCAGAATGGAAGAAGATATTTGCAAATGACATATCTGATAAAGAGTTAATATCCAAAATATATAAAGAACTTTTACAACTCAAGAGCCAAAAACAATCTGATTAAAAATGAGCAGAATAATTGCTCCTCGGCCTTTTGGCTAAGATCAAGTGAAAAATGAGCAGAATACACAAAGAGACATTTCTCCAAAGAAGACATACAGATGGCCAACAGATACATGAAAAGATGCTCAACATCACTCATCATCAGGGAAATACAATCAAAACCACAATGAGCTATCACCTTATATGTGTCAGAATGGCTGAAATCAAAAAGAGAAGAAATAGGGCACCTGGGTGGCTCAGTTGTTTAAGTGACTGCCTTCGGGTCAGGTCATGATCCTGGAGTCCCAGGATGGAGTCCCACATCGGGCTCCCAGCTCCATGGGGAGTCTGCTTCTCTCTCTGACATTTTCCCCTCTCATGCTCTCTCTCTCTCAAATCAATAAATAAAATCTTAAAAAAAAAAACACTTTAAAGAAAAAAAGTGAAGAAATAGAGCCACTGTGGAAGACAATATGGAGATTCCTCAAAAAGTTAAAAATAGAGCTACCCTATGACCCAGGAATTACACCAATAAGTATTTATCCAAAGGACAAACATAGTAATTCACATATATAACATATATATATGTATATATATATATCATACTTATGTATCACACATATATCACATATATATCTGATACACACACACACATACATACAATAGAATATTACTCAGCCATCAAAAACAATGAAATCTTGCCATTTACAATGACATGGATGGAACTAGAGGGTATTGAGCTAAGTGAAATAAGTCAGAGAAAGACAAATATATGATTTCACTCATGTGGAATTTAAGAAACAGAACAGATGGGGGCGCCTGGGTGGCTCAGTGGGTTAAAACCTCTGCCTTCGGCTCAGGTTATGATCTCAGAGACTTGGGATGGAGCCAAGCATCGGGATCCCTGCTCAGCGGGGAGCCTGCTTCCTCCTCTCTCTGCCTGCCTCTCTGCCTACTTTTTATCTCTCTCTCTCTCTCTCTCTCTCTGTCAAAAAAAAAAAAGAAAGAAAGTAAAAGAAACAGTTGAACATAGGGGAAGGAGGGGAGGAAAATCAGATGAAAACAGAGGGAGATAAACCATATGAGATGCTGAGCTCTAGGAAACAAACCGAGGGTTGCTGGAGGGGAGGAAAGTGGGGGGATGGGGTAAGTGGGTGATGAGTATTAAGGAGGGCATGTGATGTAATGAGGACTGGGTGTTATATGCAACTGATGAATCACTAAATTCTACCTCTGAAACTAATAAAACACTATGTTAATTAAAGTGAATTTAAAAACATGCAAGTTGGTGCAGCTACTTTGGAAAACAGTGTGGAGATGCCTCAAAAAATTAAAAATAGAACTACCCTATGACTCTGCAATTGCAGTGTGGGGTATTTACCCCAAAGATACAGATGTAGCAAAAAGAAGGGCCATATGTACCCCAATGTTCATAGCAACAATGTCCACAATCACCAAACTGTGGAAAGAGCCAAGATTCCCTTCAATCAGATGAATGGATAAAGAAGATGTGGTCCATATATACAATGGAATATTACTCAGCCATCAGAAAGAATGAATACCCAACTTTTGTATCAACGTGGACTGGTCTGGAGGAGATTATGCTGAGTGAAATAAGTCAAGCAGAGAAAGTCAATTACCATAGAGTTTCATTTATTTGTGGAACATAAGGTATAAAATGGATGACTCTAGGAGAAGGAGAGGAAAAGTGAATTGGGGTAAATTGGAAGGGGAGACAAACTATGAGAGACTGTGGACTCTGAGAAACAAACTGAGGGTTATGGAGGGGAGGGGGAAGGGGGGATGGGTGAGCCTGGTGGTGGGTATGAAGGATGGAGCACTGCGTGTGATGCATAAACAATGAATCTTGGATCACTGAAAAAACTTTTAAAAATGTGGGGAAAAAAAAGAAATAACAGGTGCTGGCAAGGATGTGGAGAAAAAGGAACCCTTGTGCACTGTTAGTAGGAATGCAAATTGGTGTAGCTGCTGTGGACAATGGTATGGAAGTTCCTAAAAAAAATTAAAAGTAGAATTATCATATGATCCAGTAATTCCACTATTTGCCCAAAGGATATAAGAACACTAATTCAGAAGCATATATGCACCCTTATGTTTATCGCAGCATTTTACTTACAATAACCAAGATATGGAAGCAACCCAAGTGTCCATCCATAGAATAATGGATAAAGTTGTGGTATGTATATATATGCACAATGGAATATTCCTCATTCATAAAGAGAATGAAATCTTGCCATTTGCAACAACATGGATTGATCTAGAGAGTGTAATGCTAAGTGGAATAAGTCAGTCAGAGAAAGACAAATACCATATGATTTCACTCACACGTAGAATTTAAGAAATAACAAATGAACAAAGAACAAAAGAGGCAAATAGACTCTTAAATACAGAAAACAAACTGATGGCTACCAGAGGGGTGGTATGGGGGGGATGGGTGAAATAGGTGAAAGGAATTAAGAGTACACTTATCATGATGAGCACTGAGTAATATATAGAATAGTTGAATCACTATATTGTACACCTGAAAGTAATAGAACACTGTATATTAACTATATTAGAATTAAAATTTTTAAAAAAGCAGTTGTTTATTGCCCTTCACCTTTTCATCCCTTCATGTATCTTGCTGAGTAGAATGTGGGTGTGATGGCTGGAGCCTTAGCTTCCATCTTGAACTGTGAGGATAAGGGCTAAACTGTAAGGATAGCTAAATGGTGAGCAGGAAGGAACCTTCCTGGATGAGGACAGAGTCTGGATTTCTATGTGAGAGGAAAAAAGTGTGGGGTTTATACTTTTGTCAACCTAACACAGTCCAACTGATGCATTATTATATGATGGAGATGTTTAGAGTGTTTACACATGAGTTTAAAAGTTTGTCTAGATGATTTAAATTTTCTAATTATTGTTTAAAAATGTATGCACACTTAAAATCTGAGCTACCTGTATGCTTCACGTGCATCTTGGTTGCTTCCAAGTTTTGGCCTTGCGAAAAAGGGTGTGATAAACATTTGTGTGTTCCTTTTTGTGTGGCTATAAGTGTTTAGCTCATTTGGGTAAATATCTAGGAGAACAATTGTTGAATTGTATGGTAGGCCTATGTTTAATTCTGGAAGTAACACAAGACTGTATTCCCAAGTGGCTATACCATTTTGCAGAGTCCCTGTTGCTTCACATCCTTGCCAGTACTTGATACTGTTCGTGTTTTGGATTTTAGCCATTTTAATAGATGTATAGTGATAACATGTTTTAATTTGTGATTACCTAATGGCATGATAGTGAGGAGCTCTTTTATATCCTTATTTAAAATCGGTATATCTTCTTTGTTGAGGTGTCTGTTCAAATCTTTTGCCCATTTTTAAACTGAGTTACTTGTTTTCTTACTGGCGAGGTTTTTTTTTTTTTCTTTAAGATTTGTTTATTTGAGAGAGAGAGAGAGAGAGAGCAGGGGGACAGGCAGAGAGAGAGGGAGAGAATCTTTAAGCAGACTTCCTGCTGAGTGTAGAGACCAACTCTGGGGCTTGATCTCACGACTCTGAGATCATGACCTGAACCAAAACCAAGAATTGGATGCTTAACCAACTGAGCCACCAAAGCAGCCCCCTTATTGGTGCGTTTTAAGTGTTCTTTGTATAGAATGCCTAGGTGTCTCAGTTGGTTAAGTGTCTGCCTTTGGGTCTGATCCTGATCCCAGGGATCGAGTCCCACATCAGGCTCCCTGCTCAGCCAGGAGTCTGCTTCTCCCTCTCCCTCTGCTGTACTGCTGTGGGTGCACGTGTGCTCTATCTCTGTCAAAGAAATGAATAAAATCTTTTTTTAAAAAAAGAATTCTTTGTATATTTTAGATATAAGTCCTCTGTCAGATACGTTTTACAAATATTTTCTCCTAGTCTATGGTATAATTTTGTAATTTTAATGATCTTCAATTTAGAGTGTTTTTTTTCCTGGATTGTGCTTTTAGGGTGCATCTCAGAAATCATCAGCAAACCCAAGGTCACCTAAACTTTCTCCTATGTTATTTCTCTTTAAGACTTTATTTATTTATTTGAGAGGTAGACAGAGCGCACTCGTGCACTTGCACACAAGTGGCCGTGGGGGTGGTTGGGTGGTGGTGTGTGTGCAGAGGGACAAGCAGGCTCCTTGCTGGGTGTGAAGTCCAAGGCGGGGCCAGATCCCAGGATGGTGACATGACCTGAGCCAAAGTCAGACACCTACCCACTGAACCACCCAGGCACCCCTTTCCTATGTTATTAACCCGAAATTGTAGAGTTATGCGTTTTGCATTTAAGTCTGTCATCATTTTGAGTTATTTTTTGTGAAAAGGGTAAGGTCTCTCTCTACTCATTCTTTTGTTTTGATCTTTTTATTTAGAGCTTTATACTGAGTATACCAACATACCTGATATAGGTAGCATGGCGGGAGTTTTGAATCAATGCAATTATATTATTGGTATTGCTTGTATCACAAGCATAACTTGTGACTTAAAAAAATAAAATAAAAATTACATATTGTAAAAGGGTCCAGTTTGTTTAATATATAAACACACTTAATGTATTTATTTTAAACACAAGTGGCATAACATTTAAAACTGTTCTTTCTTTTCATTCAAGTAGTCATGTCTATATCTATGCTTTGTATCATATTTAAGTTATGCACAATTTTTCACTGTTTAAATGATGTTACAAGTAACACCTTTTCTTCCTTTTTTGTAGGGACTTCCTGCCCCAAACCTAGAATTCCCATCCCTTTCTTAGTGCCTCTTCTGGCATAGCTCAGTCTTCTGTCAAGACTGAGCATTATTTCAACTGCCTGGCATCTTCTTTCTATCTCTCTTTCTCTCTCTCTGTTTTTGATCCTTCGGTCCAAAAACAAGCTGTTTGTTCCCATCAAATAAAGTCCCTCTCTTTCAAGCCACTGTCTTTTTTTTTTTTAAACATTTTTTTAAAGATTTTATTTATTTATTTCACAGCAGGAGAGAGATCACAAGGAGGCAGAGACAGGCAGAGAGAGAGGGGGAAGCAGGCTCCCTGCTGAGCAGAGAGCCCGATGCGGGCCTCGATCCCAGGACCCTGAGATCATGACCTGAGCCGAAAGCAGAGGATTTAACCCACTGAGCCACCCAGGCGCCCAAGCCACTGTCTTTTGTATGTTTTAGACTACTCTATACTCTCTCCTCTTTCACCCATTTACTCTATATTTCCTTGCTGTCTGGATTTCATCTTAATCGTTCTGCCAAATCTACAAGATCCAAGGGTGATTTGCACCATAGTGACCAAACTAGAAATCCATAGATTCTGTGGGGTCATTGTCCCCTTCCTACTTCTCTGGGGTATTCCACCCTAGAGTTCTATCAAAGACTTCCCTGACCAAGTCTTCTTAGTATCTTTCTCCTCCAGATCTGTAGATGTGGATATGCACAAGGATCACACCTTTCTTTACATGTTCTCTTTTAACAACCTTGTAGCTTCAACTACTACTCCTATGCTACTAACTTGTAGGATATTTCTAGTCCAGACTCTTCAAATTCAAATCCCACCCTGCAACTTCCTGGCAAATGTTTCCAGTTCATTTCCTTTTGGGACCTCAAACTCAATATACTCCAAATACAAACAAAACTTCCATTCCAAATCTGCTTTTCTGCCTGTGTCTCCACTTTCAGTTAACAGCACCCCCAGAATATCATTTTTGCCCTGATCCACACTCTCCTATGTTTCTTCAGCTAGTTTCCAGAATGGTTGGTTCTGTACCTATAATGTCTTTTCCATCTATCTCCATCATTTCAATCCCCCCTGCTTTCATTATCTCTCCTTGGACTCTACCTTAGCTTTTTCAATGATCTTGCCTCTAGTCTCTTAATTCTATAATTGCTTCATACATCACAACCCGAAGAATGTCCCTGACAGCTTTGTCACCTCCCTTCTTTGAAACCTTCAAGATTCTCCAGTGGATACACAATGAGAGTGAGGCTGGGGGGCGTGGCAAGGGGTGGGGTGGGGAATAGGGGTTGGTGGTGTAAGTCCTGGAGTCCAAAGGCCCAGAGAACCAGGAACTTTAAGGTGCTAAGGTAGAAGAAGATGATCAACTCAGTTCAAAAAGAGAGAGAATTTGTCCTTCCTCCTGTTTTATTCATCCTAACTGTTAATGGGTTAGATGTTGCCCACCCTCGTTGGTGAGGGCAGATTTTCTTTACTCAGTCTACTGATTTAAATGCTAATCCCTTCCAGAAACATCCTTACAGACATAGCCAGAAATAATGTTTACTGGCCCTCTGGGCATCCCTTAGCCGTCAAGTTGACGCACTCAGTTAACAATCAGAAGGGTGTTTGTGACCTCTGATAGTGACATATTCCAGATCTCCCTTTCTTTTTTCATTGAGATATAATGCATCTCTTATAAAATGATCCTTTTAAAGTGGACAAGTCACCGAATATATATTCACAGTTGTGCACATCACCACAATCTAATTTCAGAACATTTTCATCTACCTAAAAAGAACCTCCATACCTGTTAGCCATTGTTCCCTATTCTCCCCTTCTCCCCAGGCCCTAAGCAAACACAAATCCACTTTCTATCTCTATACGTGTGTCTATTCTGGATATTTCATGTCATATAGTACGTTTCCTTTTGTATTTGACTTCTTCCACTAAGCATAATGTTTTCAAGTTTCATCCATGTTGAAGGATACCTAAGTACTTCATTTTATTTATGCCTGAATAATATTCCATTGTATAGGACATAGCACATTTTGTTTATCTGTTCATCAACTGATGGAAATTTGGATTGTTTTCCACTTTTTTGACATTTATGAGTTATGCTGCTCTGAGTATTCATGTAAGTTTGTGTGTGGATACATGCTTTCAGTTCTCTTGGGTATATATAAGTCCAGTGGACTTACTGGATCATACAGTAGGTTCAACTTTTTGAGAACTGCTAAACTGGTTGTCAAAGTGGCTGCAGCACTTTACATTCCCACCAGTAATGTGTAAGGGTTCCAATTTCTCCACATCCCTGTTTTTGTTTGCCTTTTTTTTTTAATTATTATAACCACCCTACTGGGTATGAAGTTGTATCTCATAGTGGTTTTGATTGTGTTGCCTTAATGACTAATGTTGAACATCTTTTCATGTGCATATCGGCTATTTGTATATCTTCACTGTAGAAACATCTGTTCAAATCCTTTCCCATTTTAACTGATTGTCTTTCTATTGTTCTGGTGTAATTGTTCTTTATTTTTGTTTTTTATTTATTCATTTGAGAGAGAGAGAGAGAGCGCGCGCACAAGCAAGGGGAAGGACAGGCAAAAGGAGGGGGAGAAGCAGGCTCCACACTGAGCAGGGAGCCCCATGTGTTGGGCGGAAGGTTGGGGAAGCTTGATGCGGCACATGATCCCAGGACCCTCGGGATTGTGACCTGAGTTGAAGGCAGACGCCTAGCTCAATGGACTGAACCACGCAGGTGTCCTGTAGTTATTCTTTATATATTCTGGGTACTAGTCTCTTATCAGATAGAAGATTTGGAGATTTGGAAGATTAGTTTCTTCCATTCTAGGTGTTTTCTTTTCACTTTCTGGATAGTGTCTTCTCTAGCACAAAATGTGTGTATTTTGATGATGTCCAAAACTGATCTGTTTTTCTTTTGTTGCTTAAAAGTTTCAGCATCATATATAAGAAACTATTGCCTAATGCAAGGTCATGAAGGGTTACTTGTATTTTCTTGTAAGAGTTTTATGATTTTAGCTTTTACATTTAGGTCTCTGACACGTTTTGAGTTTTTTTTTTTAATTTCCTTTAAACAGCATTAAAATATTTTACTCTTGGGCTGCCTAGGTGGCTTAGTCATTAAGCATCTGATTTCAGCTCAGGTCACGATGCCAGGGTCCTGAGATCGGGTCCTGCATTGGGCTCCATGCTCAGGCAAGCCTCCTTCTCCCTTTCCCTCTGCTGAGCCTGCTTCTCCCTCTCCCTCTGCTGGCTCTCTCTCTGTCAAATAAGTAAATAAAATCTTTAAAAAAATTTTTTTTTACTCTTTTAACCACATCTACCTAGTTTGCTAGACAATCTAATGTTAGTTTATTAGACTCTTTTAGGAAATATCATCACGGAACTTTGAGGTTTTGTCACTTTAGATTTACCTAGCTCCTTGTCCCAAACTCACTTAAATAAGAAAGTAAGATAAAGACCTTCAGCGTTCACGGACTGGGGAAGTGTGATTTTAAACATCAGCTTACTAATTCTACATTTGGGTTCATCCAATAAAAATAGTTATAAGTTAAAAAAAAAGAAAATAATTATAAATATATGCCAAGATTCGTCTATAACTATCTTCTATACAGCATTGTTCACAATAGCAAAAATTGGAAACATAGTAATGTCTGATAATTAGAAATTGGTTAAATAAATGTGGCACATTCATGGAAGGGAATATCATTTAGCCACTATACATCAGGTTTTCAGACTATTTAATGATATGGAGAAAAATATGTGGGTGTTATTAAGTGGAAAAAGAATTGTACAGCACACCTCAATTTTTGGCAAATAGTATACACATAGAAAAGTAAAAGGATATATACTAAAATTTTCTTTTTCTTTTTTTTAACAATTTTGTTTATTTATTTTAGAGAGATGGAGAGAGTACCTGAGTCGGGGGAAGGGCAGAGGGAGAGGGAGAAAGGATCTCAAGCAAGCTCTGCACTGGAGCCCCACAGGATCTCACGACCCTGAGATCATGACCTGAGCAAAATCACGAGTCCAAAGCTTACTAACTGAGCCACCCAGGTGCCACTGAAATTTTCTTTTTGAAAGATTTATTTGTTTTAGAGAGAGAGAGAGTGCGTTGCGGGGGAGGAGGAGGGGTAGGAGGAGACAGAGCCTTAGGCAGATTCCATGCTTAGTGTGGAGCCCGACTCCGGCATGGGGCCTGATGCAGGTCTCCATCTCACCACTCTGAGAGCACCACCCGAGCTGAAACCAAGAGTCGGACGCTTAACTGACTCTGCCACCCAGGTGCCCCTATATACTGAAATGTTAAGGTAGCTATAGACTACAAGTGACTGTGTGTTTCTCCATTTTTCAGCTTTTCTACATTAAATGTTGGAAGTTCACTGGCTCTTTTTTTTAATCACCAGTTTGATTACCACTTTTTTATGACCGTGCTAAAACAGATCACTTTGTGAAGTGATCTTAGCGAATCCAAAATGGGTCACACTTTACTCTAGCTACAATCTCTTGCCAGTTCACTATGTGGACATCTCTACTGGGCTCCTTACCAGAGCCTTCCCCTTCAGTTCTTGGCTCCACCGTGCTCCCACATACTGAGAATGAAACTGGTTCTGGCAAGGTCTGGGGTGTGTGGATAAGGTATGGTGTCAGTGAGGGAGGAGGGCCTGGAAGTTGGGGATGGGGTGGCTAATCAGAAGAACCTGCTACCTCAGGACCAGGGGTGGGACTGAAAATTCAAGGCACAGAGCTCTTCTCCAGCTGGCATGTTCACCTTCCCCATCACCTGTGTCCATTTTTTAGGTCACGAGTCTACACTTATAAAGTTCCCCTTTATAAACTTAGCGGATGGAGAACTTGGACCAAAGCCTGGATGTAAAGGAAAGCCTACTACTACCACCACCAGCCACTCTGAAGACGGAACTAAATAGAAAAAATCCAGTATTTCCCTTTTGTCACCAGGGCAGTGGCAGACTCCCATCACTGTAAAAGGCTTTATAGGTTTTGACTGGCGTAGGTTTTAACATAAACCCAGTTGACGGCAAACCAATCAGGAAAGATGCTGTAAGAAATATTTTTCTCTCTCTCAACTTACCATCAGCATGTCCTCAGTTTCTGTGCTCTGAACTGGAAGAAGTATGAAATACTGAATACAAATAAAATGGCACACCATCTTACTCCATAACTTCGTTTCAGTGTTTCCTCTGAGTACTAGGATAAAAGTTGAAGTTTTACTTCATGTGTCTCTAGTCTACTTCTACTCTCCAAGCTTAGCTCAAATACCTCCTGCTCCTTCTCCAAGGTGTCTTCATCCCCTGTTCTTGGGGACCCCATGGCTCTTAGGTGAAGCCCCATTGCCGCATCACCGCACCCTGCCCGGTGGTTGTAGACACCACGGCATATGCAGGTACCAGGAGTCGTAGCCTTGGGATCAAGAGCATGGGATTTGGAGTCAGAGAGAACTAGAATCCCCATCTCTTCCTAGCTTTGGGATGATGGCAAGGTACTTTGCACCCGTGAACTTTGATTTCCTCATCAACTGAATACGGCTAATAACATTGACTGTAGAGAGTTCATCAGAAAGGAAGGGGCCAAGAAGTGGGAGTAGTCGTAATTATTTGAAGGCAGATGTGTTTTATTCACCTTTCCTTTCCAATTGTGCCCAGTTCCGTACTGTACACATAGAAAGGGTTTGCTAAATATTTAATACTGTAGCATCAAGGTTGAAAAAGCTAATGTGCTTAAAGGACAGGGTGCGGAGTGATAGTTTTGCCAAACTACCTTCTGAAATGCTTCAAGGAATTAAATAGCATGGAAGAGTAAGACTTATGGCTTGTGCGTCTTTGTCTTTCAAAAAAAATTGTGGCAAAATATACATAACATAAAATTTACCATTCAAGCGACGTTTAAGTGTATCATTCAGAGGTATTAAGTACCTTTACCTGCTTGTGCAACCATCACCACTAGGACTTGTCTGTCCTTGTTTCTTTCTTTCTTCTCTGAATCATTTATTTATTAGTAGTAATAGTAAAGAACATTTCCAAATGGCATGCATTCCAATAATAAATGAAACTCCCTATACCTGTGCTCATGTCTGTCCGTAGGGGTTTTATAGAAATCATATACACACAATCATTTCCTCGGCACTCAAAGCCACATTCGGATTTTTCACACTTTTTCCGGAACCAACGAGGTGTAACTTTTGACCAGTTTATTAAATCAATTAAACTGCTCTGCCCATAGTACGCTTTAAGTTGTAGGTTTTTTGAAAAAAGAAGTCCGTTGACATACAATATCCTATTAGTTTCAGGCGTAAGTAACAGTGATTTGATACTTTTGTACATTATGAAATGATCCCCATGTTAAGTCTAGTTACCATGTCACCATACAGCGTGATTATGAAATTATTGACTATGGTTCCTATGCTGCACGTTACATTCCCATCACTTATTTATTTTATAAATGGAAGTTTGTATGTCTTAGTCCCCTTCACCTATTTTAGATGTCCCCCAACCCCCACTCTAGTAACCAAGAGTTTCCTATATTTATGAGTCTGTTACTGTTTTGGTTATTTGTTTTGTTTTTTAAATTCCATATGTAAGTAAAATCAAATGGTATTTGTCTTCCTCTGTCTGACTTACTTCACTTAGCACACTACCGTCTAGGTTCATCCATGTTTGCACAAATGGCAAGATTTCATTCATTTTTTAAAAAGGTTATTTATTTATTTATTTGAAGGAGAAAGAGCACATAAGCAGGGGGAACAGCAGAGGGAGAGGGAGAAGCAGACTTCCCACTGAGCAAGGATCCCAATGTGGGGCTCGATCTCAGGATCCTAGGATCATGACCTGAGCTGATGGCAGATGTTTAACCAATGAGCCACCCAGGCGCCCCAATTTCATTCATTTTTATGGCTGAGTGATAGGGCTAGTCTTTCTGAAACATAGAAGTTTTCTGGATGATGCCAAGGATATGAAAATGGCGCTTTAATTTATTTGTTAACAAAGCATCATAAATCTTACTTTTTTCAGAGATAAAATATCTTTCTAAGATTCTGTACTTCTTATCAGAGCCCTACCCATTTGAATTTGCTGAATTATAGTGTAGTGACTTAGGCTCAGATTTGCTGGTTTAAATTTTGGCTTTCCCATTAGTTCACCATGCCATCTTGGACAAATTACTTAAACTTTCTGTGTCTTAGTTTTCACATCTTACAAGAGAGGTCATGCTAATAGTATTTATCTTAGAGACTTGGGATGATTAAATGAAAAAATGGCGCTTCACGCATGGTAGTTGCCATGTAACTGTTAGGTATTGTTTTTATTCATAGAAATAATGTCTTCAAATTCTCTTTCCTGCAGCACTGCATGTGGTGTGAGGCCAAAGACTTCATCGGTTTTGTCTGCCAAGGAGTTCCCTGCAAATATCTCCAAATGGGCTTATAGTCCAGCTCTCCCTCCTTTTTCTCTGCCTTAAAATTGTATTTGCACATGCAATATTTTGAGAAAGAGTTAAGATGGCTGACTGCTATTTTTTGAGGTTTTGGGGTTTTATTTTATTTTATTTTCAATGATTTTATTTATTTATTATTTGACAGAGTGAGGGAGATGTGACAGTTCACAAGTAGGCAGAGAGGCAGGCAGAGAGAGGAGGAAGCAGGCTCCCTGCCGAGCAGAGAGCCAGATGCGGGGCTGGATCCCTGGAACCTGAAATCTTGACCTGAGTGGAAGGCAGAGGCTTTAACCCACTGAGCCACCCAGGCGCCCCTTTGGGTTTTATTTTAAAGGTTAAGTGAGTTTGGGGAAGGAGATGATTAGGAAAATAAAGTCTTTCTTTCCCCTTTCTTTTTTCTTCCCTTCCTTTTCTCTCTTCCTTCCTCCCTCCCTTTCTCTCTCTCTCTCTCTCTCTCTCTCTCTCTCTCTTTCTTCTCCTTTCCTCCCTCTCTCTTTCTTTCTTCTTTGATTCATCAATGTCAGTGATCCAAGGGAGTGACTAGAACACTTAGCTCCTTTCAAAATTTCCTTTTTAGGAGCCCTTGGTATAACCTGGGAAACTCCCGAGCGGTCCAGTCGTGGAACGTTGTGACTCTTGCCTTTAGGAGGCGCTGTTTGTCAGTGTTACCCTAAACTTGGAAGAGGGAGGCGGGAAAAGGCAGCCAAGGCAGCTACGACGTAGGCAGGAAGTAAATTATATAGCTACCCAACGAGCCGATCCAGTTTTCACTTGAAGAGGCAGCAGGTCTTGAGTTCTCTTCCCGCGCAAATGGGAGCTTTCCTGGAACTTGGATTACGCGGAAGGTTCTAGTTTCTTTAAAACTTTATTGTCCAGCAATTTCCCCTGGAACCGTTTACCTCCAGAGGATCAACGGAATTGGATCTGAAGGTATGCGATGAGCACCCTTCCCCTGCTGAGGTCTTATACTCTAGCCTTGTTCCTTGCTTTAGTCAGACACTTGCAAACTCTCTCATGGGTGATGGCACTACTTCTGCCTGGGTTTACTAGCCGTGCCAGGGAAAATGAAGGTTTACAGAGCCCCAGGAGAGCTCCAACACAGACTTTTACGGACGGAAATATGCTAGTCCATAAATGCAAATAAAGTCTGGTTGACTCATCAAAGTCTGGCCGACTCAAGTTAGATGAAGTAGTTGACTACAGATTGGAGTTTTGGGGAAACTGCAGGGTGAACGGTGTGATACCTTAGAACTGGAAGCCGTCTCCAAGAAGCCATTCATTTGGTTTCTGGGGTCACAGACTACTCCTAGAAGGGAAGACCCCTGATGATCACATTAAAAATACCATTTTCGGGGCCCTGGGTGGCTCAGCCATTAAGCGTCTGCCTTCGGTTCTGGTCATGATCCGTGGGTACTGGGACCGAGCCCACTTCCAGCTTCCTGCTCAGTGGGAGCCCTGCTTCTCCTTCTCCCACTCCCCCTGCTTGTGTTCCCTCTCTCGCTGTCTCTCTCTCTGTCAAATGAATAAATGAAATCTTAAAAAAAAAAACATTTTCTGTTTTCTTTCTCTGTCTCCCCCTCCCTCTCCCTCCCTCCCTCCCTCCCTCTCTCTCTCTCTCTCTCTCAGTAAGCTGCACACCCAATATGGGACTTACACTCAAAACCGTGAGATCAAGACTCACATGTTCTACCTACTGAGCCAGGCAGACGCCCCTCTATTTTCTTTTTCTAACAGTAAAAGTAACGTGTTCATTGCATAAAGTCCGGGAAACACAGACAGGAGCCGAAAAGAGAAAAGAGTATTTATACCACTTAGATATAGCCACTCTTTGTTATTGATGTTTTTTGTTATGTTCTCTTTCCTTTGGAAAGTGGTTTCTTGTTTCTAAGTAGCCAAGTCTTGCAAAGAAAATATATACCTTGAGGTCTTCTAGAATGAATAATATTACACCGAAAAATTTTATTAGTTCATTGCTTCCCTGATTAGAATGGAATTTAGTATAAAAAAAAGAATGGAATTTAGTGTAGAAAATACCATATGAACTTTATGAACTGAGCAGATGGAAATGCTACTTTAGGTAATTTGTGACTTCCTTCATTGATCTAAGCAACTCTGGTCCAAAACCACCCGTTCTTTTGGGGTCTAGGATTGTGGCTTTTCTTTTTGTGTGATATGGACCTGTTCCATTATGGTTGTTCTTGGATTAGTGGACACTTCTGAACTATAAACCCCCAGACTGCTTTATTTCTAAAATGAAAGGCATAAATCAAAGTGCTATTTCTGCCCTTTCGTGGGAATGAACTAAGAGTTCTAACTGGGAGACATTGTGCTTTGTCATCCTTCCTTTTGATAACTCTCACCAGGGCCATTTTGATATGGGAGAAATGAAAGTAAATTGGGTTCCAGAAAAACCTCTCTCCAGACCTCGAAAAGGTCACTATGCAAGTGTTGGGCTCATTTTTGGCCATTGGGTTTTGAAGTGAGCTCACAGGAATTTTTATTTTTCAGCACTTTTGGGCAAGTCTCATGCCTGGAATGGAGGAGGCCTGGGAAGTTGGGGTTCCGTGTATACTTCCTCTCTCATGTGCTGCCCCACCTCTGTCTCTTTCAGGCCGGCCATGGCATCTCAAGGTCAAAGTTCAGGTTACTGTTCAGATGATAATGGTCAATCAAGCTTCCTCAGGAATCTTCTGACTATTGATTCAAAGCTGGGGAACCAAGATGTGGAGGCTTTAAAGTTTCTCTGCGGAGACTGCATCTCCCACATGGAGCTGGAGAAGGCCAGCTCAGCCTCAGACATTTTTGATCATCTGTTGGCAGAGGAGCTGCTGAGTGAGGAAGACCCATTCTTCCTAGCGGAACTCCTCTACATAATCAAACAGAAATCGCTGCTACGGTACCTCAACCAAAGCAAAGAGCAAGTGGAGAGTTTGCTGCCTACCCAAGGGAGGGTCTCTCTGTTCAGGTGATGAGGGGTCTGTGATCGGGGAAGACGTGGGTGGGGGGTGGGACTGGGATTAAAATCTTTTTCTTATCTAGGTCCTTGGATGACATAGTGCTTCTAAACCAGATCTCTCCATGTCAGGTACTCATGAGATGAGAGGTTTTCAAAGTGGGGCTTTTCACTTTTTTTTTTTTAAGATTTTATTTATTATTTGACAGGGAGAGAGGATCAGAGAGAGAGAGAGCATAAGCATGGGAGCAGCAGACGGAGGGAGAAGGCAGCTTCTCGCTGAGCATGGAGCCCAATAGGGGGCTTGATCCCAGGACTCTAGAATCACGACCTGAGCTGAAGGCAGATGCTTAACCGACTGAGCCACCCAGGCGCCCCCAAAGTGGGGGCTTTTCAAAGCCACACTCTGGGCCTGGCAGTGGCTTTCTTTGGTTGATTTCTCACCACCAAAGGAAATCCGCCTGAACGTAGCGGGCCTTCACTTTTTTTCTTTTACCCTCCGCATTCCCAGACCGCCCTTCCTGTGAGTCACTTTGGGGACTTGAGAAGAGGGAATGCATGCATTCTTGTGGCCAAATAAACAAAATGAAAAAGATGTGTCTCTGGGGTAGGGAAAGACATCATTTATGCCATGTCCAGTTTTAAATTTTCGTACATTTTTGGGTGAAACCCAGAGAGGTAAAATACAGACATTTTACCCATGGAGTGACATACTGGCCTCAGGTCTGTCATGGGTCAGACCTTAGATAACACAATTTTATTTATTTAAGATTTTTTATTTGTTATTGAGATATAATTGACTTATAACATTATAATAGTTTTAGGTGTACAACATCATGATTTGATATATGTATATATTGTGAAATGATCGCCATAGAAAATTTGACATTCCTCACCACATATAGTTATGAATTTTTTTTCGTGAGAACTTTTAAAACCCACTCTTTAGCACTTTCAAATATATAACACAGTATAGTTAATCCTTGAGCCTGCCTCTACTACTTATTGTGTTATCTTCTAAAATTTTGTTTTATTTTTAATCTTATTTTTTGAGAGGGAGAGAGAGAAAACATGTGCGTGCATAGGTGCAAGGGAGGGGCAGGGGGAGGGCAGAGGGAGCGGGCGGACAGAGAATCTTAAGCAGATTCCACACTCAGTGCGGAGCCCCATGCAGGGCTTGATCCCACAACCCTGAGATCATGACCTGAGCGGAAATCAAGAGCCAGAGACTTAACCGACTGCCCCACCCTGGTGCCCCCTTATCGTGTTATCTTAATGTAATAGGTCACTTAAAGGTCAGAGTTTTAGTTTTGAATCTATATAGCGGGGTTTGAAATTGTCTACTCATAGGCTGTGATCATTCGCGTGAGAGAGAATATTTGTAAAAAAGCACTTGATTTACTGTACTGTCCTCTGCAAGTCTGAGGTTTTGTTTGTCTCTCTGGATGTATGTCTCAGAAAGCTGCTCTACGAACTGTCAGAAAGCATCACCTCAGATAACTTAAAGAACATGATCTTCCTTCAGAGGGACTCAATTCCTAAAACCCGGATGGTAAGTGGGTCATATAGAGTGGGGTACTTGTGAGCTCTGCCGTGATCAGTGTTGGGAATATGCTGGACAGGGTTTTCAGGAAGGGATTTTATTTGCTGGAGATGATGTCATACAGTGCTTGGGAACATTGACTTGGTGCTGGATGGGCCTGTGTTCTAGTCCTGGTTCTGACACCTCAATGTGGGCGAGTGATGGAAGCTTTCTGAGCCTCTGTTTTCTCGTGTGTCATATTGTCGATAATCCCACCCCTTCCTCCTGAGACTGTTGGGAGAATTAGACAACATGATGGGGGTAAAATTTGGCACCTACTCATCACATAGCAAGTGGTTAACTGCTGTTGGCACCCACTGTGTTTTCCCATTGAGAAACGTGTGGAAATGAGGAGGTGGGAAATCATGGCAGAGTGGAATGGGGCGTTGATGACCTACATTAGGTGTGCTTTCTGAGGGGCCCTGTGTGTCCTTTTGGGGAACTTTGTGTTATCTCCTGTGTAGGGTTTTTGTGAAAATCAAATGAGACATACGTTTGAGGATTTGCTTTGTAGAGGCCTGTATAGGTGTTTTGAACGAATAGTAGCATTTTTAATAATAACATAATTTCTGTCTATTAATAATATTGCTATATGGGTCACATTTAAGGGTAGGAAAGTAGCAGCAGGTCTCTCTTCCAGGCCTCGAAACTTCATACGTTTTTCTTTTGATTCTAATATCAACTTGTAACAAGCAAGTTAGTTAAGTTGGGAAGGGGCCGCTTTTCAAATTTTACCCTGTAACATCACTTTATAATTGTGCTATTCAACTGCCACGTTTATTAGATTTTAAGCTATGTTACGTCTGATAACACCTCCAAAAACAAGTAATGTGTAGAGAAGTTATGAAACGTAGTACTAAGTGAACAGCCACGAACCCACCTACCCATGCAACTTAGGAATGCGAATATCACCCACGCTCTCGGGCCTATGTTGCCCGCGTAGCCGCCCCCCCATCACATTCTCTTGAGATCTCTGATATTATTGACAAATAAATTTGGCTTGTAGACAAATCGCTGAGGAGTGGGAAGCTGTTTTATGTGGGGTAGGTCAAATGAGGACCATGTAAGTAATTGATTAAATATGTTTCCTGGTGTCCGACCTGTAGACACAAGGAGGTTCATTTTGTTTACATTGCTCACAATCTTCAAGGTCTTTTTGCCTCTTTTGAGTCCTCAGGGATTTTAGCCTCTGTGTCTTTTGATTAGTTATCTCTTGGGGCTCCTTTTTTTCCCCAGAGGTTGGTTGTGGGTTCTGTGGGATTGGGGACTGAGTCTTATTCATCATTATAGGTCCAGAACCTTGTAGAATCTGTTACAAAATCGTGCTCTGAATGAAAGCATGAATGAATGGGATGGTACCGTCTTCCTTTTTTCCCTTTTCTCTTTCTGAGAAAATGGCCTGACTGGAGAGATTAGCAGGATGAACTAAGCCACCTTGATGGGATGTGCACAGATCCACAGCGAACATTCTTATACTTACTGCCATTTGTCAGAATCCACTAATTTTCTCCCTTAGATCGCCCCTGAGAGTTCGGATATATTTCTGGTTTTGTTTTTTACACTTTTTTTTTCTTTTCCTTTTATCTTTGTGTTCTTAAAACAATAATAACAGCAAGACACTAGTATAAAAAATGACATAAAACAAACACAGATTTGGGCGCCTGGGTGGCTCAGTGGGTTAAAGCCTCTGCTTTCGGCTCAGGTCATGATCTCAGCGTCCTGGGATCGAGGCCCGCATCGGGCTCTCTGCTCAGCAGGGAGCCTGCTTCCTCCTCTCCCTGTCTCTCTGCCTGCCTCTCTGCCTACTTGTGATCTGATCTCTCTCCCTCTGTCAAATAAATAAATAAAATCTTAAAAAAAAAAAAGCAAACACAGATTCATGAATTATTATAAGTCTCATCCTTTAGAAACTATCAGCCAGGTCAAGAATTTGGATTTTGCCAGTCACTCTAGAAACCGCTCCAGTTATTCCATTCCAATCACAGCCCCTTCCCATCCCCTAGAAGAACCACTGTCCTGACTTTTATAGTAACAACGTTCTGATGTTTCTTTATGGTTTTATCATTTACTTGTGAAACCCTAGATGTCGAGTTTAGTCTTGGCCAGTTTGTTTCTTTTGAGTGTTTTTTAATCTATGGGTTAAACTCCTCTTCCTCCAACCCCTCCCTTTCTTTGTCTTAATATTTATCTGTTGAAGAAGCCCAGGACAACTGGTGGGTAGAATTTCCCCCAGTCTGAGTTTTGCTGATGGCGTGTGCTTGGTACAGCTCAGCACGCTCTTCTGTCTTGCCCATTTCCTGCAAACTGGCAGCTGGATTCAGAGGCCAGATGTCCCAGCATTAGATTTCCTGTGGTTTGAAAAGCTCTCCAAGCTATTCTGATAATAGAGCAGCCCCTCACAATTTTTCCAGTCTCTGGGTTTATAAATAAAATGGAACCACTCTCTCTGGTTATACCTCTCCGTATGTCATGAACAGAAGTTCTTTCTCCCCACAAAGGGTGGGGGATGAAGAGATGGGCAGGAGTCCCTAGATGCTGCACACCAACCCATGATTTTCCACTAGGAAAAACGGGGGAGTGCATTTCTTCCTGTACTTCCTCCAAGGGTCTTAGACCTTAGCTTGCAGGCATCTATGGTTTGTGGCCAGAAGCATCCCAAACATTTTGCCCCCCTGCTATATTAGCTTTTAGGTCACTGAAGGCCTATTCTCATGTAGCCAAACGATTTTTGCTTTTCTCGTTCAGTACAGCAGCAAAAGGAACAATCATTGTGTTTCCCTGCAGCATAGAACTGTGGAAATAGCCGGTCAGATTCAGGAAATGTACCCTGCTTGGGTTCCAAGTGATCGCAGCTTTATTACAAAGGAGATCTATTTCTTCATGTGAGAATTGTGGCTGAGTTATATACCTGAGACAATCCAGGCTGATCCCTATTGGATGTTCCTGAAGTGGGGAAAGGACAATCTCTACGCAACACCGATGAGTTTCGGTGCTGGGGCTTTAATGAGGCTGCGTTATCTGCTGTTGCGATTGCAAAAGATTTTGTCACAGAAATACATTGTTTAGCAGCTGGGTGGGGAGGGCCTGAACTTCCCTCAGTCAAAAAGGAAAGGTTCTAAATTCATAGTCTCTCTCGAGTTAGAAAAGTGACCTTTGTAGGGTGTTCTAGGATTCCTTCTTGATAACTTTCGTACAAGTTCAGAGCAGTATAGCTCCCTTCACCCGCTCCAGAACAGTCCGGAAATCTGTTCTCGGGGGTAGTAATCAAATGAACATTGGATGTAAAGGAAACCACACCCAAATCTACTAGCTTAGCAAAGAAGCAAAACAAGAGCTTTCAGGTACTTCCGCTAGTATTTACTGGGTTGGTGTTCTTAAAATACAGACTCCATTTCGATTGTGTGTGTGTGTGTGTGTGTGTGTGTGTGTGTGTGTGTGTGTGTGTGTGTGTGTGTAGACGGTGTCATTTACCAAACATCTCATAAACAAAGTATGAAGAACTCCCATCACTGCTTCTAGAATCATGTCTTAGTCCCTTTTCTTCCTCCTGGTAGGGTGCTGTCAAAAATAGGGTTTTTGTTTTAAGGTTCAGTGAGAGCTCATTTGTATGTGACCTACCGCAGAACTTTATGTGGTGGATTCCCTCTGACCCCTTTGCCCAGCTGATCGGCTCTGGAGGAATCTTTCTGCACCCTCTTCTGTCTCCTGCTTGATTCCCTGGCCAAGCTATGGGTAGTGCTAGGGCTGTAAGTGGGGACACACTCTTCTTTGTCTTTTTGGCTCTCCTCCCTGTCTCTGGAATTTCTTAAATTTTAATCTGTCAGGGGAGCCTGGCTGGCTCTTTTGGTAGAGCATGTGACTCTTGATCTTGGGGTTGTGAGTTCAAGCCCCACACTGGGTGTAGAGATTACTTAAAAATAAAAATCTTTGAAAAAATTTATAATTTCTCTTTGATCAAATGAGAACAAAAATCAAGTAGGGTTTTGTAGCTCTGGGCTTTCCCTTGTTTGTTGCCATTTTGAGTGCCTTATTTGGAAACACTGCACACACTCACTCGGGAACCCTTACTCATTACTGCTCAGTCTCCCTTGTTCCCTCTACTGCCAAAGGTCTTGAAAGGATAGTTTATATATACTCTTTCTCTGCTAACTCAACTCTGGGTCACAATTCAGGGCACTTCAATGTGACATCAGCTTCCTTCCTAACAAAGAAACCTTTTGCTAAAGCCAACACAAACCTCTCATAACCAGGATTTTTTAAAAAAAATTTATTTGACAGAGAGACACACAACGAGAGAGGGAACAGAAGCAGGGGGAGTGGGGGAGGGAGAAGCAGGCTCCCCGCTGAGCAGGGAGCCCGACATGGGGCTCGATCCCAGGACCCTGAGGTCTGACCTGAGCTGAAGGCAGACACCTAATATCTGAGCCACCCAGGTGCCCTCATAACCAGGTTTTTTTGTTTCACAGTCCTTTTCACACGTGGTTTGCTTTGCCTTTTCCTTTCCATTGCCAGCATGGCAAAGGAATGTCCTTTTCCATGTTGGCAATGAAGACCTAGTCACCCTTCAAGAATCCCCTCCTGTGGGCAGCTTGTGTGAAGTCTGATTTGTGCCTAGATGAATGATGAATAAAGGAGTAGTATCACCATGGAAAGTCATTTTCAATTCTTTCATTTCTTCACCCACTTCAGAATGAGTTCCATGACTCACCAAATTCTCTTTCAGAAATGTTTCTCAAATCCAGTACCTGCTCTGTGTTTTCCACCGCTGGCTTTAGACCAGGTCTGGATCATCTCTTCACCAGAGTATTTTATCTGACTGCCAATATTTTCTCTCTAATCCCCGTCCTCCCCCAATTTATTTTAAGACTTTTACTCAAAAACGAATGAGTTCGTGTTACTATTCTTAAAAACCACTATTGGCACTCCTTCATGCATGGAACACATGCCAAACTCCTCACATACTGTGTGTCTGTTGGTTTTTCCCCGGGCCCATCCCAGCCCACTGTTCCAGCCATGACCTACCTCTTATTCAGGGTTTGTACTCAAGCCTCCTTCTCAGTGTTCCTGAACACACTGTCCCCTTTCAGCCATTCAGCTGTTCCATATGTCTGGAGACCTCCTCCCTGTTCCCACCCTGCCGATGCTCACCTACACAGTGAGATAGTATTCTGAGGTTTACTTTTGATGAATTACGCCTTTCTGTGGGCTCTAATCTGAGTTTATTTGTATATATTTTTTTCATAACCAGCTTAAAACACTGAGAAGCCCTATTCACTGAAAAGATTGTGGTGCCTTCCACCCCACATGTAATTCAGTATTAAAATAATGCTAGCCAAAAAAAATAAATAAATAAAAATAAAATAAAATAATACTAGCCAATTTGTCATTTTTTCCCCAGCAGCATTGAAGAGATTTTTTTCTTTTAAAATACTAACTAATTGCCCCTAGCTTCTTTGGTGCCTCTGTTTTGTTGCCTCCTTAATCTAAGTATATCATTTACAGATGTGAGTGAGAGGCAGTGTAGCCCAAGGACTAATAAGAGAGACTTTGACATCAAACTGCCAGGGTTCAAATACCAGTTCTGCCACTTACTGGCTCTGTGACTTTGGACAAGTTGTTAAACCCCAGTTATCTGATCTTTAAAATTGGGGTTATACCCTGAAACAAGTAATACATTACATGTTAATTAATTGAATTTAAATAAAAAATAAATTAAATTAAATGGGGTTTATATAGTATCTAGCCTTACTGGCTTGTTTTTGAGGTTAAGCAAGCACTGCCTGGTATGTAGTGAGTTATGTATATTTGGTATTTGTTATTAATATAGATAATTTACTTGGTAATATCTCTTCCCCCATACTATTGAACTCTTCAGGGACAAACACCCTTCCTTATTCATCATTGCAAAATTTGGTGACTAGAGACCATGCCAGGTAATGTTTAAAGAATGAATGGATTATCAGAAGGCAAGTAAATGTGACTCCATTGATTCTCTTGCAGACCTCTCTAAGTTTCCTGGCACATCTGGAGAGACAAGGTCAAATAGATGAAGATAATCTGAGTTTACTGGAGGATCTCTGCGGAAAAGTTATACCTAACCTTTTGAGAAAGATAGAAAAATACAAAAGAGAGAAAGGTAACTAGCTTACACTTGCTTGCTTACTTGCACAGGATCACGGGAATTCTCCTTTTTTTCTTAAGATTTTATTTATTTATTTGAGAGAGTGAAAGCGAGAGAGATCACAGAAGGAGAGGGAGAAGACAACTTGCCGCTGAGCGATCCCAGGACCCTGAGATCATGACCTGAGCAGAAGGCAGACGCTTAACCGACTGAGCCACTCAGGCGCCCAAGACCATGGGAATTCTTAAACTAATTGGTCCTATATGATATTTTCTCATCACTCTGAACATATTCTCTTAGGAAAGCCAGAAATTTCTCCTCATCTGTTCATTCAATACCTAGTTATTGAATGCATGCTCTGAACTAGGCACAGTTGTTGAAGTTGGAGACACAGCAATGTATATAAAGCAAAGCCCTTGCGATCTTGGAGCTTATATGATAGTGAAGAAAAGTGGTTTTAGATAAATGTCTTTTCCTCATTCTTACAGGGGGGTGAGAGTATAGAAAATCGCTTTGAATGAAGTAACAAAAAAGAATGAGGCAGGAGAGCATAGGGATTAAGAATGAGGTTTGTGGAGTCAGGTGGCCAGGACCCACTTACTAACGGGTTAGTGGTTCTTTTCTTAACCTTTCACTTTCCCCATCTGTAAAGTGGGGATAATAACAGTATCTACCTCATAGGTATTTTGAGGATAGACTGAAGTAATTTTTATAAAATGCATGTCTGGGATAGAATAAAACATGTTGCTATGAATGTTTGTCAGAAAGTCATAAAAACTTTCATATTCTCAGAAATTACTATCAGAGAAGAAGAAGAATTTTATTTCCTTGTTTTTTTTTTTTAAAGCCTGACTTGTAAAGGTAGTATCATTAAAGGTAATAGCAGAAAGTGGAAATCAAACCTGTTACCTTACCATGTATCAGTATGCTGAGTATTTGTGTTTTCCCAGGTCTGATTTCTCCACTGTTAAACAAGAGCTACAAATAAAAATGCATGAATATAGGGGCGCTTGGGTGGCTCAGTCAGTTAAGCGTCTGCCTTCTGTTCAGGTCATGATCTCAGGGTCCTGGGATTGAGCCACGCATCAGGCTTCCTGTTTGGCCAGGGGCCTGCTTCTCCCTCTGCCTCTGCTGCTCCCCCTGCTTGTTCTCTCTCTCTGTTAAATAAATACAACCTTAAAAAATTGCATGAGTATATTCATGAAGCTTTTATACCACACCCATATTTTAATTCAGTGAGTCAATCTGGTGTGCAAATGTCTTTGCTTAAAAACGAAACTACCTAAAAGGAAACTCCTCTCTAAGAATTCTATAAATAGGGCTCCTTGCTGAGCAGCCTGCTTCTCTCACTCCCCCTGCTTGGACACACTCTCTCTCTCACTCTGTCAAATAAATAAAAAAATAAAATCTTAAAAAAAAAAAAGTTCTGTAAATACAAAATGAGTTGAGGAACAACATATCCTGTTGTTAAATTGATAAAAATCTCAAAAAATAACTGAAGCAATGAATAAATGTGCAATTTAAGTAAAAGGAAGAACAAAGTGATTCTTCTAGCCAGAGTTATCAAGTGAGAAATAAAAAGCAGGAACTTGATGTTAAAAGTACATGCAGAGTCCTCACTGAACGCTGAATGCAGAGATTTTTTTTTTTTCTGATTACATTGCCATTTTCTTGTAGTTCGTATCCCCCACAAAATACACAGGGCAGGTGGGCAGATGATTTTGGATACTTGAACTCTGGAGAAGGCACTCTAGTGTTCATGTAGTAAATGCCTCAGTGGGTCTTGAGACCTGAGCTATATATCAGAAGAATTCTGATTTTGATTTTTCTTTTCTACAACCTATCTGCTGTGTGATCTCTTTTGGGTGTCTAGAGAAAACAAATGAACAAACTTGTTTTCCTCTGCTACTACCACACCAACAGTTCTGGAACACTTCTGACATAGATGGCTAGGATTTTTCCATACCAGGCAATTCTCTAAGTCTCTGTAGATACCAACTGGCTGTCCTGTGATTTAATCCAGTTCTGACAGTACCCAGAGTTAGCACAGACCTTAAGTAATTAGATTAAGGGCTCAGTGCCCTAAGACTGCCCCCCACTTCAGACACCAGTCTCAAGTTAGTAGGTTCTAGAACACCCACAGCTTCTTCCAATTAGGCTACAAACTGAGGGTTCCCATGACCCCCTTCTCAGGTTCAGTCATTTGGTAGAAGAGCTCACAGAACTCAGGAAAACCATTTACTTATTAAATTACTTGTTTATTATTAAAAGATTTGATTCAGCAACAGCCAAATGTGAGAAATGCGTAGGGCAATGTATGGGGGAAGGAGCGTAAAGCTTCCAGGCCCTCTCCAGGCATCTTACCGTCCCAGCATCTCCACATGTTCACCAGTCTCGAAGCTCTCCGGGTTCTTAGGGAGGCTTCAAGTGGAGGCAAGATGGATGAAATCATTGGCCATTATGATTAATTCAACCTCTAGTCCCCTTCCCAGAGGTCTGAGTGTGGGGTCGAATGTTCCAATCCTCTGACCACAGGTTCATTCCTCTGGCACCCCCACCCCACCCACCCCCTTCCAGAGGCTACCTAGGAGCCCCAGTCATCTCCTTAGTATCTTATTAGCAAGAGACACTTAGCACTTCAGAGATTATATTTTTTACTATATCATAGATATCAATTAGTATTTCATTATTGACTTTAGTGTAGTCCTAAGAGCTTGGGCTTAATTCTTCCATGTAGGATGAAGGACTAAAGAACTGAAAAGATGGTAGGTATGCAGATTTTGGACTTTTCCGCAAGGGAATCTGATCCAAAGACAGAGTCCATTGTAACTGATGAGGACACAAACTCTATGTAAGGACCACCAGGGTGACGTCCTGAGTTTTCTTAGCCTTAGTGTTGGCTTCAGTATTTTAAATTTCTTATTAAAAATAATGTATTATAATTATAATAAAATTAAATAAAAATTCAAATAATGTCAATGCAGAGTTTATCTACTGCAGCCCATTCCCCAGAGATTGTTTGCTGTTTGGAGTATATATAGAGAGACAATTTGTGTGTGTGTGTGTGTGTGTGTGCGTGTGTATATAGCTAGATGAATATATATTTAACTAAAATCATGCTAATCATATTCTGTAACTTGGTTTAGTCCCACCTAATATATCTCATACTTCGCCATGTACATAATACAGACCTAGCTCATTCTTATTAATGGTTCCATAGAAATACATTTTATGTACATAATGTATTTATTTAATCACCACTTTTGACCGTTTTTTTTCTCGAATGGTTTTTTCTTTTCCTTCTTCCTTCCTTCCTCTCTTCCTTCTTTTCATCTTTGTTTACCTTTTTTGCTATAGTCTGAGTTCCGGTTTTTGCTATAGTTCTGAGTTCTCGAGGTAATGCTTTTGTAACCTCTACTTGCCCATTATCTGACACATTAAATACCATAAATTCTGAAATAGTATTGAGTAAAGCATATAGTAATTTTAAGGAACTAATAAAATTATAAAAACAAAAAACATAAATACAATAAGAAATAAAATATAATAAAAGGAATGAGAATGTAATGATACAGAAAAACAATTTATAAGTTCACATTTTTCCCCCCTAGGTGTATATGTAGGCCCCTTTAAGCAAATGGCATTCTAAATCTTCAGGTCCCTATAAAATAATTTCTTTTGCTGCTTGGTTATCTTGGATTGCTCCTCGTCAGATGATGATTTCTGTCTTACTCTCCGTGATTCTATTTGCAGCCTCGCAGCTTCCTCGCACGTTGGTAGCCAAGGAACCTGAGTCATTGCACCAGGGAGAGGAAGAAACATATTCCTGTTGTAACGCTCAACAGTTGTTAGAAGCTTTACCAGCATTACCGGTAGGTTCATTGGTGTGTTGGTCAATGTTTAACCACCAGCTCTTCTCTCCACCCTCCGCACCCCACCACAAAAAGAAAGGGAGACAGACAGACTCTGATGTGTAGTGATGTGTAGTGTTTGGTGTAAATGTTCCCACCACGGCTGATTTCGCGTTACTCACATGACATCGATTCGATGACAGAATTTCTGAAAATCTGACAAATGGTTTTCGCTAGCTGGTTTGAGTTGACTCCGGGATACCACTGGGTTGTTGTGAAATGATTTTGTTCTTATCTGTGCCATTCGATCAAGGCCAACTTCCTGAACTTAGAGCCTGTGTGATCCCCACTCAACCCACGCTTCTTTAATGCTCAGCGGTCACTGTTTTAAAATTCTTAATAATGTTTGAACAAGGGGCCTCACATTTTATCCTGCATGGAGCTCCACAAATTATGTAGTCTGTCCTTTCTAGAGGACAAGACTCGGGTTCCTGTAGTGCCCGGCAGTAGAAGGGTGAGTATGGAGGAAGCACCGGGAGATTTTTTTTTTTTAAGATATTTCTTTTTTTTTCCTTTAAGATTGTATTTATTTGACACAGAGAGAGAGATTACAAGTAGGCAGAGAGGCAGACAGAGAGAGAGGAGGAAGCAGGCTCCCCACTGAGCAGGGAGCCCGATGCGGGCCTCGATCCCAGGACCCTGAGATCATGACCTGAGCTGAAGGCAGAGGCTTTAACCCACTGAGCCACCCCGGCGCCCAGCACTGGGAGATTTGCAGGCTGTTTCTTAACAACACAATCATGATCCTTGAGAGACACATATGACAATCTTCCCTGGGATTTACATTTCTTCCCTGCAGATTTGGGCAATTTTATTTTGCTAACATCAATCAGCATCAAGGAAGTTATCTTGGCCTTAGAATTTTTGGTTACTTTTAGTTGTAAAAGACAACATAAAATTTACCATCATCATTATTTTTAAATGTACAATTCAGTACTGTTAAGTACATTTACATTGTTGTACAACCAATATCCAGAACTCTGTCTTGCAAAACTGAACTGCTATGTCTATTAAACAATAACTCCCCATCCCCCCTCCCACCAGCCCCTGGCGAACACCATTCGACTTTATATCTCTCTAAATTTGGCTCCTCTGTTTACCTCATGTAAGTGGATTCATACAGTATTTGTCTTTTTGTGACTGGCATGTTTCACTTACTATAATGTCCTCATTATTGTTCATCCATGTCAGAATTTTCTTCCTTTTTAAGGCGGACTCATATTTCATTGTGTGTCTGTGCCATACTTTGTTTATTCATTCATCATTTGGTGGACATGTGGGTTGTTTCCATCTTTTGGCTCTTGTGAATAATGTTGCTATGAACATGGGCGTGCAAATATCTCTTTGAGATTGCGTTTTCAGTTCTCATATGTATATACCTAGAAGTGGAATTGCTGGGTCATATGGTAATTCTCTTTCTTTCTTTCTTTCTTTCTTTCTTTCTTTCTTTCTTTCTTTCCTTCCTTCCTTCCTTCCTTCCTTCCTTCCTTCCTTCCTTCCTTCCTTCTTTCTTTCTTTCTTTCTTTCTTTCTTTCTTTCTTTCTTTCAAGATTTTATTTATTTGACAGAGAGAGACACAGTGAGAGAGGGAACACAAGCAGGGGGAATGGGGGAGGGAGAAGTAGATTTCCTGCTGAGCAGGGAGCCCAGTCAATGCGGGGCTTGATCCCTGGAGCTTGGGATCATGACCTGAGCCAAAGGCAGACGCTTAAAAATGGAGCCACCCAGGAGCCCCTCTGTTTCATTCTTTAGGAACCGCCATACTGTTTTTCATAGCAGCGGCATCATTTTCCATTTCTGCCAGTAATGCATAAGAATTCCAGTCTCTTGGGCACCTGGGTGGCTCAGTGGGTTAAAGCCTCTGCCTTCAGCTCAGGTCATGATCTCAGCGTCCTGGGATCAAGGCCCGCATTGGCTCTCTGCTCAGCAGGGAGCCTGCTTCCTCCTCTCCCTGTCTCTCTGCCTACTTGTAGTCTCTCTCTGTGTGTCAAATACATAAATAAAATCTTAAAAAAAAAAAAAAAGAATTCCAGTCTCTCCACATCCTTATCAACACTTGCTCTTTTCTTGTTTTAATGGTAGCCATCCTAGTGAGTGTGAGATGGTATCTCATGGTCGTTTTGATTTGCATTTCCTTGATGATTAGTGATGTTGAGCGTCTTTATGTGTGCTTGTTGGCCATTCGTATTATCTTTCTTGGAGAAACGTCTATTCAAGTCCTTTGCCAATTTTTTAATTGGGTGGTTTGTGGAAGTTTTATTTTTTATTCTTTAAAAAATTCTTTGAGGGACGCCTGGGTGGCTCAGTGGGTTAAAGCCTCTGCCTTCGGCTCAGGTCATGATCTCAGGGTCCTGGGATCGA
The DNA here is from genome assembly GCA_002007465.1 of Ailurus styani. Lineage (NCBI taxonomy): Eukaryota > Metazoa > Chordata > Mammalia > Carnivora > Ailuridae > Ailurus > Ailurus styani. The sequence continues at coordinate 2,622,252 of LNAC01000114.1, forward strand.
GGCCCGCATCAGGTTCCCTGCTCAGTAGGGAGCCTGCTTCCCCCTCTCTCTCTGCCTACTTGTGATCTCTCTCTCTCTGTGTCAAATAAATAAATAAAATCTTTTAAAAAAAATTCTTTGATAGCCTCTTCTTTCATGATTTCATAGTCTTACATTTATCATTTTTATCTTTAAGTTTGGAAATAATTTCAATCTTATGGAAACGTCGAAAGAATGTGAATAGTAATAAGAACACTGTGTATTGTTTTACCAGATTCACCTACCTGTTGTTGACTTTTACCCCATGTGCATTAACCTTTGCGTGCTTTCTCTTTCTCTATCATCTATTTATGTAAACACATAATTTTTTTCTGAACTTTTTGAGTAACTTGCACACATCATGGCTTTTGACTGCTGAATACTTTACTGTGTATTTCCTAAGAATAAGGATATTTTTGTACAGAACTATGGTACAGTTCTTGATGCCAAGAAAGTTTTCTTAATATAATACTTCCACCACGTTCAGTTTCCACATTTCAATTTTGTCTGTTGATCCAGTAATATCCTTTGTAGCTTTTTTCCCCTCTAGCAGGTAATTCTTCTGGCTTCATTATGGTATTATCACATGTCACTTTAGTCTTTCTTAATCTTAAACATTTCTACAACTTTTCTTTATGACATTGGCATTTTTGAAGAATACAGTCACCTCCACTATCATCTTTTATTTAAAAAAATAGAATTTTCCTCATTTTTAATGTATGGCTTGCCTATGATTTATTCCAAGCTATATATTCTTACCAGATTATTACCCAAATGATGTACCCTTTTCAGGGTATCACATCTGGAGGCAATGGTGTCCCTCTGTCCCCCCATCTGTGATGCTAATTTTGATTATTTGGTCAAGATGTTGTCGATTCCTTCACTGTACAGTTAGTTTTGTATAGTTACTACTCTTTCCTTGCAATTAATAAGCAAGCGGTGGGGACGCATTTTAAGACCATACAAATATCCCACTCAGCATTGAGAATTTCCCCTAGACTGAGTATCCGCTGGTGATTCTAGTGTGAGTCAATATTTACCTTGTTGGTTGCTAAGCAATAATTTTCAAATTCCAGTATTTTCTCCACATTTATGTCAGCACTCAGCATTGTGCCACATGCAAGAGCCCTCCTCTCTCGCCCAGAAGTTTTTATTCTGCTCAGCAAATGTAATCCTTCTTCCCACCCACTTTTTCAACTAGTTTTATGTATGTTTCAACTAGTTTTATAACCAGACACTTATGTGTGTGTAGAGAACACACACACACACACATACGCAGGACTTTGCTGTTTGCCTTAGAGATTCAGTAGTTTGTAAGGGGTATGGCTCGGCCTCGGTGTCTGAAGTGTCGCTGTTTTGCTGACCTTGGACTCTGGCATTAGCCCGCCCCGTGATGTAGGGGGTTCGCCGGCGCCTTGCTGAGAGTGTAGGAGGCTCTGGGAGGCAGCACCTCACATTCCGTACCTGTTCCTAGACTCTCGGGGTTGAAAGGTGTCATAAAAGTTATCTAGGCAATCCTGCCCCTGGATAAAATGGCACTTGGTAAATCGTAACACGTTTCATTTGCACCTGGCCGGTTTTCTCAGGTAAAAGAGCACTGCCAACCATTGCATTTAATGAGGGTATCACATCCCCAATTAATGAATTTAACATTAAAAAACCAAATCACTATTTTTGAGTGTGACATAGGATTTCCTTGGGGAGGCACGTCTCTCCCTTGAGGAGACCTAACAACAGCTTCCTTTTAAGGCTTTATTGGACTCTTATTATTTGTAAACAGTGGAAAGAGGCCTGAAAGTGGCCAGGCCACAGGTCATTCCCTCCTTCCTCTCTGACACAGAGATTTGGGGGTGTCAGCAGAAGGGGGAACATTTTCAGAGAGAGAGCGAACCAAGCAGATCTCAAAGCTTATCTCTTGTCCCTTTTCTGGCTGATTTTATGAGCACAAGGAGGGAGACGAATCAAGAAAACCCGGGGCAGAACGGGGGGAGGCATCTGTGTTACCCCGAGTCCCAGAAAGTCCATTCAGCTGCTTTCAGAACCAAGTGGACCAGCCCAGTAAACAGCCTGCCCGGCCCCTGGATGTTGCCAAGAGAAACTCTAGCATTTTGCAGGAAGGAAGACGCAGCTTGAGGAAAGAATGGGCGGAAGCGTTTTGGAAAGTGAAACTGAAGTTCTTTGGTATTTTTGTTCCCTCAGAGTCGGGGGATTCTGGTATTGTGCAGTCTGGGAGTGAGGCGTGCAGCTTTTGTCGGCCTTGAGGATAAGTCCTCCTCTTGCAGCCAGAAGCCTGGAGGGCTCCAGCAGGGAGGCATCCCTAGAGACTTGGGGGCGAGTTGCGGGTCACCTCAGACAGTCTCCCAGGGCTGCCCACCGCACAGCCTGTGGCAGCGTCGGCCCCTCCCTAGAACACCTCTGGGGCTTTCTGTTGCAGGCTGAGGGCAAGGGGCTTGGGGGAGGAGTGCGTGGGGAAGATCACACACAGACGATGAGGGCCCTCGACGATGTTTCCATTTTGTATTTAATGATCAAGCACGTTTCCGTAGGACTGAAGTCAAAACTGTCAAGAGCGCATACTCAGAGGAGGCTACGTTACATTCCTGCCCCCTCTTCCCCTCCCCCAGATTGCCTTTTTCTTTTAGTTATCGTATTGTTACTTTTGAAAAAAAAAAACAACACAAAACCCAACCGTATCTCCCCTTCATTCTAAAAGAGGTAGCCCGTTAAAATACTATTCCTCCCTTCTCTTCCTTCATGTAACAGTATCTCGTGGAGAGCGTGCAGTGTCTTCTCTGTGCTGCTCCACTGCGTGTGGATGGACCACAGCTCTTTCCTGCACTTTCTACTGCTGGACATTCGGGTTCTCTCTAGTCTTTAGTTATTCCAAATACTTCAGTGAATAAATATCCTCGTGCATGTACTGTACATCATATTTTTGGCACTTTGTGAACCTCCTTCTTTGAAAGCAGGGAGTTGATTCTCTTTTTGTCATCCGCTGCTGACCTTTTCTGTCACTGGGGATGAGGTATCTGTCCTTCTCTGCATCAAGTCCGGCTTTTTGGCCCTCATCCTAGCTGTGGATTTCCTGCGTTGCATTTATTTCCTATTTCCTCAACAGAAGGGTTCCTGGCAAGATCAGCCTTCAAGGAGTAGCGGTCGGTGTTTCTAATACACTTCACACAACCTGGATCAGTATGGCAGGAATAGAAATATCAGATATATACCAAGGAATTTGAGGTGACTTGGGAGAGGGTTAACAAATGAGTGGAGAATTCATTTCTTAAGTCAGTTCAGGCATGAATGATACCAGGCTTTTCTGTGGGAGGTTGGAGAGGGCTGGGTGGTTTTTAGTCTGAAACCCTTGCGCAATAACATCTGGGGAATGCAGGCAATTCCTCTCCCCCCACCTTTCAGAATGAGCTCACCCTCTGGAAGGAGGGAGGGAAACCCTGGTAGGGCTGAAACCCACAGGCCTGCATGACAGAGCAAGATGCTGACTCTTTGGAAACATCTGGTATGTGGCTCCAGATGCTGCTTGTATTTTTCAGAGGGAGAGAGGTCCCTGGTGTGTTTAGTGCCTTGAATCCTTGCCCAAAAACCATGATCCCAAGGAAAATATTCCAGAATCGGCTACAGGGCTGAATGGCTTATGAACAGGTTTTTTTGTGTAGTCTCTCTGTGATATGTAAAAATTATCAGGGGCCATTCCTTACTTTATTTTATTTTTCCCGGAAATATAAACTTCAGAGTCCAAACACTGGGCTTTCCTAGGAATCTCTGCTTTCTGCCTGAGCAGGAGAGGGTATGATACAATCTCGAGGATACCATTACCGAGCACTTGTCACGTGCTAGGCCCTGATCTAAGAGCTTTCTAGGGCTCATCTCATTGACTCCTTCAGTCACCTGGAGATACGTACCATGGTTATTCTCGCTTAATGACGAGGAAGTGGAGACTCAAGAGGTCTAGTTCTTTCCTCAAGGGTCACGTGACTAGAAAGGAGTGAAGCCGAGATCTGAACCCAGCAGTCTGACTCCAAGGCTTGCCTTCCGAAGAGCCAGCTCTGCTTCTGCGTAGCTCCAGGAGGTCAAGCAAGGGCTTCGTTTCTCTGAAAAGTAGAAGTTTCTTTTAGTTTTGCAATTCTGTGGTTTGGAAGTTGGGACATCCCTGCAACGTTGTCTTCTTCTAAAATGAGGAGGAATTCACAGGTGCTCTGTACAACTGCAGTTTGGCTCCCTTCTGGTGTGTTCTATGGTCCAGGGAAACTGGACTGACTCAGCCTGAGCTGTGCACCCAGAATTGACCCTCAACTGTAGTTAATAATTAACTCCGGCCTCAGAGACAAGGCAGAGCTTGCTGGATTCTACTGAAAACTTGGGGGTGTGGGAGAAGAAAAGCTTCAAGTTTCATTTTCCTGTACTGTCATGTGACATCCTATCTTTGGGTTCATCTCTGGACTAGATTCTTATTTAGAGGAACCAAGGAGGTTGCAAGAACCCTTCAGAGCAATGCAATTCTTAGCCAGTGCCCCAGACGCGACTCCATTAATCCCTGGGCTGTGGACTGATTTTCGCCCTGCCCACGCAGGGTCTCTGGGCTTCCCTTGTCTCCCATCTTTCTGCTTCTTATTGTTCAAGTAGCCTCTCTGTATCCATGTTCCCATGGCCACCACCCAGGCTTTCTGCTGGAAACACTTGCACGGATTCATGGGATGACTCCCAACCCAACCTCTGTCAGGAAATCTAAATGTTTGGGGACAGATATTTGAAGAGTCTGAGAACTCCTCTTTCCAGGCGACAGAGCAACCTGGTCTCCCCGGAGATGCTGGGAGCGTCTGCCGGCACCTCTACCTTCTGAAACCTGAGCTCTAGAGGGTTTCTTCGGATCTTCTCTCGCAAGGGTCCTCCCCTTAATGACTCTGAGGGCTCAGGGCTGTTTGTTTCGGCCACTGTTCCGCCTCTGTCTGTGAGTTCACCTTTGGCCGTGGAGGCGGTGCTGTCTCCAGCACAGTCCCACAGAGCCTTTGAATTATTTCCAGGTAGAATTTTCTTTTCTGTCATCCAAACCAATTCTTTTCTGCTTGGATCAAAGACAGACCAGGTTTTTAGGAGATCGTGTTAGCCATACAGAGGCCCCCCACCGAAGCCCACTCGGCTTATTCGCTGTCACACGCTGTTAACAATAGCTTTCAAAAATAATGACATGTAGGGCGCCTGGGTGGCTCAGTGGGTTAAAGCCTCTGCCTTCGGCTCAGGTCATGATCTCAGGGTCCTGGGATGGAGGCCCACTTTGGGCTCTCTGCTCGGCGGGGAGCCTGCTTCCTCCTCTCTCTCTCTGCCTGCCTCTCTGCCTACTTGTGATCTCTCTCTCTCTATGTCAAATAAATAAATAAATAATCGTAAAAAAAATAATGACATGTATTTTAAATTTCTCGCTGTGATCTCTGCAGAAGAGACTTTTCCCTTTTCCCTTATTGCTTCTTACCAGCTGACAAGCGATAAGCATTTGATAGATTTGTTGTCTCATTAAATCCTTACTTACACTCTCTTCACTTGGCTGATCCACAAAGGAAGATATTTTGCATAAGCTCTTGATTTGCCAAAGTTAAAACACATATTCTGTTATTTGATGCTGCTAATTGACAGTCTGCGGTCAAGCCAAGTGAAGTCTGAATTTTAACCAGTACCTGGCATTCCACCTTAGATTTAAGTGATTAATTCCAGGCCAGGACCAGAACCTGGAGAGTGCTCAGCCTTTGGTACTGATAGCGTGGCTGGTTAGAAACATGAAACCCTTAAAATGAGGATTCCCTAATAAGCGGTTCTGTCTCTTCTTCTTTCAAGGAGGCAAGTGTGTACAGGATGGATCGGAAACACAGAGGCCACTGTGTTGTCGTCAATAACCACACGTTTACCTCAATGTCTGATAGACCGGGGACTGATAAAGATGCTGGTAAGAAAATCTGGAATAATATATCAAATACAAGTTGGGGATCTTAAAATCACTTTTTTATGTTCACGTTTTCTTTCTGTAATTTTTATCTTCCATTTAAATGTAAAGATGATATCGTAAATGTCTCTGGCCTCTTGTATGTCCCTGTGCCGTAGTCCGCCTGGCCTGCTCTAATGAAATACCATAAATGAGATGGCTTATAAACAGCAAGCATTTATTTCTAACAGTTCTGGGGGCTGTGAAGTCCAAGATCAAGGCTCTGACATTTTGATGCCTGGTGAGAGCCTGCTTCCTAGATGGCAGTCTTTGTGCTGTGACCTCATTTGGCAGAAGGGGTGAGGGCCCATTCTGGGGTCTCCCTGGGGCTCTACCCTCATGACCTCATCACCTCCCAAAGGCGATACCCAAACCTTGGGGGTTAGGATTTCAACATATGAATTTTGGGGAGACACAAACTTTTTTTCATTTAAATTTTAGGTAGTTAACATACAGTGCAGTATTGGTTTCTGGAGTAGAATTTGGTGGTTCATCACTTATGTACAACACCCAGTAGTCAGGGGCACCTGGGTGGTTGAGTCAGTTAACTGACTGCCTTCTGCTCAGGTCATGATCCTGGAGTCCCAGGATCGAGGCCCGCATCAGGATCCCAGCTCAGCAGATAGTCTGCTTCTCCCTCTGACCCTCTCCCCTCTCATGCTCTCTCTCAAATAAATAAATAAATAAATAAATAAATAAATAAATAAATAAATAAAATCTTTAAAAACAAAAACAAAAAAACCCCAGCCAGTGCTCATCGTAACAAGTGCCCTCCTTAACACCCATCTCCCATCTAGCCCATCCCCCACCCACCTCCCTCCATCAACCCTCAGTTTGTTCTTTAGTGTTAAGTGTCTCTTATGGCTTGTTTCCCTCTCTCCTTTTTTCTTTTCCCCCTTCCCATATGTTCATCTGTTTTCTTTCTTAAATTCCACCTATGAGTGAGATCATATGGTATTTGTCTTTCTCTGACTGACTTAATTCACTTCAGCATTATACTTCTAGCTTCAGGCATGTCCTTGCAAATGGGGAGATTTCATTCTTTTTGATGGCTGAGTAACATTCCATTATATGTATATATGCGTGCACACACACACCACATCTTCATTATCCGTTCTTCAGTTGATGGACATTTGGGTTCTCTCTATAGTTTGGTTATTGTTGATAATGCTGCTATAAACATTGGGGTACATGTATCCCTTTGAATCTGTATTTTTGTGTCCTTTGCGTAAATACCTAGTAGTGCAATTGCTGGATCATAGGGTGTTTCTTATTTATTTATTTATTTGTGAGAGAGAAGAGAGAGAGATAGAAAGAGAGAGTAGGAGCGGCAGGAGGGATAGAGGGAGAAGCAGGCTCCCTGCGGAGCAGAGAGTCCAATGTGGGACTCGATCCCAGGACCCTGAGACCATGACCTGAGCCGAAGACAGATGCTTAACCGACTGAGCCAGCCAGGCACCCCAGGATAGCTCTATTTCTAACATTTTGAGGATCCTCCATACTGTTCTCCAGAGTGGCTGCCCCAGTTTGCATTCCCACCAACAGTGTAGGAGGGCTTCCCGTTCTCTATATTCTCTCCGGCACCTCGTTTCTTGTGTTTTAGCCATTTTGACAAGTGCGAGATCGTATCTCATTGGGTTTTGATTTGTATTTCCCTGATGCTGAGTGATGTTAAGCATCTTCTTATGGGCTACAAACATCTGGACCATAGCACATAGCAGAGGTGTCACCAACCTGCTGAAAGAGATAAGATTCCCTGACCATGTAGGACTCTGTGGTTTGGGGGAAAGCATGGTGCATCTGCTCGAGAAAACCTCTGTTTGAGCTCCGGCTCCTCCACTAACCAGCTGGTGACTCTGGGAGAGTCCCTGGGCCTTGGCTTCTTGTCTGTGACAGAGGGTGAAACCTGGGCCTCTGCTGACTCTCAGGACCATTGTGATAGCACCGTGGGTACTATAAGAAGGCAGGTGGTAAGTTGTCAGATTTTACTGTTATGAAAGTAAAAAACTCCAAGCTTCAGGCTCTTTGCTGTGCAAGTTTTATAGCTATTTACATTGTTTCGTCCCTCCTTTGATTTCATTTTATTTTATCATTTCCCCTTTCTCTCTTTTTTTTTTTTTTTTTTATTTACAGAGCACTTGAAGCATGTGTTTGAGTGGCTTGGGTTCAGTGTACGTGTATACGATAATGTGACCAAAGGACGTCTGGACGAGGTTCTGCAGGAATACAAGTGTCATCCAGGCCATGCTGACGGAGACTGCTTCGTGTTCTGTGTTCTGACCCATGGGAAATCTGGAGCTGTCTACTCTTCGGATGAGACTCTTGTTCCCATTCAGGAGATCACATCTCACTTCACAGCCCAGCAATGTCCTGGTCTGGCTCATAAGCCCAAACTCTTCTTCATCCAGGCCTGTCAAGGTGAAGAGATACAAACTCCTGTATTCATTGAAGCAGATGCTGTAAATTCTGAGCGTGTGTCCCCTTCCCTTCAGAACAGTATTCCCGATGAGGCGGATTTCCTTCTTGGCCTGGCCACTGTCCCTGGCTACGTATCCTTTCGGCATGTGGAAAATGGCAGCTGGTACATTCAATCTCTCTGTAATCATCTGAAGAGCTTGGTCCCAAGGTGAGAGTTTTGAGTTGTTCTGTCCACCTACCTCTTTATCCATCCATCCGTCTATCTGCCTGTTCATCTATCTATTCACACACCCACCCATGCACCCATCCACCTGTCCATCCACTCATCCATCATCCATTCATCCATCCCTCCATCTGTCTATCCATCTATCCATCCATTCATCCATCCATCCATCCAAATACCTGTACATCCAACAAACCTGTATTGAGCACCAGCATATAACTGGAAAGGAAGATACAGAATTAAAAAAAAAACCCACAGTACCTGCCTTCAAGTTGTTCACAGTCTAGAGGGGTAGAAAAAATAGATGGGGGAAGGAGCCTCCCCTGTGGCCAACACACATTGTAAAGCATAGGTGTTACAGGGGTCACACAGAACTGGTACCTCTCCCAGATTTGAAGGATCAGGGAGAGCTTGTAGAGATGACAGACAGGTGTTGGGTAAATAATTGGGACTAAAGGCATGCTGGCCAAAGGGAACAGTATGAGTAAAGGTAGGAGGGCCTTTCATTTGTTCGTTTGTCAGTGACTCATATCTGCTGAGTGCCTATGTGTTGCCTTCGGCATTATAATACCTTTGATCTGCCACCACTCTGAAAGCTTTCCTTCTGGGTCTGCCACGTGCTCCTTACCTGCTACTCTGGAAATGGGCCTTCACCATGGTTTAGCCCTGGGCCCCATTCTCTGCTCTCTATAGCGCTTGGCAGCTTAAGCTATCCCTGGAAGCCACTATCTCCATGAAAATGTTTCCCAAATTGCCATCTCTGGTCCATTAATCTCTGAATTTTTAGAGAGCAGAGTTGTTTCGTTCAGCTTTATATCCTCATACCTGACACAGTACCTTCTCTCTTGTTGAGCTTGATACATAGTTGCTGGACCAATGAATGCACTGACTGACTGAATCTCCTTCTTCAGGTCAGTCCTATATAGTTCTCGCAGCATGCCAGACATCCCAGCTCTGTGTCGCCCTTGGAGCTCATATTCCGTATGCCTAGTCCTGAATTGATCTGCTCAGCCCTCTCCAGCAGCCTCCTACTCCTGAATCCCCATTTCTAGGAATGGTCACCATGCTCTTCTGGGAATTTGGAATTGGAAACTCAGAAGAATTGGAATCTTGGCTCGCCTTTAGCTTTTCCTTCTTCACTATTCCCTCCATCCCCACCATAGCCATCGAAGACCAATGTCCTGTGACTTCAGGGACAAGGCAGCATTTATCAAGGTCTTACTATGTGCCTACTCTGCTGGGTACTGAGCTAGGAACTTGGGGTACAGTTATGAACAAGAGAGACAATCTTTTCATGGAGCTTATCGTCCAGTGAGAGGAAAAGAGTAAATGAAAATGTCAGTAAGTGAGGGGCACCTGGGTGGCTTAGTGGGTTAAGCACCTGACTCTTGGTTTTAGCCCAGGTCGTGATTTTGGGGTCATGGGCTTGATCCCCGTGCCAGGCTCCATGCTGAGTCGGGAGTCTGCTTCAGACTCTCTCTTCCTCTGCCCCTTTCTCTCTTTCTCTCTCTCAAATAAATAAAAAACCTTTAAAAAATGTAAGTAAGTGAATATTTATATTAGTAAGATAATTTCAGGAAGGGATACCTGCTGTGAAGAAAGCAGAGAAGGTAATATAGAGAACGTGGTAGGGAGCTACTTGAGCAAGACTTCTGGGTAGAGGCGATATTGCAGGTGAGACTGAGTGATAGGAAGGAGTCAGCCACAGAAAGAACCAGGGGAGGGGGGTGCCCAGCTGGGGAGAGACAGGATGCAAGGACTAAGAACCAGGCAGGACCTGCATTCCCACCTGAAAATAGCAATCGTGATGAGGATAAGTAGTAGTAATACTAATGATAGTAAAAATGATGGTCAGTGGCGTATTATGGCCAACGTTCTATGTGCTTTACATAAATCACCTCATTTACTTCTCATGCAGCCCCTAAAATGGGTACTCTTAGAGTCCTTATTTTAGAGCTGAGAACACTGAGACATGGTGAATTTAACATGAAGTAAGCCACTGTGCCTACGGCTGCACAGTCAGCGAGGGATGGAGTCATGATTCACCCCTGAGCTCTATCTCCAGAGCCTGTGCTTTGCTTCCAAGGACATGAATTGCCCGCCCCTGGAACATTTTAGGAAATTCTAAATATCCTACAAGCCCAGGCTCAAAAGCCACCTCCTCTGTGGCATCTCCTCCTCCTCCCAGCAGGATGTGCTCTTTTTCCTCTGAACTTGCAATGGAACTTTTTTTTGAGATTTTATTTATTTATTTGAGAGAGAGAGAGAGCATGAGCAGGGGTAGGGGCAGAAGGAGAAGGAGAGAGAAATCTAAGCAGATTCCCTACTGAGCAGGAAGCCCGATGGGGGACTCAATCCCAGGACCCTGGGATCATGACCTGAGCCAAAGGCAGATGCTTAACCAACTGAGCCACCCAGATGCCCCCAGAGAGGGCATTCTAAATAGAATCACCTACCTATTCTTTTTTTCTATCTATCTATCTATCTATCTATCTATCTATCTACCATTTTTCTCTCTCTCTCTATCCACCAGCTTAGAGGAGAAATGTGGAAAATATATATAATCATATGCAAACTTCCTTTGTGGGCCAAGTGTCTTCAAATGCAATATATAAGGCTCCTGGCTGGCTCAGTCAGGAGGGCATGAGACTCTTGATCTCAGGTCATGAGTTCAAGCCCCACTCTGGGTGTAGATTGCTTAACAAAAAGAAAAAAAGGGGGTGCCTGGGCGGCTCAGTGGGTTAAAGCCTCTGCCTTCAGCTCAGGTCACGATCTCAGGGTCCTGGGATTGAGCCCCGCATCAGGCTCCCGGCTCAGCAGGGAGCCTGCTTCCTCCTCTCTCTCTGCCTGCCTCTCTGCCTACTTATGATCTCTCTCTGTGTCAAATAAATAAATAAAATCTTGAAAGAAAGAAAGAAAGAAAGAAAGAAAGAAGGAAGGAAGGAAGGAAGGAAGGAAGGAAGGAAGGAAGGAAGGAAGGAAGAAAGAAAGAAAGAAAGAAAGAAAGAAAGAAAGAAAGAAAGAAAGAAAGAAAGAAAGAAAGAAAGAAAGAAAGAAAGAAAGAAAGAAAGAAAGGGTGCCTGGGTGGCTCAGTTGGTTAAGCGCCTGCCTTCGGCTCAGGTCATGATCCCAGGGTCGTGGGATCGAGCCCCATGTCAGGCTCCCTGCTCAGCAGAGTCTGCTTCTCCGTTTCCCTCTGCCTGCTGCTCCCCCTGCTTGTGTGCGCTCTTGCTCTGTCTCTCTCTCGCTTTCTCTCATAAATAAATAAATTTTTTTTAAAAAGGCATTAAAATGCAAGATGGGACTGTGATAGTGTTCTTAAACACTAAATGTAGAACTGAGAAACTTCATATAATTTAGCATTCGTTTTTTCAACTTTGAAATAAGCATTTCTTTATATGTGGCAGGACGCTAGTGAGAATCTTGGCCTATTAAACTAAAAAGAAGCCACAGGCTTTAGGGTTCTTTCTAGGACCTTTCTATGATGTGATTTCTGTCTCCTGATTGGAAATATTTTTTCTCATCTGCCTGCAGAAATGAAGATATCTTGTCCATCCTCACAGCTGTCAACAATGATGTGAGTCAACAAGCAGACAGGCAAGGAAAAAAGAAACAAATGCCCCAACCTGCTTTCACACTACGGAAAAAGCTAGTGTTCCCTGTGCCACAGGAAAGACTTTAGTAGTAAAGAGTTCTCATTGACTCTTTGACTTGAAAGGAAGCTTCGGTCAGCCATTCCAGGCTTCCACCCCTCATAGGAATCAGTGACAGAAGGTGAGCTGACCTCTGTCTGTCATTCTAATAACTGGAAATACTCTATTTTCTGACATGGCAAATTCTTTCTTTTCTTTTTTCTTTTTGACAAGTCTGAATGTTAGAACACTTTCTTTCTTGGAGCTTTAGCTTGTAGTCTTGGCTTTAGTTGTGTGCCCCGAGAAAAAGCAATTTGGCCTCAGTTTGTGCATCTGTGAGGTAAAGGGTAGAACCAGGTCCATTTTAAGATTCCTTTGAGCTCCAAGAACCACTGTCCGTGGCCTTAGCTGAGCATCAATTTCCTGTCTACATGACCACCCCTTGTTACCATTGCGCATCCCCTCTGCGTGGTCTTGTTTTGGACATTGGATGATGGTAGAGATCACGCGTGGTTCCTTGACCTTCTCTGCTCTCCCCTTCCTAAGGCTCTTCTCCCGCACATCTGCCTAGGTGAAAATTTGGCCTATATGATGCCCATTTCCTGCTTTAGTGTAAGGAAGGTATTCCTGCAGGAACTGTTTATCTTGGCTTGGAAGCAGCTTCAGCTCTAGGATGCTGATCATCCGAATGAAGAGAGACACACTCGACCACTCTGGGAGCAGAGACTCTACAGCCTGAGCTTAAATCCCACGTTGGGCAGAACCTTTCGGATGCCAGTGACAGAACACCCACGTCAAGCCAGCTAAAGCAAAGAAGGGGATTTGTTGTCTCATTCATCGGAAAACACGAAGATGGGTGGTGCTGGCTTCCTGGGAGGTTGGGTCAGGACTCGGTCCGCACTCTCATGCGTCTCTCTTGGCCAGGGGTTCCCTCGGTGGCTGTGCGGGGCTGACTATGGTCAACAGCCCTCGCCTTGTCACCATGTGCCCTGTTCCTCTGGCCCAAAGGATGGAGGAGAGAGGCAGCCTGATGGCCTGAAGCTGTTCACAGAGGATATTGTTCTCTTCTTAGTGAGAGTTGTCCGGCTGTGCCTTGGGGGGTGTGATTCTACCTGGAAGCCTTGCTACTTTTTACATTATGGTCTTGAATATCTTTATTTATGTGAACTTTTTTTTTCAATTTTAAGAGAAATTTCTTTTCCAGCTCCTGAAGGAGGGAGGTTGAAAGTCCTCTCCTTAAGGCCTTTATTTCCAGATGAAGTTGGAGCCCCAGGAGGCAAAGTGATTCACTACTCTCCCCCAGACGGCTGTTGTTTACAAGATTTGATTCCCCGCTGTAGGGAACTGGAATGTCATGGGACACAGCATGGCTTTAGGAGCATTTCCTTGGATATGCAGAGGTTCATGAACGATGTCAGGGAATGAAGAATAACTCTCAGTGATGGCTGATTTTGTAGTTATTCCTGTGAAATTTATGGTGTATTTGCTATAAGAAATAGCCATAAGTTTTTTATAATTGTAATTACGTGGATGGAGCAAGTAATGACATGGATTTGAATGTAGCTTGACCACGGAAAGGAGTCTAATACATATGTCAGGGTGATCTTCCAGAACCAGTGTTTATATACGTCAGAGCTAACAGCTGGTGATTACAGTCTTTGCCCAATTGAATATACACAGCTTTTAGCCATTTCATAAAACTTCTCTGCGAGTGAAGGATGGTGTGGTTCAAAACAAAAAGCAAAGAATCTGGAGAGGGTTTCCGTTTGGCCTTGTGACTCCCTTGGTCTGAGACACTAAATCAAGCTCGTTTTTCAAGACTTACCTATGAAGTAGAGAAAAATGACCTATTTAAGATAGGGATTTAGGAGAATATCTAACCTGTGTACATTATATCTCTCCATTTAAATCCAGTTGATGTGAGGTACATATAAGACCTTTAGGTGGCAGATGTATCTGGCAGTAACCTCAATGGAAAAAGCAGAATTTGAGTTCCTTTGCGTCTAATTCCAATTGAATCATTGCCACAAACCAACCCTAGCAATCCCCACTGATGTCCTCTGAGCGAAACGCTTGGTTCTGCCCTCACTGATTCACAGCATCCCTGGGAGCAACAGGCCAGCTCTTGGCTCTGAATCCAGCTGGACAAAACCCCGCTAAGGAACTCTCCTTCAGCAGCGGCATTTGGAGTTCGATGCTGGAGTCCCCCGGTCCTGTGGGTCTGTTCCATATTTCTGTTGTGCGGGGTCTTAGAGCTTCTGCAAGGTTAAATTCAGCTCACGAGCTTGCTTTTCAGAGTTCTCCGGCAAGCGCCTGAGGAGTCACTAAACGTTGATGACCATAAGTCATGGGCCTGTGCGGACACCAGAAGCGCCCCCATCCTTCAGTCATTTCTCCTAAATGGAGCATGTAACCACTTGTCCCTTGTCTCTCTCTGTGTGTGTACGTGTGTGTGTGTATGTGTGGAGGGGGGAATTTAGAGCAAAGCACAGGAGGGGATTTTGTCACAGGTATTTGGCGGCGGCTCTAGCCCCCGTCGGCCCGGACATTTACAAATGAAATGCGCAGACCGTGTGAGGTCTCTGTACATTTTGCCTTGTTATACTCAACTTACAAGAGTTGTAATTAATTTTTTCTTTCTTTTCTGTTGTTTGTTTGGTTTTTTTCTCAAAAGTTTGGCTTCTACCAAACCAAATGAAGGACATGAAAACTTTTTATAGAATATTATGCAGATGTTAGTTATTTAATAATAATACTACTGGTGTTGATTATTATTAGAGATATTAGTCACCACAGCATCCTCTTGGCCTCTGTTGCAGGACCTCCGCACGCTCGTGGGCCCGTCTGATATTACCAGGGTTCCCCTTAGCCAGGGCTCAGGTAGAGCAAACAGACAGGCAGCTGACACAATGTGGTTACTGATCCATCAGAACAGACAGACACTGACCAGTATAACACTATGGGGAATGCCACTGAGCAGCGCTATCAGTGACCCAGTCTTCATGGCGGGAGACCAAATGAGAAGCTGACCTCATTTTGTAGGTAACTTTTTTGCCATACCTGAGTCCTAAAATCTCCCAGGACCGATACTTTCAGAGTGATTTACCTGGAATTGTTCTTAACCTGGAATTCTTGGTCCTTGGATGTGCGTGGATTTATTCTCAGGGTCTGTGAGTCTTCCACCCACCGGTTGAAATGCTGTAATTTCTTTTTGGCGATACCTTCAATTACTAGAGGTGGATCCTGTCTCTTCTGTATGATCACTTCGTATCTGAGCATGGACAAACAACTTTTGTGCCCGCATCCTGGTGCCCCCAGGAAGTGATGATCTTTACCTTGAACTTTTTAATGTAGCATGGATTAGGGCTCATGGTCAGAGGTCCTCAGACCTGTTGTCAGATACCAGCCGTTAATCTACCTGAAACCTGCTCCAGTCCACCCTCTCAAACCATGACAGACTCCTAGTCCACCATCCCTCTGCTCCTGCTTATTAATTCAGTGGAGGGAACTCACACTACACACAAAGTCATGGCTTTGGGAGCTTGGAAGGACCATAGCTGGGGAACCCATAGTCCAGGCTTTGGTGTCAAATGGGAGGATTTGCAATCGTGTGTCTCTCCTGCTTTGCAGCCTTGCCACCTGGTTTCACTGTGAGACGTTTTAATTGTCCTTTTCCCTGTTGTGATTTGAACCTGCTTAGAACCTACTTAACTATCTTCCGGTGATGGACATGTTGCTTGTGACAAGTTACTTTGTTTCTGGTAGGGTCTGGCTGTCCTCATAAGTCTTCGGTTTTCCTTTAAGGATTTGGTAAGAATATCACATTTGTGGGCAAGACACATTTGTATCTTTAAACAGCAGCTAAATTTCTGAAAATGCAATCCTTTTTAAAAAGTACTAGGAGAAATTCCTTGTTTAAAGAAAGACTGATTTGCCAGTATAAACAACCACCCTGTAACACAACTTTTGCATATATGGATTTTTAAAAGAGGATTTTTTTCCTCTGTTAAAAATTTGAAGTTGTATGAATTTTTACTTTTTAAATCTATGTTTGTACAAGTAATATCTTTACAGTGCTCAAAGAGAATACAAAAAGGTATTCAGGATAAGTCTTGCCTGCATTTCTGTCCACCAAATGCCCAGTCCTCCCACCTCTGAATCCCAGAGAGAATTTAAAGGATCTCTTAATGCAGATGCAAATACAACAAATACAAATACAGGTGTATTTTAAAGTAGGCATTTCTTGAAACAAAGGACATACACTGTGAAACTCAAATCTCTCATTTGGTCTCATTTTAAATGATTCTGTAAAATGCCTGGAAATACTTGTACAACTCTATAATGGGAATAACTTTATAAGCTTTGTGGACTGGGTACTTGTAAATAGTAGTAATTGATCAATAAATAAAGGGATTTTTTTTTTCCTTTTTAACCTTTGAGTAATATCTTTGATTCCTGGTTATATAGTAACATATGCACATTGTGGAATATTTGGGAAGTAGAATAACACAGAGAAGAGTTAATTCATTTATGATTCCATTTTGGTGTACACTTTCCCATGATTTGCATTTGTCCTTGAGCTTCCCCTACCACCTTTTTTAAAAATTATTATTATTTTTTGACTTGACAGAGGGATCACAAGTAGGCAGATAGGCAGGCAGAGAGAGAAGGGGAAGCAGGCCCTCTGCCAAGGAAGATCGTGACCTGAGCCGAAAACAGAGGCTTAACCCGCTGAGCCACCCAGGTGCCCTCCCCTACCACCTTTAAATAAGCATAACCACAATGTCCTCCTAGTTTGCATCCAGTAAACTCTGTCTTACCAATATCTGTACCTCCACCCACAATCTCAGCTGCAGGCGTGCCTTTTTGACAGCTACTTCCTACCATTCCATCTCTCTCTCTCTAGGACCCTGTGCCCCAACAGTCTTCAGGGTCTCTGGGGCCTCTGGTTAGTCCATTGACTCTATCTACCATCTTTCCAATGTCAACACCACCCCTCACTTCTTCCCTCCCTCTTTATCCAACTGGAGTCCCACACGTCACCATTCACCTCACTCTGTCACACCCACCCCGACATTCTTGCCTTTCCCTCAGTCCTCTTCGGGGGACAGGATCCGAGTTCTGGTTAATCCCATATGCCTATTTACCCCCATGTTTGTACCAGAATTCCTGGTTGAGGTTGGTGTAAAAATATACAGTCTTTTTAATTGAATTAAATTAAATTGAATTTTAAATTAAAATTTTAATTTTAATTTAATTTTAACTACAGACCGGTCTCATTTAAAACCAATGACCATAAACTTCAAACAGGCTTTCGGTGGTTCTTGGCAATCCTATAACATTTCCTGGTTATGTCACCCTCTGCTTTTTCAGTCTATTTGACACTTTCTTTAAATTTTCAGACCTCTGTCATCCTCCACTCACCTCACTTCAATGTGATGGTCTCAGTGGTTTCTCTAAGGGAAGTAATCCAAAAAGAGTTTGACCTTCCACCACCAAGTCTTCTGATCTACCTGCACCCTGACCCTACTTGCCGCTCTGTCCCCCTGTCAACAGTGCGTGCACCGTCTGGTCTATGCTTCTCCCAAGAGTCAGTGTGTCCGTCTTGCACAGGATTGCCCGTCCTGCTCACTCGAGGACGTTGCTCTCGGAGCCCTGCCTCCTCTCTGCTGCTCTATTAACTCTCCCCTCTTGCCCAGATCACTCCCCTCGGTGCACAAAGCACGCTCTAACTTCTCTTCCTTCAGAGGTAAAACAAAAACAGAACCAAAACCCCTGAATCATGCAGATCTTTGGTCACGTGCTCAGAATCAGACCCCGAGAGGAGGATTCGGGCGCGAGCCATCTGTTCAGGAATTGCTGTCCGTTCAAAGGGAGTGAGAAAACTGGGCTTCCAACCTCCCTCGGCCCTAGGTCCTCTGCAAAGAGCTGTCCCAGGTGGGAGACCTCAAACTCTCAGGCACTTCCCATCATCTTGACATAGTTTCGGAATATAGGTGAGGTTCGGTGGGGTGAGGTCCGGAACCGACAGCCAAGAAAGAATTCTCGAGACGTCTTTGGTGCAAAATGGTGGTTTATCAAAGCCCGGGGACAGGACCCGTGGGGAGAAAGAGCTGCTGCCCCGGGTGTGTGAGGGGAGGCTGGTTCTATACTATGGGGTTGGGGGAGGTAAGGAAAAGGGAGGTTTTCAAAATAAGTTTTATATGCTAAAGATATTTGAGGTCTTGCCATTGTCAAGTTAGGGTTGTTTCCCTTCTAGTAAAGTATTAACCCTAAGACAGCTGGGAGTTTCCTGGAGGAATGTTATCCTTCTACCTATTACAAACCCTTGTCAATGGGCTGCAGTTTATGAGGAAATTTTATTTTATTTACATTTCCTTCTACCTTTGTTCCCATGTCACTATGGATGTGATGAGGGAAGAGAAGGCTAGCTGAGGACAGAGCAGAAGCTGACACCCCACAACCCCCTCCCCCAGATGGGATGTATGTGACATTCCTCAGACTCCTGGCTGCCCTAAAGATAAGGACAGGAAAAACAAAGAGTTAACTCATAGAGATCACAACCCTGCACTCCTGAGTCTCCCTCAGTTTACAATGTCTTAGGAAATCTAAATGTAAATGTCTTAGGAATCTACGAGAACAAAGCATTTCTATCAATAACCTAGCTTCCAGAAGGAAACGTAGATACGATTAAATGTCCTCATAACCTGCAGCCCATTGACAGATACTTGTCCCGGGCTTTGATAAACCACCATTTTGCTCCAAAGACGTCGCTAGAATTCTTTCTTGGCCCTGGGCTCCACTGAACCTCACCTATGTTCCAAAACCCCATCAGGTGGGTGGATGATGTTAGGGCTCCAGGAAATAGAGTCTGTGGGTCTCTGGAAGTTAGGCTATAGGTAAGAATGCTTGTCTCTTGTAAATCACTAAGACCTTTTGTAAACCAAGGCAGACCCCTGTCTTGGGGAACTGTGATCCCTGTCAGTTAACCATTGGTTTTTCCCTCCCCTTAGCTTTAGGGCAGCCAGGAGTGCCTGAGGAATGTCACACCTGTCCCACCAGGAGTGTGTGTGTGTGTGTGGGGCTGTTGGCGGGGTGTCAACTGGTGCCTTGTCCTCAGCTTCTTCTGGCTCCCCCATCAGTCTGAGGGAGGACTCTCCTCACACAAAGGTGGGCTCTTTAGAAGCAAACCCCCCTACAATCTGGCAAGCTGGCCAGACTGGCTGGCAGGTGGGGATGGGGTGGGGGTAGGCAGAGGGGATTAAAATGGATCAGAAGAGTTCCGCCCCGGGTGCCTGGGTGCCTCAGCGGGTTAAGCCTCTGCCTTCGGCTCAGGTCATGATCTCAGGGTCCTGGGATCGAGTCCCACATCCGGCTCCCTGCTCGGCAGGGAGCCTGCTTCCTTCTCTCTCTCTGCCTGCCTCTCTGCCTCCTTGTGATCTCTCTCTCTGCGTCAAATAAATAAATAAAATCTTAAAAAAAAAAAAAAAAAAGAAGAGATCTGCCTGAAGCATGACCGCACCCCCTAACCCCCTCGGGACCCCACATCCCATCTCATGTTCCCATCCTCAGCCTTATCCAAGATTGGCAGGGTTTGGGCAACAGTTAAATCAGAGGCGCATAACCTCTATGTCAAAATAGAAATACCAATACACCGTTGTCCTCTCCCACCCTTGCTCTGGAGTGACCTGACAGGCCAGGTCAGGGGGCATCACCAGGTGGTTTCTCACCTGCAGGCTTGCTTTCTGTTCCGGAACAGATGTAAAAGGCGAGCCAACGCCCCTCATTCCTGCCCTGGCAATATGAGTTACATCGCTGCCACAGAAATAACTACCGCAAAAACAGACAGGCACAGGGCGCAGCTCCGAACCGCATCGGATCATCCTGCATTTCTGCTTATCCTACCGCTTGAAATCATCCCCGCCCCCCTCCTCACATCTGCCTGGACGCCAGCTCCGGCCACCCTTTGAGAAGACCGTGAGCCGGGTTTGGCAGGCTGCTTCTTGCTGCTGCTCGATTAGCAGCTTCAGCCCTTGGGTCTAGTGGCTTGCCAGTGCTGAAAATGACGACTCAGTGAGAGTGAAAGAGAGGTGTTACTCGGCCCATTTTATGGATCAGAAAATCAAGGCCCAGAGACGCTAAACAAGAAACAAAGTCACACGACTCGAAATGAGGAAGAACCAAACTTGAACTGCATTTGGCTGATCTCCACGTCCAGAGGCCTGTCCTTCCTGTCTGTACCACACTGCTCTTGCGAAAGTATTTCCTGAGAGACAGGGGGCAGGCCTGTACGAGTCATTTGCACCCCGTCTCGGATCTCGGAGACTAGAGCCTGTCCTCTCTGCTTGAATTATCACCCTGAAATGTGGAGAAGCCGATTTGATCAATAGTTTCAGGCCTGTAAAAAAAGGGGGGGGAGCGTGGCCTAAGTTAAAGATTGTGATCAAATATTAAAAGAGTTCTATTACTTACAAGAAAGGTGATTCATTCTGCCAGTAATCCAAAGCACAGCTGGGTGTAGACACTGGGCAGGTCCAAACTCCTTGGGTTCCTGGCACTGTTTCCATATGTCTGGGACCCCTCTCTGTGACGAGTGCGCTCAGCGAGGTGCCCCCTGTTTTGGGTCTGCATTCAGTATGAGGTTATAATTTGGGGGAAGGACAGGAAGCGAATTCAGTGGCAGTCAGAGAATGCATGTCGGGGTCTGAACAGGCAGATCTCAACCACTTCCTTGTCTCCGTCGGCCTTTGCTCCGATGTCTCGATCCGCCCCCTCCCCCAACAGGCAGAGAAGTGGTTGATGTCAGGTTCTTCCAGGGGTCTGTTCCTCTGGCCACCCACTAGCCGCAGGACCTGAGATCTGCCGTGCCCCAGAGCATGACACGTACCCGGCCCCTTGCCGGGCTCACCTGTCCGTTGTGGAGCCATGGAGTTTAGAATTTCCAACTTGTCACCACCCTTCTTCCCTCTTATTGCTCACGCTTTTGTTTCATGCGTCTGTGTGTTTATTTCATTTCATCTTTCAAAAAAGATCCTATTTTCTTTATTTGGGAATATAATACAAGCATCTGGTAAAACATTTAAACAGTGCAAAATGATACACAGGGAAAAGTAGATTTCACACGATCCCTGTCCCCGAAATTCCCAGTTCCTTCCACAGAGGTAAGTACTGTTGTTGTTGGTGGTGGTGGTTTAAAATTTTATTTATCAAAGTAATCTCAACACCTAAGGTGGGGCTCCAACTACAACCCTGAGATCAAGAGACTGAGCCAGCAAGGTGCCCCCAGATGTAATTCTTGTTTCCAGTATGTTGAGTATCCTACAGAGGTATTTTTTTCTTACACAAACACATAGGTGTCTGTGTTTTTCTCTCATTTCCCCTTTCCCAAATGCTAGCACTCGGGCTTTTCCTCTTAAGATATCTCAGACAGCCTATTCTATATCAGAACATATAGGTCTCACGGGTCCTTTTTGTGCCTGGGTTCCATTAGGGATTGCAGACTTCACGAGGGTGGGAACCAGATCTTACCCATCCTTTGTATCCTACGCTCCAACCTAAAACAGTGCTCTGCCAGAATTCTTCAGTAATTAAAACACAGACCACAAACACATTCATTCATGAAAATGGGGAACAGCTCTTATTCATTCTTAGCTCTGAGCTCTGCGTCTGCTGCTTTATTGCACTAGAAATGTGCTAGTTCTCATTCAGCTTTCTCATCGGCCACACCGTCAACCAACAGGTACCGGCTCTGGCAGGTATCAGGTGGTTAGAGAATGTACGGTGGCAAGAACTGTCCCTGCCCTCTGGTAAATTATAATCTGGTTGGGGAGAGAAAAAAGGTCCTTTTGGCAAAAGCGACATAACAAAGTGATCGAGAAAGGATGGATACATTTTAAACATGGTATTCTGTTTAAACTGTTTCTCCACCATCGAGAAAATAAAGTTAGATGCCTACCTCAGACCATACACGAAACTCCAAAATACACAAAACTCCAAAAATATAAACTTTAAAACTATAAAGGCATTAAGATACATATAAGCAACAAAAGACCAGAGAATGTTTCCCTAAGCAACACATAGAAGCTAGAAGTCACAAAGGAAAAGACAGATACATTTGACTACATCAAAGTATAAGTCTTTTGTGTAATCAAAGCCACAAAAACTGCATTAAAAGAGAGGCAATGACATTTGGGAAGAGGAAAAAGATGCCCATTATATCTTAATGACTAAAAAGAAAATAAACTGTAGGCCATATATATATTGACCTAAATACTCTGTTAGAGCTCAGTCAGAGACAGAAACCACACCCGTAATTTGAAATGGAAAATTTAATAGCATTATTAACCAGGAATTAACCAGGAAAAGAAAGTTAACTACTGAAAGTAAAATCCCTTTAGGGCTGAGGGAGAGTATCCTTGGAAGGAAGACATTTGGAAGACTCCTCCCCACCCCACCAAGGCTGGGAGTCAGAACAGTTGAAGATGTGGCCATGCCCACTGACGGTAGAGAAGTTCACGGGTGGGTCATGGGCCAGAGATTGTCAGTCCCGTGCAAATGGAGCCTGGTGAACAGGCTTCCTGCTTGGCACGCTGACAAAATTCTCTGGAGGGCCAGCCCCACTAGGTCTTTTGCAAGCTGCTGCAGCTCTGCCTTAGAAGCAGGAAGAAAATCACGCTGAACTTGGAAGAGAAGCGCTTCCTCCGCTCTGCGTTGTGCTCTCTAGCGTCCTCTGGGAACAACTCGGAAGATTGTACCAGCTGGCGAAGGAGCCATTTTCAGCAGGTGTAGCTGCAGTGTCGCCAAGCAGGTGGCAGGAGAGCGGCTTTGGAGCTGAGAGGCAGTGTGTGGATGGATTCTGGCATAGTATACCGACCCTGCTTTTGCAAACGAAACAGCATGTATGATATATGCGCCTATTCACACTTCTTATGTATTTACTCTGTACACCAGGAGCTGCTTAAGTCTTTTGCGTGTATTAACTCATTTGATTTTTGCAATAACCCTCAAATTCCTCAAAGGAATTAATATTAACGTTAATGGCAATGTTATTGTCAAGGAAGCGCCAAGCTGTGACGCGACTTGCCCAAGGTCACGCGACTGGTATGTGGCTGATCAAGAATCGTGATGGCTTTATTTTTTAAATATTTTTTTATTTTTTTAAAAGATTTTATTTCTTTGTCAGAGAGAAAGACAGAGAGAGAGAGAGAGAGAGAGAGAGAGAGAGAGAGAGAACAAGCAGGGAGAGCGGCAGAGGGAGAGGGAGAAGCAGGCTTCCCGCTGAGTAAGAAGCCAGATGTGGGACTCGACCCTAGAACCCTGCGATCATGACCCCAGCCAAAGGCAGACACTAAACCGACTGAGCCACGCAGGCGTCCCCGTGATGGCTTTAGAGGCACAAATATAGACGAAGAGAATCAAAGTATTGGTGTGAGCTCTCGGGTCCGTATTGAAGAGGTCATGGAAGACGCTTTTATTTATTTATTTATTTATTTTTATCAGTGCTTCAATGCGTAACTCCAGTGATAAACGACTGCTTTTTATTTTGTTTTTGTTTATGTGAGTGGGCTTTTTTGGGGAGCTGGTTATTTTCCAAAGAAACAAAAATAATTGCTAAATTTTAACTGCGCTGCTGAGCAGAGAGAGCTCTCGGTGGGAGGAGGGCATTCCTGGAGGGCGGGGCCGGCGCCTGAGCAAAGGGTTAGAAGCGGGTGAGTCACACAGCTCCAGACACATGGTGTCAGGTCTGATCCAGGGCTGGTTATCCACCCGGAGCTGTCTGCCCTCCTCATCTAGACAGCTTCCGGGGGAGAGGGGGCAAGTGGTTGCCTGAGAGATGCCGGAGGGCACAGGAATGAACATTTCTGGAGCTTCTGCTCTCTGCGAGGTAACATATGCAAACACCACAGACACTGCTTTACTCACCCCCTTTACATGCAGCAACCCCATGAAGAAAGACAGAGAGAGACAGAGAGAGCACAAGCTGGGGGAGAGGCAGAGGGAGAGAAAGAAGCCAATTCCCTGCTGAGCTGGAAGCCCGAGGCCGGGCTAAATCCCAGAACCCTGGGATCATGACCCGAGCAGAATGCAGATGCTTAACGGACGGAGTCACCCAGGTCCCCCATTATTCCCATTTCCCACAGGAAAAGATCAAGGCTAGGTGGAGCAAAGGAAGGAATCTGGATCCTCAGCAGGAGGCGGAGTCAGGGTTTGAATCCAGATCCAGGTCTGATTCCAAAGTCCCCGCTCAGTGCACCACACCCAGAGACTTTCCAGGTGGTGAAAGGCGAGGCCCTTTCCCTAACAGACTGCTTCAGAAATGCTGACCCTGGTGGCCAATCAGCAACTTTAGATCCTCCCCCAGAGAGGTAGGGCTACAGGTGAAAGTGTTAGGAGAGAGCCCAGCTGAAGTGCAGATACTGGCTTTCGACTCACTTTCAACTCCTCTCTCTTTCTAGGAGTGGTCCCTGGACTACCTCCACTTTCAGACTGTAGGGCTGGGCCTGGGCAGACGAAGCACAGTTGGCACTTGAACCTTGGGATCACTGAGATGAGCCTGGAATTTCCAAGATGGGCTTAAGAGAAGGGGCGGGCACTGCTGCCCAATGGGCAGACGGAGAAAGGTGCCCGTTGGAATCTACCCACTCTCTGATTTGTTGTGAGTCCACCGTTGTTACCTACGCGGGGGCTGGGTATGCATGGAGGGGGCGCTATTTAGCCACGTTCTTGATACCTGTGCCAAGGAGCTCGTGTAATGTTCCCTTCTAGCCTGGGGCCCCCTGGTAATACTGGGCAACGCACACTCATTATGCATGAAACAGCAGTGGCTAACATGGTGAAAAGTCATTCTCCTTATAATTCTCTTACCTCAGGGGGAAAAAATCCACTGTCAATGCTAATGTATCTTTGATATTTCAAAACATGCTGACTTCCCTTTTTGACAAAGGAGGGAGGGGTCAGTAGTGTCTACCCAGAAACTTATAGTGACTTTTCCATTTTATTTACGCTTATTGTTCCTCTTCTGTAGGAAATGTAAGGCTTTTCCATTTATGGTAGTAATATACAACTTCCTTTTTAATAACATTTATTTATGTAAATTTTTATATAAGGAAAGAAAATGAAACAGTTAAAAATTACATAAACAAAAGAATAACTTAATAGGGAATATGATAAAAATTGTCAAAGTCATTCTGAAACGACTGAAGGGAGCAAGTTGGGGCCATTCATGATGAAGGCCAGCCTGCTGTGACAGACAGCATCTCAATTGCCCAGGTGGTGATTCAGCTACAGAAGCCCAGACTCTTGAGGGAAAGTTCTAGAATAAGCTTTGCGGTGAGATCGGTGATTTTAAGATAATATTAAGGAGTTCTTTCATATCTGAGTCTCTCTGCCCATGCGCTTTCTCATTCTGGGAAAATTGGGAAGTGTGGAATGGACTAGACTATGAAAAATTGGCAGGAAGTTGGTGGTTTTTCTAGTTGGATGCAAGAAGTGGGAATTAGCAGATATCCTAGATGGGAAAGACAAGGACAGAGCAGCATCTCCCCACCAGTGAGATCCCACAGTCCCCACCATCCTGTCCTTCTCCCTGTGATATCTACTTTGGACACTTGGTTCTGGTATTCAATTCCACATTTATAAGCAGCATGCTTATCCTTCTAGCTTCTGACCAATCACTTTTGTCATCTAGGTCAAGATTGTTAATTGTGTTATTCAAGTTGCCAATAGCTCTACTGCTTTTTCCTCTGTCTTGTCAATTACTGAGAGACACACAGGTACCTCCTACTATAATCATGGGTTGTCTATTTCTCATTTTAGTTCTGATCACTGTGTTCTAGGTCTGTTTGGTTTGACATTAGTGAATTGATACCAGTTTTCCAACCTTCTATTCTCAGGACTTCAGTGTTTTTACACTTGAAATGTGTCTGTTGTAAGCAGTTGTAGGGGAGGAAAATTTTTCCCTTTGTCCTTCTAGGTTCTTTGACTGGCCTAATAATTAAATTGACACAGGACAGACTAACAGGAGAAAAACAAAGTCTATTTTGTGGGTATGGGAGCTCATGAAAATGTCAGACTCAAAAGAGTGACCAAAGCAGACAGCTTTTACACCTATTAGACAAAGAAACAATAAGTTTGTGAAGAATTGACAAAACCAGAAAGTTTGGGATTGACGTAGCAGATTAGTGAGAAAGTAGCAAGGTTTGTTTATATACTCTTTTTGGCCCTGAATTCTCTATTTCTAGTGAGAAGGACATCTCTATGTGCTGGTGCAGGGAAGGGTACCTTTCACATCACAGATTTATTTTCTGCTGTCAGGAGGACAAAGGAGGGTCAGAGTGTTTTTCTTGCACTGGCTGTTTCTTAAGTAACTTGAATTCAAGATAACCAATATGCTAACTGACATATTTTGGGATGGCATATTTTGCCCTTCCTCACAATGTATTGTCAGGTTTTAAAATGTTTGCTTTGTTTTTGCTTTCAAAATCCAATCTGGGTTCTTCTTAAAAGTATTAGTTCATTTTCATTTAATGTAATTATTGATATAATTGGGTTTAAGTCTGCTATTTTTCTATTTGTTTTGTATTTGTGGCACAGTTCACTTTACTTTCTTGACTTCCTTTAGATAAGTAATTTAAAAAAGTCTATCTTACCCTTTTACTAGCTTGTTAATTATCTATTCTTTCAGTTTTCTTTAAGGGGTTGCTTTTGATTTGCACTGTCTGATGATAGTGTAGCCACTACCCACATGTTGCTTTTTAAGATTTTATTTATTTATTAGAGAGAGTGTGTGTGTGCGTGGGGGGAGGGGCAGTGGGAGAAGGAGAGACAGAATCTCAAGCAGATGCCACACCAAGTGGGAAGTCTCATGTGGGGCTTGAACTCTTGATCCTGAGATCATGACTGAACTGAAAACAAGAGTTGCGTGCTTAACCAACTGAGCCACCCATGCACCCTCCACACATGTCTGTTTAAAACTGTTTTACTGAGGTGTATTGATAAACAACAAATAGCACATACTTGAAGTATATTTTTTGATGAATTTTAATGTATCTATGTATATCTATGAGATCATTGCCACAGTAAGATAGTGAACATATTCATCACCTTGAAAATATTCTATGTGCCCCTTTTCATCCTGCCCGGCTGCTCCTCCCCACCTCTGCTTCTTATATGCATTTGGTGCTATAAATTTCCCCCTAAGTACTGCTTTAGTGGCATCCCACAAACTTTGATACATTTTATTTTCATTTTAATTCAATTCAGAAATACTACCTAATTTTCTTTTGATTTTTTGACCCATGGATTATTTAGAAATATGTTACTTAGTTTCCAAATATTTGGGAATTTTCCCGGCATTTTTCTGTTGTCCAGGCCAATAACAAATTCCTGGCACTTGAAGTAAGAGATCCTATTCCTCGGAGGGAGAATTATACCCAAGAACCACAGGTATCTCGTGTCAGTGTTCATTACCAGAGTGAACTTCCCAGCGTTTGTGATTAATGCTTTAATAAACTCACCAGAGGGCAGCAAGTCAACATGGGAATTCCATTCAGAAATTGCCTGTGATCCAGTCAAGCAGATGGGGGCCAGGCTTGTGAGGCAAGAAGGAAGAAACTTGGGGAATTGACACTGCTCAGGGCTAGTCTTTCAAGGAAAGCAGAGGGAAGGGAGGCTGGGGTGAAATTCAGGGAGGAAGTTGACCAAAAAGTCTATATTCATTATGATCCATTAGACTTCACATCTATACGTACACACAAAGTTGATACCTATGGGTAAAGGGTTGGCTGCTGAACTCTGCGTTTTTTATTTTTATTTTTGGGGGCATTTTCAAAATCATCAGTGGTGAGTATATAATACTTTTATAGTCAGAAAAAAACCCAACCCCTTACTGATCAGAATTTTGAATGCAGTCCTTAAGATTTAATTGTCTGTTGTGGGTAGGAAAAGGGCAGGAATCTGGACACAGTTCTCATTCAGGGGGAGTGAATGCGTTTGGTTTGACTGGAGCATCAGACATGGGGTCTGCAGATGGACAGGGAGCTGAGATCCAGGGGAAGCGACGTAGACCGCCCAACCCCCTTATTTGGTAAGGGGGCCAGAGAAGAAGTATGTACTGTAGCCAAAGGGCCTCAGACACAAACGGCAGATTTTTTTTTTTCTGAGTTAACTAGCCATTTTGAATTATATTTTGAACTGACATATTTGGTTCATAAACACAAGAAATGTGGAGCAGAATAAAGACACTCATGACAAAAAAAGCCCTCTGAGTTTTAATTACCTGACAACATAAAGGAATTTGGCAAGCCCCTAGATGGGAAGGGAGGAATGCCTGTTTATTTATTTTTTCATTTTTATTTTTTATTATGTTCAGCTAGCCACTGTATAGAACGCATTAGTTTTTGATGTAGTGTTCAATGATTCATTGGTTACGTGTAGGACCCTGTGCTCATCACAACACGTTCCCTCCTTAATACCCATCACCCTGAGGGATGACTATTTACAATTCACCTAAATTACGCTGGTGGGCCTTGGCTTTTTGACAATTCCCAAGCTTTCCTTCACATAGGAAAAATATCAAAAATAACGACTGAGCTTCTACTTTGTAAGGCATGTCTATCAAGAAGTGAACGATGATGTAAACTAGACTTATTGTGGTGACCATTTCATAATCTATGCAGATACTGAATCATTATTTTGTACACCTAGAACTAATGTAATATTACAAGTCAATTATATCTCAGTTAAAAAAAAGAAGTGAATGGTGGAATGAGGGAGGGATAGAGGTGAGGGAATGAAGAAAACAAAAATTCTAAATGCATACCTACATCTCTTTCAGGGCACAGTCTACCCTCTGAATTGAAACACAAAAACAATATAAAGCAAATAAGAAGAATGGTGTGACATGATTTTTCAATGAAAGAATGAATTTAGTTGAAAAAGTGTCAGTTATTTCCAGTCTCCACTTAAATCTTGATAGCCTTTGACTTTCCTCATCAGATTCTTAACTATTGGAGTCTTTTCAGTGTGTCTGATTTCTTTTCTCCAGTAGAATCCCTTTATCTTTTTTTTTTTTTAGATTTATTTATTTGACAGAGAGAGAGATCACAAGGAGGAAGAGGCAGGCAGAAAGAGAGGAGGAAGCAGGCTCCCTGCTGAGGAGAGAGCCTGATGTGGGGCTTGATCCCAGGACCCTGAGATCATGACCTGGACTGAAGGCAGAGGCTTTAACCCACTGAGCCACCCAGGCGCCCAAATCCCTTTATCTTTATGAAAACATCTAGCAAGGCCTAGGAGCCAAAACAGAGAATCAGGAGACTAGAAATGAGTCATGTTGGTTTTTTTAAATGTAAACTTTTAATTGAAATATTCTGTAAACACTGAAGAGGCCCAAGAGTCATAAATGTACAGGTTAAATCATTTTGATTTTTAGGCGTTTTTTTTTTTTTTTTTTTACTTTTACTTTTTTCTTCTCCAAACCTGGAGTCTCACTTTTTCCACCAAGTACATCGTTCCTGGGTTTTGTCTGGAGGACAAACTAATGCTCAGAGACTGACATTGTCTTTGCCAATAGTTCATTTAACACAGGTTCTCTGCGGGAATTTTACAAGCCCATACAGCATACAGGATAATATCTCTTAATAAGCCAAAAAGGAAATAACATACTCCAAATTAATGATAGCTTGGTCACACTATTGCTTCAGGCAAGAGGAGATGAACGAGAGAATGTAATGTGCCCGGTACTGATGTGCTGCTGCACAGGTCTCACCCCTGCATGGTTCTCACCCCTACAGCCAAGGGTTGCCTTTACTATAGCAGGTGCCCCTAGGTCTTTGGAGCACAATCTAGTTGAGCAGAATCACCTTGCATAGACTGCACACTCTCAGACAGTCCTCACAAACTCTCAGTATTTAAAGTCTAAATATCCCCTGGCCATAGTAGATTCCTCTATTTTTTTTTTTTTTAAGAAGAGAGAGTGAGTGTGTGCAGGGTGGGGTGTGGGTGGGGTCAGAGGAAGATTGAAGATTTTTTTTTTTTTAGATTTTATTTATTTATTTGACAGAGAGACAGCAAGAGAGGGAACATGAGCAAGGGGAGTGGGAGAGAGAGAAGCAGGCTTTGGCTGAGCAGGGAGCCCGATACGGGTCTCAATGCTGTGATCCTGGGATCATGACCTGAGCTCAAGGCAGGCACTTAATGACTGAGCCACCCAGGTGCCCTGAGACTGAGGATCTTAATTAACCAGGCTCCACGCTTGACATGTGGAGCCCGACATGGGGCTCG
Source organism: Ailurus styani (assembly GCA_002007465.1). Classification (NCBI taxonomy): domain Eukaryota; kingdom Metazoa; phylum Chordata; class Mammalia; order Carnivora; family Ailuridae; genus Ailurus; species Ailurus styani. Next base: position 2,652,808 of record LNAC01000114.1, read on the forward strand.
ATCTCACCATGACCGTGAAATCATGACCTGAGCCGACATCGAGTCAGTTACTTAATCAACTGAGCCATCCGAGTGTCTCTCCTCTAATGTTTTTACTGATGAGTCCCCAGCAGCAACCCCTCAGGAGCTGAGCTATTGAGTACTTATCAACAACAACAGATAAGATGAGGATATCCTGATACGGCTTACTTCCCTCTCATTTTTTTTTTTGTCATAAACAAGTGGATTTGAAATCATATCAAACCAATACAGAACATACCCCAAGAAAGCATTCTGGTTTGTAAAGTCATTTAGTTTCTTTGGGCATCAGTGGATAGTTCTGTCGTCTCGCTCCATCCTGCTCAGAAAGGCAGAAGAGTTGAGAATGATAGTCTTTGGTTCTGCGTGAAAGCCACCTGTGGGCCCGCTTTGTGTGATGAGGAAGCAGCAGGCTTAGACGTCAGGGGTGACAAGGTTAAAAGGTTAGCCTGAGAAACCATGGAAAGGAGCATTTTGCATTCTCATTCAACTGCCTGTGGGGTCCTGAATAAACATGCAGAAGAACTTGGACAAAAGAGACATCCTGGGCTCGAGTGGTCAGAACGGGCTTCCTGGAAGAAGTGGCCGGTGTCCTGTGGATTCAAACTTGGGAGTACCAGCTGTAGAGTATTCCAAGAGCCGAAGTTGAGATGCTGTAGAAAAGAGTTCCGAGAAGACCGGTATCTTCTGGGACAAGCAGAGAAGTTGCTCTACTTGAAAACAAAGCCTTGAGAGACTGTGGACTCTGAGAAACAAGCTGAGGGTTATGGAGGGGAGGAGAGAGGGGGGACGGGTGAGCCTGGTGGTGGGTATGAAGGAGGGCACCCATTGCATGGCGTACTGGGTGTGGTGCATAAACAACAAATCATGGATCACTGAAAAAAAAATCTTTCACCATTGAAAAAAAAAAGAAAAAAGAAAACTAAGCCTTGACTATGTGGGTTTTTTTTTTCCCTCTTTTTTCTTCTCCAAACCTAGAGTCTCACTTATTCCACCAAATACATCATTCCCCAGGGATATTTCCGAGGTAACTTCAGGGAATAGTCACTCCCACTCCCACACAGGGGCACTTAAACTTTGATTCTCTTTTGTCTTCTGAAATGCATTTCTCCTCAGCTGCTAGGTATCTTCACCTAATTTCTTTATTTTGTTGCCTGAATTACTTTTTTTTTTTTTTTTTTTTTTTTGGTTAATAACAGACCTTTTTTAGGAGTTCGTAGAACCTGCCTATCCTCTTACTTTTATATCATGTTTTCTCCTTAACTCTCAGGTATCTTGGGCTGATTGTGCTTTGGGCTTATTTGCTTTCCCTTAGCGATCCCATCTTTCTGTTTCCCTTCCCTTCTGGCTTGGCAATTTTCACCCTTTTCAAGCAAGAGACTCCTCCCAGTCCAGATGTCACTGGCAATGGGTAATCATTGCCCCATCGTCTCTGAGCTGCTCTTGTGAAGCTCCCACTGCAGCAGAATCGTGAAGCTTTTGGCCTTGTCCCTTGGTGGCTTCAGGTGCAATCTCGTATAGCGTTTGACTGTTGATAAATGAAACCAAGGTCATGACCAGACTCTGCCTTTTTTCCCAATACCAGCAAGTCCCTACTCTGAGGGCACTAAGGAGACTTTTGATCCCTTTTAGCCTGTTTATTTGTCTTTCTTCCTTCCTGAGAGGTAAGTCTATAAATAAATTATCTCAAATTATTGCCTAGATACTCCTGAAGTCTCCATGCTACCGAAGCCAGGCCCATTTCTAGCATGTGGGACTTAAGGCCTAGACCTGCAATGTCTCATTAGGCAAACACACCCAATCAATCCCGTGCAGGGATACAGACTTGACCCAGAGGTACCCTTCTCCTTCAGGCCCATCTCCCTCAAGAACAGAGAAGAATTTTAAAGCCTATTCACCATCTCACATGATCTTTTATTTTTCTGCTTCTTCCTTTCCTCTTCTACCCCCAGAGAAACATCAGAGTCATTCTCCTGAGAAGGGCAGACATAAAGTGATGGCACCTGTCCTCAGTCTTATTTTACCCTGTGAAACAACTTATGCTGGCCATCTAAGAGAAAAAAAAAAGAACACAGGAAAAAAAACTAAACTTACACTCTCCATTGACCAAGGCTGAGGAAGGAGCCTGATTCTGAACTAGATCCCAGGACCCCGGGATCATGACCTGAGCCAATGGCAGACGCTTAACCGACTGAGCCACCCAAGCACCCCTGTATTTTAAATTTGAATATCCAGTACAGTAATTTGATTTTGATGTACAATGGAAAGTGAGAGTGTAGCTTGACTTTTTGTCCAAGCTGTTAACTAGTCGTCTAGTACCACTTACTTAGTGTTCCCATATTCACTGTGGATTTCTACTACCCCTTTGCCTTTATGATACCTTTGCATATTTTAGGGATTATTTCTGGGCTATCTACTCTGTTCCATTTTTCTGTTCGTGTGGTTCTTCTCTTAGCCTTTTCAATACTCTAAGTCTATATTTTATCTGGTCAATGGAGAGTGTAAGTTTAGGTTTTTTTCCTGTGTTCTTTTTTTTTTTCTCTTAGATGGCCAGCATAAGTTGTTTCACAGGGTAAAATAAGACTGAGGACAGGTGCCATCACTTTATGTCTGCCCTTCTCAGGAGAATGACTCTGATGTTTCTCTGGGGGTAGAAGAGGAAAGGAAGAAGCAGAAAAATAAAAGATCATGTGAGATGGTGAATAGGCTTTAAAATTCTTCTCTGTTCTTGAAGGAGATGGGCCTGAAGGAGAAGGGTACCTCTGGGTCAAGTCTGTATCCCTGCACGGGATTGATTGGGTGTGTTTGCCTAATGAGACATTGCAGGTCTAGGCCTTAAGTCCCACATGCTAGAAATGGGCCTGGCTTCAGTAGCATGGAGACTTCAGGAGTATCTAGGCAATAATTTGAGATAATTTATTTATAGACTTACCTCTCAGGAAGGAAGAAAGACAAATAAACAGGCTAAAAGGGATCAAAAGTCTCCTTAGTGCCCTCAGAGTAGGGACTTGCTGGTATTGGGAAAAAAGGCAGAGTCTGGTCATGACCTTGGTTTCATTTATCAACAGTCAAACGCTATACGAGATTGCACCTGAAGCCACCAAGGGACAAGGCCAAAAGCTTCACGATTCTGCTGCAGTGGGAGCTTCACAAGAGCAGCTCAGAGACGATGGGGCAATGATTACCCATTGCCAGTGACATCTGGACTGGGAGGAGTCTCTTGCTTGGAAAGGGTGAAAATTGCCAAGCCAGAAGGGAAGGGAAACAGAAAGATGGGATCGCTAAGGGAAAGCAAATAAGCCCAAAGCACAATCAGCCCAAGATACCTGAGAGTTAAGGAGAAAACATGATATAAAAGTAAGAGGATAGGCAGGTTCTACGAACTCCTAAAAAAGGTCTGTTATTAACCAAAAAAAAAAAAAAGAATAAAAAGTAATTCAGGCAACAAAATAAAGAAATTAGGTGAAGATACCTAGCAGCTGAGGAGAAATGCATTTCAGAAGACAAAAGAGAATCAAAGTTTAAGTGCCCCTGTGTGGGAGTGGGAGTGACTATTCCCTGAAGTTACCTCGGAAATATCCCTGGGGAATGATGTATTTGGTGGAATAAGTGAGACTCTAGGTTTGGAGAAGAAAAAAGAGGGAAAAAAACCCACATAGTCAAGGCTTAGTTTTCTTTTTTCTTTTTTTTTTCATGGTGAAAGATTTTTTTTTCAGTGATCCATGATTTGTTGTTTATGCACCACACCCAGTACGCCATGCAATGGGTGCCCTCCTTCATACCCACCACCAGGCTCACCCGTCCCCCCTCTCTCCTCCCCTCCATAACCCTCAGCTTGTTTCTCAGAGTCCACAGTCTCTCATGGTTCATCTCCCCTTCTGATTTATCCCAATTCACTTTTCCTTTCATTTTCTAGAGTCCTCCATTTTATTCCTTATGTTCCACAAGTAAGTGAAACCATATGATAACTGACTTTCTCTGCTTGACTTATTTCACTTGGCATAATCTCCTCCAGACCCGTCCATGTTGATATAAAAGTTGGTTATTCATCCTTTCTGATGGCTGAGTAATATTCCATTGTATATATGGAATACATCTTCTTTATCCATTCATCTGTTGAAGGGCATCTCGGCTCTTTCCACAGTTTGGTGATTGTGGACCATTGCTGCTATGAACATTGGGGTACATATGGCCCTTCTTTTCACTGTATCAGACTATTTGGGGTAAATACCCAGTAGTGCAAATGCAGGGTCATAGGGTAGCTCTATTTTTAATATTTTGAGGAATCTCCACAGTGTTTTCCAAAGTGGCTGCACCAATTTGCATTCCCACCAACAGTAAAAGAGGTTCCCCTCTCTCCACAACCTCTCCAACACTTGTTTCCTGTCCTGTTGATTTTTCTCTCAGCGTTTCTTAGAAAAACTTTTTTGCTTTCCCTTTCTTATTTAGATTTATGATCCATGTGTGTGTGAGTTTTCTGTAGGTAGGAGGTAAAGACTCATTTTATTTTTATGTGGCTGGATCCACTTGATCTGTCCTTATTTATTACAAAGACTATCCTTTTTTACTTCACTACAATGTCATCTTTATCCATTAATCCAGGGATCATGAATCTGTGGGACTTTTTTTAAGGAATAGACTTAATTTTTTAATTTTTAATTTTTTTTAAAGTAGGTTCAACACCCAGCATGGAGCCCAATGCAGGGCTTGAACTCAGGACCCTGTGATCAACACCTGTGCTGAGATCAAGAGTCACACACTTAACCAACTGAGCCACACAGGTGCCCTGAGACTTTTTTTTTTTTTAATACATTTAGGTTTACAGAAAAATTGAGCAGAAAGTACGGAGTTACTATATATCTCTCCCCAGCCTTTCTCTCCACACCCTTTCCTCTATTACTAACATCTGCATATGGTACATTTGTTATAGCTGATGAACCAGTATTGACACATTATTACTATTACTATTATTATTAACTAAAGTCCAACTCTTACATTAGGGTTCAGTCTTTGCATTCATTGTACACTTCTAGCAGTTTTGTCAAATACAAAATGTCAATTGCATCACAGTATCATTCAATTTCATTGTCCTGAAAATCCCCTGTACTCCACCTACTCGCCCTCCTTCCCTTAAACTCTGGTAGATGCCGATCTTTTTACACAAGCCCCTACCCTCCAGAACTAATTGTTTTGATTGGTCTGAGTCATTTTGATTTAATTTGTTGATTGGCCTCAACTCACTGGCCTACCAAGAGGAGCCGCCTATATTTTTCTCCCATCACCTTATTTATTTGTTTGTTTGTGTGCTTATTTATCTATCTATTTATTTATTTATAATGAAAGTATAGTTGACACACAATGTTATATCTCCTGTCATTACTTTCAGTGATGGTATGAGATATCTTCTGTGACAGCCCCGACATTGGGCAGATGCCACAGCTTTCAGTTCTCTTCTGGTTCTAAGAAGGATATTTTTTAGTATTATTAGGTAATTATGACTCATTTTCACCCATTAAAAATTCAGTTCAGTATTTCAATATTTCCACCTCAATAGAAGTCGAAAGATCTCCATTACCCTCCGGGGTGAATCCTAGCTAGGGGACCTTCAGTTGGGGAGGGGACTATTTTCTTTGTCATTTCACTCTCCACCCATGCCACAGGCTCTGGCACCCCCAGAGTGGTGCTGGGGGAGAAGGTAAACAGGAAGAGTCCTTCCTTCCGCTTAGCTGTAGATCCTTCTTGTCCGTCGAGGTTTACTGTCATGACAGGTATCCGAGTTCTGACAAGGTCACACATAGATGTGTAAGGAATTCCAACCTTCCCCAGTTACAAAGGAGCTTTTGAGAGGGAACACAGAATCCTCCTCATCCTAATCCAGCTCCTCGCCCTAGGGATGGACTCCACAAAATCAAGGCCCTGGGAAGCAGTTATTCTGGTCACGATCCAACCAGAGCTTTTGAGCCAGGCACCTTTTGCCCCATAAGAAAATCATCAATCGTACCTCATTTCCTCCCTGGCTTCCCTCTGCTGAGTAAAGATGACGTCAATAATTTTCTTACCTTCTTCATGTTCCAAGTGCGATGCAGGCACCAGTCTGCACATTCACGTGGCCCCCAAATACCAGGGATTGCAAGAGGGGCTCTCCCAAGAGGTTCCTCAGAGCATTCCACTTCGATGGACTTACTATAATGGTCCTCTGAGTTTCTGTGATTCATCAAGCCTCCCGATAGGGAGTGAGGTGCAAGTCTTATCTTCTTTCAAGCACCCTGATCAACTAAAGTTTGTAATAAAGAGTTGAACTTTGCCCAATGAGAGGGCTGACCTTTGCATTTGGCCTCTGGGAGGCAAGCTCTGTGATTTGGAATGTCTTGATTGTTAAGGTGTCTTTCTTGCCTAGGGGACTTGAACTAAGCCAGAAAGTTTAAAAATGTGATTTATGGTAGCGACTTTGGGTATCCCCTCAACATCCACAGATCCCCAGTAAAGACTCTGGACATCAAGGCTCAGATGAGCTTCCTTCATTGGAAGTACTCAGTGTATTTTGTTGTACCTCACAGCTGAGAGGATTTAGTGCTCTCCATGACTTCACAGGGAAGGGACAACTGGAATCTCAGTTTTTGGAATCCTTCTGGACTCTGCCCCATCTATCTCTTCCCTTGTCTAATTTTAATCTGTGTCTTCTATAAGATACACACAACCACAACCATGTAATAATACCACAACCATGAGTATAAAAGCCTTCAATGATCAAAACTGAGGGTGTTTTGGGGAACCCTCTCAACTTGTAATTAGTGTCAGAAGTGAGGGTAGTTTGTGGACAGTTCCCTAACTCTAGGGTGTGTGTGTGTGTGTGTGTGTGTGTGTTTTCTCCACACCACCAAACCATTAACTTTCTGTGGATACTGACTGGATGTCCCACAAATTTAACTCAATTCTGATGCTGGAGATAGGGTCAGATCCCACAGGATAAAAGGGCTCAGTTCCATAAGACTGCTCCTTCCACTCCCCACTTCAGATGCCAATAGCGGTTTCTGGTTGCTACCTGTGCTTCTGACCGGTTATAAACTGAAACCTATAATCCTATAGGTTCCTATAATCACTTCTTTAGGTTCAACTGACTTATTAGAGCATCTTATGAAATGCAGAGAAACATTTTTGCTCACTAGATTGCCAGTTTATTACAGAAGATATTAAAGGAAATAAATGAACATCCAGATAAAGAGATACACAAGGTGAGGTCCAGAAGGGTTCTAAACACCAGAGCTTCTTCTGATCTCTGTGGAGTTTGGGGCCAGGCGTATGGATGCAGTTCTTGTCATCAGCCTGACAGTTATCCTAACCCCCTCCTTTTGGCTTTTATGGAGGCTCCATTACATAGGTATAAGTGATTAGATCATTGGCCGTTGGTGATTGATCCAAGCTCTAGCCTCTCTCCCCTCCTCAGAGGTCAAGAGAAGAGATGGCGCTCAAAATTCCAATCCCGTATTCATGGTTGGTTCCCCTGGCAACGAACTCCTCTATCCTTAGGAGAAAATTTCCTTAGGGGATTTCCAAAAGTCACCTGATCAATATAAACTCATTTGTGGTTGAAAGGGGCTTGTTATGAATAACAAGACACCCTTTTCACCTTCATGGCTCTGAAGTAATTTCAGAACAAAGGCCCAAATATTATAACAAAATAAGCCCTTATTGCTCTTATCAGAACTTCCAAATGTTTTGGGAGCTGTAAGCCAGGAACAGTGAATGAAGACCAAACTACATATTTACTATAAATCACATCACATTAACCTTACACAAAGTATTTTTCCCCATCTTGTTCCTCACTAGGACACTGCGGACAAGTGCAAGTCCTTTCTTTTCCACTGGACCCCCTCTTACCCATACCTCAATCATCCTTTGTTAACCTTAAAAACAAAGCTGCCAGTTATTTTACCAGCAAAAGATGGGTTTATTTGGGAATAGCAGAGAACTGCAATCCAGAACAAGCAAGCTGTGGCAAAACCATAGGCAAGTCCACAGAACAAAGGAGAGCAACACTCCTTTATAGAAGAAAGTGGTGGTGGAGGGAGTTTCAAAGGCCAGTTTAAACAAAAAAATCCATTGGAGTAAATTGGGAGTTCGGAGTATGGTGGTTTCTCATTGGCTGAATTGTGACAGTCTCTCATTGGCTTGGCTGCTGCTGAGGGAAGCGAGGAAAACCTTCCTTCCTCCTGCTGGGATAGTAAAGTAGTATCCATGTATAAGATCTTTCTCTTCCTGTTGGATTTGCTACGGACAATGAGTGGCAGGGCTGAAAGCTCTCCCTTCCAGCCTCCTGACTCCATTCTACATGAGGTTTCTTTTTATTACTTTTCACACTTTCTGCCATGATTCTCTCTCAAGGAACTTCATCTTCTGCTCCTGTAGACTATACAGACTGGGATTGAAAATGTTAAACCAGGGCACCTGGGTGGCTCAGTGGGTTTAAAGCCTCTGGCTTCGGCCCAGGTCATGATCTCAGGGTCCTGGGATCGAGGCCCGCATCGGGCTCCCTGCTCGACAGGGAGCCTACTTTTGCTCGACAGCGAGCCTGCTTTCTCCTCTATCTCTGCCTGCCTCTCAGCCTACTGTGATCTCTCTCTCTCTGTCAAATAAATACATAAAATCTTAAAAAAAGAAAATGTTAAACCAGTGTGGCTGTCTGTGGTAAGGGTACCTGGGATTTGTTTTAGTCAGGTATGGGAAGACAAGCAATCATGGAAATGATTGTCTTGAGGAAAGAGTTTATATTCACAGATCCCAAAAGGAGGGGCATACTATGCAAGTCCACATGGGAAAGCACCAGCCTGCTCGGGAGGCAGAGGGAGTGTGTGTGTGGGGGAGAATGTGGGCAAGAGCTTTTATTGGAAGGAGTGCGTAAGACAGGGCAATCAGGCTTAGGGCGGGTTAGTTTGCATAATTTAAGTGAACTGAAAGGGGATGTAGGGCTGGATGTAAGGGCTATCCCTTCAGGATGTAGGGGCTGACCCTGGTTGTCTGGTACCTGGCCTCCAGTGAGTCGGGCAGAGGAACAGTGGCCTGCAGTGAGAGATCTCATGAAAGAGGTGATTGGGGGGATGTGGACTCTGGATTAGTTGATGTGTATATGAAAGACAGGCTCACAGGCAAGTTGTTTGCTCTCTCTAGGAATTAACTAACTCTGGGAGGGGTAGTCTCTCCAGGATCAGCAAAGCCTCAAAACATTAAAGCATCAAAAGTGCAAAATAGGGCGCCTGGGTGGCTCAGTGGGTTAAAGCCTCTGCTTTCGGCTCAGGTCATGATCTCAGGGTCCTGGGATCGAGGCCCGCATCGGGCTCTCTGCTCAGCGGGGAGCCTGCTTCCTCCTCTCTCTGCCTGCCTCTCTGCCTACTTGTAATCTCTCTCTGTCAAATAAATAAAATCTTAAAAAAAAAATCTTAAAAGTGCAAAATAAAAGACTTGCCTAATACACTGTCTTTTATTATTACTATGAGGATGTGTCTAGCATATCCTGTAGTATTTGGGGATACAGCAGTCCAGCTTGTGGATATTTAGCTGAGAGTCTGAGCCACCAGGAAAATTTCATTTACTGCCCTTGCATAAAAGAAAGAAACAAGATGGAGAGATGATAGGCCTGGCCGTGATACTTTGCCTCTCCTCTGCTCTGTCGGTGGGGTGATTGTTGGCACTGTAGAGAAGGAAAAACTTTCCCCTCTACCCTACTAGGTTCTCTCTCTGGGACCTGCAAAACTAGACCAACAAAAGACAGATGAACAAGAGAAAAGCAGTTTATTAATGCATGAGAGCACATCAATAGGAGAAAGCTCAGTGATTGCTAACTCAAAAGGGTGGTTAAAACCAGGGCTTTTGTAAAATGTTCGCAAAGAACAATATGTACAGAAGTGAAGGCAAAGGCTTTTAGGCTTCCAAGAGCAGCAGACTGTAGGAAGGTAACTACCTGAGGCAAACTAAGCTGGTGCCAACTTTCCTTCTTTTTCATGGCCATAAAAATTCCCTGAGACAAGGATTTAGGGAAGTTCTCATTTCTCAGAAGTTTCTACTTTTAGTCAGATAAAGGATGCTCCAGAAGGTTTCCCATTTGCCTCTAGCTCAAAAGAATCTGTGCCAAACTGGCATATTTTGGGGTGGCATATTCTGGTCCCCTATATGTTGTGCCAGGTGAGAGATGACTCATTCTCTCACAAACTGGAGGTCTGCAAAACAATATGGCAAATCACAAAAGGGTTAACTTTATGACCTAGCTTCTATGCCTACTCATGACCTTTTCTTTTTATTTTGTGAAACAATAAACAATTACAGAGTACTTAATCGATTTTTGTTTAACAATAAGTGAATATGAATTTTATCGACACCTCTGACATGTTATTTGGAATAGCTATCATCAGGAGTCTCTCATTTAATCTCCTTCTGAACAGCTTTAGAGAAAAGAAAAATTCTAAATTTGGGGAGTTCATAACATGCCCAACCCTGGTGGCAGAAGACCCATTTCTAAAACCTGGCCCTTTTGCTCACTAACCAACTGTCACTGACTGTGAGGGATTCAAACAGCCATGGCTCCCAAGGTCAGGTTCACGGTCAACACGGCATTTTTACTCTTCAGCACTGTTGTTCTAAGGAGCCCAAGTGGGCTCACGGAGACTCACACTTAACTGCGTCTTGTCCCACCCAGTGTTAAACTCTAGCCTTGAAGCACAGAGTGGTGATAAAAGATTGAAATGGTTCACAAGTACTGATGTGGAAAGAGCTACAAGATGAAGTTAGATGAAAAAATTGTAGAACGCACATTTTTATACAAATATGCAAATCCTTTGCACAGAAATTAAACTTAATGCAAATATATGTTTATTTTTGGTTTTGTACAGAATAACTCAAGAAAGATAAATAAGAAACTGCATTAACCCTCGTAATACACGGGTGAATTGTCATTTTAGTTGAATGTCTGTTGAGAGCAGGATTTGGTAGGAATGGGATATGGACTGAGAACCTGAGAGGACACGTCTGGGGGAAGAAACAGTGTCCTGTGTGAGGAAGACACCAAATACACACTTTGCCTTCTTAGCTTTCTCACCTGGGGCTTGCTGGTGCCTGCGTGCCCGCCGCCCTACTGAGAATGTGTGTATTATCATTTTTATTAATAGTTTCGAGGGAAAAAAATCACTGCCTTTTCTTTTTAAAAAGATTTTATTTATTTATTTGACAGAGAGAGAGAGAGAGAGAGAGAGAGAGAGAGAGACAGTGAGAGAGGGAACACAAGCAGTGGGTGTGGGAGAGGGAGAAGCAGACTTCCTGCTGAGCAGGGAGCCTGATGCGGGGCTCAATCCCAGAACCCCAGGATCATGACCTGAGGACCTGAGTTGAAGGCAGACGCTTAACGACTAAGCCACCCAGGTGCCCCAAATCACTGCTTATTTTTAATTGATTGACTTGTAATTGTTACTATCATTGACATTCTTGAAGTCCTTCTATATGGAGAACTTAATGAATGTCCTTTACAGAAAATGAGAATTGACTTCTTTTAAAATAGAGAAAATATTTGTTTCGGAGAATAATCCACCCATCTTTCTCTAAGAAGCAGGCTCTAGTGCTGGATATTGCTACAGTAGCTGTGTGGCTACCCCAGTTACTGCACCTTCTGAGCCTTGGTTTCCTAAATGTCTTTGTAACACCTGCCCTTCCATCCTTAGACTAAGAAGTGTGGTTATGGACAAGGATCAAATGAGATAAACTAAGAAAAACCGCTTTAAATGAAAAGAAATTTAAGTTTAAATTTAAAGGAAACTGCATTGGGGCGCCTTGGTGGCTCAGTCTATTAAGCATCCGACTTGGTTTTTTGTTTTTTTTTTTAAAGATTTTATTTATTTATTTCACAGAGAGAGTGAGATCACAAGTAGGCCGAGAGGCAGGCAGAGAGAGAGGAGGAAGCAGGCTCCCCATGGAGCCCGATATGGGCCTCGATCCCAGGACCCTGAGATCATGACCTGAGCCAAAGGCAGAGGCTTTAACCCACTGAGCCACCCAGGCGCCCCCGACTTGGTTTTGACTCAGGTCATGATCTTAGGGTTGCGAGACCAAGGCCCGCATCAGGCTCCATGCTCAGTGGGAATCTGCTTGAAGATTCTCTCCGTCTCTCCCTCCCTCTCACTCACGCTCTCTCCCTCTCCCTCTCAAATAAAAAAATAATTCTTTAAAAAAAATACAGGAAACTGCATTGTGCCTAATGGGTATGTTGTTATATCATTAAAAGTGGCTCTTGGATTGTGGTAATGGATGTGTACCCATGTAAATGTACTTAATGTCACTGAACTATACACTTAACAATGGTTAGAATGGTAAATTTTATGTTATGTATATTTTACTATATATAACAATTTTTAATTTTATTTATTTATTTGTTTGTTTGTTTATTTGACAGAGAGAGAGAGAGGAAGTGAGAGAGGGGACACAAGCAGGGGCAGTAGGAAAGGGTGAAGCAGGCTTCCAGCCAAGCAGGGAACCCGATGCAGTGCTCGATCCCAAAACACTGGGATCTGACCTGAGCCGAAGGCAGACATTTAACAACTGAGCCACCCAGGCGCCCCAACATAAAACCATTTTTTAAACGACTCTTGGAACTTGTCCGTAGGGTTTGGGGTGCCCCATTTCTTGGGTATGGGCATATAGTGAAGCAAGAACATGGAAGACCCTCACCTTGTTTATGCTCAGGCCTCCAAGGAAAAAGGGGAAAAGTTAGGTTGGTGACATTGGTATTGACATCACAGCCCAACAATGACCTCAGTTTCCTGTTTTCTAGATCAGGGGTGTGTGTTTTTGTCTGCAGTAGTTTCGTTCTGAAAGTAGAGGAGGCAGGAATTGGCAACCAGCATATTATAGATATATGAATTGAGATCAGTGACTCTAAACTCTCCTATTTGTCCATGACTGTCTGTCTAATCATTCCACTATCAAAACAAACATCAAAAGGCTTAAAATCCTGCTGTGAATTGTGTTAGGCTGATGATTCACAGACCTATACCCCTGAGGCAAATAATACATTATATGTTAATTTAAAAAAACCCACAAAACTTTTAGATAACTAATGGAGTCTCTTCCTGCAGTCTCAGGAAATAGACCGATTGGAATGCCATCTCTTTTCTCTTCCCACTCCCTAAAGAGAGTCCAGGGCCAAGGTTGGCTGAGGGGTCCAATCAAATCCACAAACCAGACCCCCTGGTGTGTGGGTCAGGTATACACGACTTAAGAAAGAAGCAACAAATAAAAGAATAAGCGTGTTCTGGGTTTTTTTTTTTTGTGGAGAGTGTTTGTCTTGGACTAAGTCCTCTGGTGCAAGTGGAGATCAATGGGAAGGGTGTGTCACAGTTGGCTGGAGGGTTTAAAGCTTCCAGTCTTTCTTAGGGAGACTGCAGATCCCAACTTGCATTTAGCTGATGAGTAGACATGAATCGGCCAGCTCCCCTGGCACAGAGGACTGTGGACATCATTCATTTTGACCCAAATCCTCACACACATGTGTCTCAAGACAGAAGCAAGAAACTGAATTAAGTGAATTAATAATGAATTAATTAATAAGTGAATTAATTAATGATTAAGTGAATTAATAATCCTTGCAGAGCACAAAAAGTTTAACCAGTTTGAGGTTCACATTTCCCTTGTTAATTATTCATCTTCCTTTTTTAGAAAGAGCTAAGATGGGGAGAGCCTAGGAGCCATACTTTACAAATGACCCAAGTTGAAGCCCTTTGGACCCCTTGGTTCATTCTCAGTACAGCCCCTTGGATGCTTCCAGCAACCTGTCTGTTTCTGTGGGGCTGGGCCTGGGTGCAGAGCGGGGAACGAAGCTCTCAAGTGAGACCTTCCTGGGTTTACGTGCTGGTCCTGCCATTTATCAGCTCATCAACACTGAACTGTTTGCTTATCTGTACAATATGTCTAATAATTTATAGCCATCCTATAGATGTTGTAAACTTGTGTCACAATGGCAGCAAATATGTACGACAACTGTTGAAGGCCCAGGCACTACTCTTTTTCTTTCTTTCTTTTTTTCAAAGATTTTATTTATTTGACAGAGAGAGACACAGCAAGAGAGGAAATACAAGCATCGGGGAGTGGGAGAGGGAGAAGCAGGCTTCCCGTCGAGCAGGGACCCTAATGCAGGGCTTGAACCCAGGACCCTGGGATCATGATCTGAGCTGAAGGCAGACACTTAACGACTGAGCCACCCAGGCACACCCCCCTGCCCCCAGACACCACTCTTAAGTGCTTGATCTGTTCTATCTCCTAAAATTCTGCTCAGGTTGGAATTCTAAAGCTGGGGTCTGAAGATTGGTTATATTTTTCAACTTCTCCAGTTAATTCTCAGAGGAGTCACATTGAGAACCATGGTCGTGTTTTAATGTGTAGACAATGACTAGCTGCTTAAATTTATTGCTCTTCCATCCACGTTTTTCATTTCAAATTCCCTAGGGAAGGGAGGCTATTGTGTTAGAGCCGCAAAATCCTTGTGTTTGGTCCAACAGAATTGAGTTCGAATCTATGTGTCTGTTTGAGAGTCAGTTTCCTCATGCATAAGGCGGGAGAATAATCCCCCACACTATGGGACGAATCAAGAGATGATCCAGGTGAGGGTACAACATACAGGAATTGTATTATTGCCAGTGTTTTGGTTCTAAAATGTGCAAGATATGAAGGCAAAAGGGCAGAAAGCCCTTAACAACCTTCACCAGGAAACAGAGGCTGAGGGCGTGAAGGAGTTAGATGATGAGGAAAAGCTGGGGAGGACCTAGGGCTCAGAGTCCTAGGGGACAAATCTCTGTGTCACTAGCACTCCATCCGATGACTTTGAGATCACGAACTGATCTGAAATCAAGAGTTAGAGGCTTAGGGGCACTTGGGTGGCACAGTCGTTAAGCATCTGCCTTCAGCTCAGGTCATGATCCCAGGGTCCTGGGATTCAGCCCCTAGGGCTCCCTGCTGACCAGGCTCCCTGCTTCTCCCTCTCCTCTCTACTCCAGCTCTCTGTCGCTAACTCTGACTCTCTCTCAAATAAATAAATAAAATCTAAAGAAAAAAAAGAGAGAGAGAGAGAGGCTTAACCAACTGAGCCACCCAGGCATCACCCCCGCCCCAGGTTTTATACCTTTTAGACAAATAATAAATCTGTGAAAAATTGACAAGAGAAAGAAGTTTGGGCTTGGCTTGGGGTAGTAAATTAGTGAGGAAGTAACAAGGTTTGCTTATACAGTCTTCTCAGCTCTAACGTCCCTGTCTCTGGTGGTAAGAATGTCTCTCCACCTTCTGGTACAGGGAGCATCCCTTCCACATCCGAGACTGATTTCCTTCTTTCAGGACAGAAAGGAGGTTCAAACTATCCTTTTTGCACTGGTTATTTCTCAAGAAACTAATTAAAAATAATCCACATGCAAAGTGGTATATTTTGGGGGGCATATTCTGCCCCCTTCACTAACCAGTTAGTTTACACGTTGACACATTGCCCAAGTCCCTCTTCCGAATGGTTGGAAATTGGACATCTGTTCCTTTAAGAATCATTTCTTGTTCAGTGAGTCATCTGTCCTCTTGCTTCAGGAATCAAATTCATTTTCTAGAGCTTTTTGTTGAGGAATTTCCTTTCTTGTTTGCCAAAGACCAGATTCTGCTCTTGTCTCTTGGGACTTGTTTTTTGTTTGTTTGTCTCTTTGGTCGTTTTCTTTCTTTCTTTCTTTCTTTTTTTTAAAGCCCTGCTGAATTCACTAATGAATTCCGAATGTGGAGAACAGGAAGTGAGTCCACTGAAGGAGGCAGAAGGTGGCGTTATCGAAAGTGAAAGAAAACTTCTTGCTGGAGGTGTTTCCATCCCCCCCCCTCACCCCCACTCTCTCATAAGGGGTTTTTCTCTGGCTGGGTGGACAGGTCTTAGGAGTCGGTGTGACATTAGGCCGTTCAGGGATCTCGGCATCAGGCACTCTGTGGATGTCGCTGGGACGGGGGACCAGGTGAGTGCCTGGTGCAGTGTGACTTCTGAGTACTCATTCAGCAGGCAGAGTGGGGACGCCTCAGGGTCCTGCCGGGGCCCCACATCTCTGAGTGGGTTTTCTCTCGGCACTGCAGCCTTGGGCCTTGCTACATTTTAACTCTGAGGGGTCTCCGGTGCTCTGCTGCATTTCTCGTAGTGTCTCCCCTGCTGCCTCAAATACAGACACAGTGTCCAAAAGACATGGTTTACCTACTTCATTCGTTTTCTTTTCCACAGTGGGCAGAGGGTTGAGTTAATCTGTCACATCCCGCCCACCGCCCCCTTGGCACTTTCTTCCATCTCCCCCTCCCGCTGCCCTTCCTACCCGCCCTGCCGCCTCCCAAAAGACAGCTCTCTAAATCTTTTGATACTATCCATGAATTGATCTGTATCTTTGCAAAATGTATCGTTGTTTTGTGTGTACACACCATTTTTAAACCATGAACCGGAATAAGTAAGTAATTTCTCCCTGCTTCTGTTTCCTCATCATTACATGGGGCTCGTACTACCTCATGAGCTGGTGCTGAGGATTTAATGAGATAATACACGTTAAATGCTTGCAGCCGTGACCGCCACTACTAAGTTCTCAGTAAGTATTAGTGATTGTTACTATATATTGTTATTAATTGGATTGTATTTCGCTCGTTCTGCTTCTTTTTTTAAAGGGAGAACTCTGGCACTTGAAATTCTCTGTTTTGCCAGGTCCCACTTTCTAAGCCCTACACTGTGTTACATGCTGGGCAGTCTTCACAATCCTCTATGAGGACGACATAAGAGCTTGCCCACCCATCCTTGGTCTGGATCCCACTTGTAAACCTTGGCCAATCTGATGGGTAGAAAGTGGGTACCATGTTGCTTTATTTTGTCTTTCTCACACTATTAAAGTGCCTGAGCATCACCTCCTACACTCTGGCTTTGTAAGCAATGCTGTCAAGGAACTCCATGTCCAGACCCATTGTCCCTGACGGGCTTTCTTCTTCTTGTTGATTTGTGGGAAACATTGGTAGGTCATAGATGTTCCTCTCCCTGTGGCAGGTTCTGAGAACTGTCATGAAAGATGTGCTCCTGTCCTCGTGAAGCTCACAGCCCCGCACAGGAACTGGTCACAAAATAGTGGGATGAATGCTGGGGGTGGGGTGGGGGGCACAGTGCTCAGGAAGCATCAAGAATCAGGGAATCCCTCCTAGGTTAGGATTTCACTCCTAACAGGATTTCCTTCTGTTGCTGTGTTCTCACTTGGACTTGAGGGGCAGAATCAAGTGAGAGTGAAGGGCGTGGATACTACTTTACTTAGCCCTCTACAGGTGGAGAAACACTTCCAGAGACCTCTTTTAATCCTCTCAGCTCTAAGATGGCCTCAGCCCTCTGAAAGCTTATATTCTATTTAGGGAAAGAAAAAAGACAGTTTCAAAGTACAGCAGTGTTTGATTTTTTTTTTTTCCTTTCTACTTTTAACGTCAGAAAACTTTTCAGGGCGCCTGGGTGGCTCGGTGGGTTAATGCCTCTGCCTTCGGCTCAGGTCATGGTCTCAGGGTCCTGGGATCGAGGCCCACATCGGGCTCCCTGCTGGGCAGGGAGCCTGCTTCTTCCTCTCTCCCTGCCTGCCTCTCTGCTTGCTTGTGATCTCTCTCTCTCAGTCAAATAAATAAATAAAAAATCTTAAAAAAAAAAAAAAAGAAAAGAAAACTTTTCAGTTGATTCACAGCAAAAAGGCTGGGCTAAATGTGTTTTGTTCAGTGACATCTCCAGGGCCCAGACCATGCTGAGGACCCTAGGATTTGTTTGTCTCTTGGGTAAGGTCATCTGGGTCTTTCAAGAAAGACCTTTGATTCCAGAGGTTTCCCGGCTGCTGAGGGTGGGATCTGGTGGCCTCGGGGCCCACGGTGGGGATCTTCATATTCTAGTGTAGATGGGAAACCATGAGAGTTAGCTGTGGGGATTAGCAGACCCTCTGAGAGCCATGATGGGGAGCCCACAGTTTTCATCTCTCTCAGAAGTGCTCAATCAATATTTACTGAATGAAAACATTCAAGTTTTCATAATGAACCCAGAAAAATCTGTAAATTCCTGAAATATGAAAAGAGGGACTTCTTAGTCACCATCCAATCCAACTTTTTCATTTTGGAATGTGGTCACGGGGTCCCAAAGGCAGAACAATCCATCCGAAGTCTCATAGCCAGAACCAAAGCTCAGGTGGCCTGGTTCCCCACTCAGAACCCTGTCCCCTCTTCTCTCAGATTGTTAAGTTCGGGAAGACAGATTGTTGAGTTCTGGGAGGAGGTGCTGCTCCTAAATGAGTCAGTGATTTCGTAAATAGGAAGTAGACCGAATACTTCCTGTTCTCCCTCGGCCCTTCTTCACTCTTGTTTTAGTCGCGGTCCTTCACTTCTGTTTTAGTCACTTCAGGAGAAAACAGGCCTGTGAAGAAGCTGCTGCCACTGTGAGGGTTCCAGGACTGGCTTCTTTGGTAAGGTTGGTTGGGCCTCCCAGGAGAAAGACCTTTGATTTTAGAATTTTCTATGCTGCTGAGGGTGGGAAAACTGTACGAATTAGTAGTCCCTCTGAGAGCCATGGCGAGAGCCCCGTAGACTCCAGTTCTTAAGGCTTTCTCCAGCTTAGGTAAGGTTTTTCTGGAATGCTCCAAGTTCCACTATGTGTACAGAGACTTTATCCTTAATTAAATTGTGGCCTAAGCAGGAGTAGAGTTGGGACTCTGAAAGGAGGTGACACCATCTAAATCTAGGCTGCGCCATGTACCAGTCTGATTGTCAGTTTTTGTGGCATCACTCTCTCTGCCGCAGTAGATTTATTAAGAATTCCTGGTTTTGTGTTTTGGGAGGATTTTTGGCTTTCAAAAAAATTTTTTTTTATTTTAGTCTTTGATAATATTATGATTGCATGTCTATTTTTTTGGTTAAATTCCTTCACTGACTTCCAGCTGCAACTAAAATACAATCTAAATCTTTTCAGGGCCTGTCATTGAAACCCTCAAGGGAGATGCTCAAATATGAGCCTGATGCCTCTCCTACGAGCTTGTTTCTGAACTGATTTTTCACAATAGTAACATGACGACGATAAATTCCAATTTCTTCAGAGGCCTGTAAAAAAATAAGTCAAAAAATATTTTTACGTGTACATAGATATAAAGACTTGTATATCATAATATAAACATTTATTTATATCAAATACTTTGGGTCATAAATTTTTTATTAAAAATATTAAAGATATATATGGTCTAATACAAATTTATTTATATGGAGTTATGATTTAATAGATATCATATAATTGAAAGTGAAAGAAAACTTCCTGGTGGTATTGTATTCCCATCCCTTTCTTCTGCCTTAATGTACTGTATATGAAAATATTCAAATTTATATCTTTTTTATATGCATATAAACACATTATATATATGTATTCACACACACACACAAATATAAGTGGAAGGAAGTCAGCAATTGTAACCAAAGAGTTACTGCTGAATGGTGAGTTTCTTTTTCTTTCTATACTTTTTATATTTTTTATACTTTTTATACTTTTCTGTACTTTAAGGAATAAGTGTGACTTTTACTATTTTAGGATCACAAAAATACAACAGCAGATGTTCTTTTAAAAATATTACTGTAACAAAGTTTCTAGCCCATGATCTTATGTGGTATACCTCGGTCCCATAAAACAAGAACTATCCTACGGTCTGTGTACCCGTGGGTCGCAGTGCCCAGAGGTGGCCCGTTGTCAAAGGTGTGAAATTCTGTTGCAGTTAATTGCTTTCCAGGCACTATAACTAGAGAGATGTGTGAGCTAAACAAACCAAGACTGAATATTATCCCATAGTGTGTCTGGTAAAAACCTGGACCTGAAACAAGGCCTTGCCGGCATTTTCCCTATGAACTCTCCATTTTGATGTGATGCAAAGTCATTTAGAAAGCATTATCTAATTAATGCAAAGATAATAAAGTGAATGAGATGAGGCAGCTACAGAGCACAGGAGCCAAGTGCCAATCATGTTATAACCAAAATCATATCGTCCTGGCCTTGGATTGTTTTTTTTTAAATTATTATTATTATTATTATTATATACTGTCAGAAAATGCTACTGAATATGTAACAGAAGGCTTAAATATTCTAAGAGAATAATCAGAGGTGTACATGGAAATTTACATCTTACAATCTTATTCTAAATGAAAGCAGAGACTGGTTACATAAATTATGGTCCAATCCTATGATTTCATACTTTACAAATTATAAAATCTGTGCCATAGAAGAAAAAAGTGAAGATATCAAGATATACTTACGATATTACCAATGAAAATTTTACTTATACCTCGGAAGTATGATATGATGAAATATGAGGGAAAATATAAATATGTATATAAAATGCTTGGTAGGAAAGATAGTAAAATTTTATTAGGTGATTATCTATGGATGGTGGAATTATAGGTAATTCTTATTTTCTTTTTTTCTTTTCTGTACTTTCTAAAATGAATACAATAAGTGTCATTATCAGAAAAAATTATGGAGGGGAAAAAAAGATTCCGCTTTCGTTTGGTTCTTTGGTTCATTTGATTCTGTAAATGGAGATTTTAACAGGTTAGAACTGATTTAAAGTTTTAAGGACATTGGAGCTAATGGTGCTAAATAGGGCTGGACCTAGTTTAGATCCTTTCCAGCTTACGAATGAAAATGGTTTTTTTTTTTTTAAAGATTTTTTTAATTTTTTATTTATTTCACAGAGGGAGAGAGATCACAAGGAGGCAGAGAAGCAGGCAGAGAGAGAGGGGGAAGCAGGCTCCCTGCTGAGCAGGGAGCCCGATGCTGGCCTCGATCCCAGGACCCTGAGATCATGACCTGAGCCGAAAGCAGAGGCTTTAACCCACTGAGCCACCCAGGCGCCCTGAAAATGGGTTTTTAAGTAGTGATTTTCAGGGCGCTTGGGTGGCTCAATCAGTTAAGTGACTGCCTTCGGCTCAGATCATGATCCCAGGGTGCTGGGACTGAGCCCCACATTGGGCTCCCTGCTCAGTGGGGGGCCTGCTCCTGCCTCTCCCACTGCTTGTTGTGCTCTCCTGCTCTCTTTCTCTCTGTCAAATAAATGAATGGAATCTTAAAAAAAAATAGTGATTTTCATCTACATGTAAGTCCACGTGGAATAAGTAATACATGTACCTCCTAAAAATTCAAGTGGGAAGCCTGACTTTTCTGCCACCCCAGCCTCTCCCCCAACGCAATCACTGAAGCAGCTTCCTGTGTGTTGGTTCTGTTCAGAGATCTTCTGTGAATACACAAAGCCACATACGTTGTATGGATCACACAAATCCGATCATGGCGATCTTCCTATTCTTTTTAAAATATCTGAGTCAGGTTTCATTGAACTTCTGATATTGATATACAGTGTTTCTGCCCCTTTGTTCTGTCAAGCGGTGCTGCTATGAATAGCTCTGTACATGTTTTAAATACATCACGTGTAACCTAATTAGAAGAAACTCCTGGAAGTTAAGGGTGTGGTGCTTTCATATTTTGACCACTTTGGCCAAATTACCCGCCTATTTTTATTTCCACCGTCTCAAAACACTGTGTATTGCAAATTTTGTGCTTCATCAATTTGGTAGTTGAAAAATGGTCTTTTGTAATTTCAGTTTGCTTTCTCTTTTTCTTTCTTCCATTCTTCCTTTCTTTCTTGCTTGCTTGCTTTCTTCCTTTTGGGTGAATGAAGTCGAACATCTTTTCAAATGTTTAAAAGCCATCGGTTTTTAAGAAATAAAGCCACCAGTACTTTGTTTTCTCTGAACTGTGTGTTTATGATCTTTACCTGTTTATGCATTGGATTGTTGGTCTTTATCTCTCTCTCTTTTTTTTTAAATTGACTTTAGGAAAATCAGCCCTTTTTCTACTTCTTCCCCCAAATGCAAGATTTATTTACTTTAGATTTTGTCTGGCTTATTTTGGTAGAATATTTTAGTCGTTATTTGAGGACATTTATCAAACTTTCTGTAATGGCTTCCAGGTTTTCTGTTGTACTTAGAAAGTTTCTTTATCACTGCATGATTATTTTAAACAATCTCCAAAGTTTCTTTCCTTAGTACTTCACTTTTCAGGTTTGAGTCTCTGGTCCATCTGCAGCTTATTTTAATGTGAAGAGTTCCATTATGATCCACTTCAGTTTGTTCTAGAAGTCTGACCAATTGTTCTAACACCATGTGTGGTGTGTTACACCTCAATGTGGATAGCCCTTTTTGTAGGTGTGTTCAGTTTGGCTATTTTTCATTGTTAACTTCTAATTAACATGTTACTTTCTGATTTCACTGTTAAATTCTAAAAGAGACTATGGACTATATTATTTGTGCTCTTTGGAAATCTTGTATTAAGATTTTTTATGTGGACAATTTTTGTGACTATTTGGTATGTGTTTGAAAGGACGTGTATTTGCCACTAGGAGGAAATATGGTTAGAGTTTTCACTTGGGTTAACTTCCATCTTTCAGTCTTCTACTTAGTCTACTAGGTTTTCTATTTTCTGAGAAAGGTATATGGGAGTTTCTTGCTATTTGGGGGCAAATAGGTTCTCTGAGTTTTCTTAAGTTCTTTTTTAAAGTTTAAGTTCTTTTAATACTTTCTTTTCTTTTAAGAACACAAATGTAGCAGCACCTGGAGGGCTCAGTCAGTTAAGCTCTCGATACCAGCTCAGGTCTTGATCTCAGGTCGTGAGTTCAAGTCCTGCATTGGGCTACGAGCTGGGTGCTGGGTGTGGAGCCTACTTAAAAAACAAAACAAAACAAAAAGCAGAACAAAACAAAACACAAATGTGGTTGTGTCGCTCACTCCTCTGATCTGGTCTCCTTTCTTGGTTAATATGCCCATGGTATGTCATTTCCTTTTCCAAAGATTGTCATTTCCTGTTCCTCCTTCACTCACTCTCTTACACAACTTTAAACCCAAGAACATACTCAAGTAGTTTAACAGTAGTTTTATTTACCTGAGAATATCTGCATACATTCTTCTTACCATATTACAGGAAAAGAGCAATTCTCTTCCTCATTCCTTCACCCACAAGTTCTAGTTTTCTCCTTCATTCCCCAGAAGAAATTTTTGAATTTGCTATGTCTCTTTCCAGAACCCTATTACCTTTTTTTTTTAAGATTTTATTTATTTACTTGACAGAGTGAGAGAGAGAGCATGAGAAGGGAGAGGGTCAGAGGGAGAAGCAGACTCCCCGCTGAGCAGGGAGCCCTATGTGGGACTCGATCCCAGGACTCTAGGATCATGACCTGAGCCTAACGCAGTTGCTTAACCAACCGAGCCACCCAGGTGCCCACCCCATTACCTTTTTATTTTCTGCTTTTGCATATGTATCTGTAACCATTGAAAATCTAATTGCTTTGAGTATTTTTTTTCTTTTTTTAATTTTTTAATTTTTAATTTTTTAACTTTATTTTTTCAGTGATCCAAGATTCATTGTTTATGCACCATACCCAGTGTTCCATGCAATATGTGCCCTCCTTAATACCCACCACCAGGCTCACCCATCCCCCCTTCCCCATCCCCTCCGTAACCCTCGGTTTGTTTTTCAGAGTCCACAGTCTCTCATGGTTTGTCTCCCCCTCCAATTTACCCCAAGTATTTTTTAAAAAGTAGATGTATTTTTTTTATATTGCAATTGATTTTTCTACTTTTTTTTTACTGTCATAACATATGTCATAACATATCTTGGATAGCTATTGGATAGAAGATGGAGTCAATTTTTTTAACTGCTACACAGTATTCTGTAGTATGACTATATCTTAGTTTATTTAGCCATTTCTATATTGATGGACATTAGGGGTGTTTCCAGTTGTTCTGGGTTGCACATTGTGTTGTAGTGACAGTCCGTGCCCATATCCTGTTTAGCACACGTGTGTTGCTATGGGGTGTGATTTGGGGAATGAATTTGCTAGTTTGTCCCCTTATATGTCCAGTCAGTTTTGTTTGCTGCATTTTGAACATATGCTGTTAGGTGCAAGACATATATTTAAGATGTCTTTTCTAACTAAAAGTATTTTCACAATAATTGATTGCTTTTGTGAAAGATCTAGGCTCTGCAGCCTTTGGGAATCCAATGCAACGTGTATCTGCATCCAAAACACTTCCTTCTGTTTCCAGAGTCAAGAAAACTTGTCCAAACAATGATGTAAATTCTAGAGTAAAAGGGAGAAAAAAGGTTTTGTCCCATAATTCCAGTTCTAAGAGAGAAACAATCAGAGATATGCACAGGATATATGAAAAAGCTTCTCAATACAATATTATTTTTAAGAGTAAAGAAATTGAAAATTCCTTAAAATAAATTTTGATATATATGCATGCTGGAGATCAAGAAACATTAAAAATAGAGGTGCTTGGGTGGCTCGGTTGAGTGACTGCCTTCGGCTCAGGTGGTGACACTGGAGTCCCACGGTCGAGTCCTGCATCTGGCTCCCTGCTCAGCAAGGGTCTGCTTCTCCCTCTGACCCTCCCCCCTCTCATGCTCTCTCTCCCTCTCTCATTTTCTCTCTCAAATAAATAAATAAAATCTTAAAAAAAAAAGAAACATGAAAAATATGCCAAAGAAGAATATTTAATGGTGGGGTAAATGTTCATTCTAAATATCAGAGTGGGGAAGTGAGGGAAAAAATAAGTGTATATATCGGGACATGCAGCCTGATTCTGATTTTTATATAAATGTATCTTTGCGTGTAAGTGTGATGTATGATATCTTGCGTGCATGCGTGCATGTGTATATGATAACGATAACTGTGACCATTTTATGATTTACTGTATTTTCAATTTTCGCACACACAAAAAACAGTACTTCATAATCAGAGTGGGTGGGGGAGAGAGAAGGTGTTTTTAAAGCAAAAACTAAAAATTTCAAAGTCTCTCAAGGCACTTTATAAAAATATTAAAACTTAACCTTATTGTGCAAATTAAAATATTTCTATTTTATTTAATTAATTTATTTACTTTTAGAGAGAGAGAGAGCTGTGTGCACAAGGGGTGGTGGGAGTTGGGAGGAGCAGAGAGAGAGGGAGATAATGTTATGCAGGCTCCATGCCCAGCACAGAATCCTATGCAGGGCTCGATTTCATGACCCTGAGATCATGACCTGAGCCGAAATTAAGAGTTGAACACTTAACCCACTGAGCCACCCAGGCGCCCCCAAAATACTTCTATTTTAACATCAGAGATAGAAAATACATGGGTCCTGGTTCACTTGCTCATTACCTCAAGTAAAAGAATCAGGATTTGTGTTTTCATCCAAGAATGTTAGCCAGTGCAGGGAGCTTAAGGACCCAGGAACCCATCCACTTTGCTTCTGGGAGGAAAGAGGTACAAACAGGTTAAGGTCATTTGAGGTTGAGGAAAGTGCAGAGGAGCACAGAGTCTGTGGGATCAAGGAAATGGTGGAACTGGATGGGAAGTTAAAGGTTTTCTAGTTCAAGGTTCTCAAACTGCAGCCCTCTGGGACCACCTCCTAGGGTATGCCAGCATCTGAGTCAACCAAGAGTTCTTCAACTTTGCAGAGTTTGGAAAAACACTCCTTCCCAACTCTTCCCACTGGGGAAATGGGAAACCAGGAGGGTGAGGAAAGTTCTCAAGTGCCCAGTTCCTACTGGGTCCCCACAGCCAGGATCTGTTTCCTTTTTTTGGGTTAACCCTCATTTGTTCTCTAGTTTTTGGTCATCCCTGCACATACCTTATAGTACTTATTTAGTCAAACACCTGAGGAAGTGGGTGTTCTGATCCCCATTTTACAGAAGACCTGAGCTGCCCAGGCCTGGGGCCAGTACCCCAGAGGGGTTTGGATCTAAGTTTTGTCAGACCCTAATGCCCCCTACTCTGAACCGTTGCACTCTGTCCCCTCCCCGACAGTCAGCTGCTGGTGAGCCTCCTGGCTTTGTCCGTGACAGGGCATCGGCCTAACGGAGCTGGGTCCCACTTCTGTTCCTATGAAGAGTCCAACACGAACCCGGCTCCAGGGGCTTGTTTTATCACAAACATGGGCCCATCAGAGCAGGGAGGGTTGGATGTGACTCAGGGGGCTCACGGGAGGAGGAACCCCAGATCCTGGGCCGTTTGTGTGAAGGTTGTCCGGGATTTCCAGAAACCCTGCCCTCTTCTTTTATACCTGCTCAAACATGTGCGTGAAAGTATCAGGTCATCTGATTTGGAGACTGTTTGAATTGGAAGGCTGACAAAGTTGACTTGGTTTCATTTCCAGTTGTGGGTCCTTGATCACCTGTAGGTGCTGATCCCCAGGCCTTTGGGGGATGGCACGGCATCCTGTCTTCCTGGCACCATTGTTTCAGTCAGACCCCATCACTTCTCCAGCCTCCCGCCCTTCCAATCTATCCTCCACACTTAAACAAAAAAAATTTATTTATTTGAGAAAGAGAGAGCGTGAGAGAGTGCATGAGCAGGGGAGGGGCAGAGGGAGAAGCAGGCGCCCCGCCAAGCAGCCAAGGAGGAAGCCCGACCAGGACCCTGAGATCATGACCTGAGCCAATGGCAGATGCTTAACGACTGAGCCACCCAGGCGCCCCTATTCTCCACACTTGAAATGTTAACCCCCTGGGGTGCCTGGGTGGCTCAGTCATTAAGCATCTGCCTTCCACTAGGGTGGTGATCCCGGTGTCAGGCTCCCTGCTCAGTCTCCCCTCTGCTTGTGTCCCCTCTCTTCCTGTCTCTGTCAAATAAATAAATAAAATCTAAAAAAAAAAAAAGTCCCAAACTGGATGACATTACAGTCCTTAGTTCCGCATCACCTCTAGGACAAAGCCTGAGCCCTTGCCCCCACAGTACAAGGCCCTTTGTAAATGGTTCCTGACCATGGCTTCATCCCTTTTCCCACCACTCCCCATCCCAGACACTTCGTGGTTACTTTATTGAGCTCCTTGTACCTGCCTGAATTGACTTGAACATTGTTGCCTCCGTCTTTTGCATAAATTATTTTTTGCAAGAATTGTCCTTTCCCACCTCCTTCCCAAAGGTGCCTTCCCTCCAGGAAGCCCTTCTCCCTGGTTGAATTAGGGTTCCTTCCTCTATTCCTATGGTGCCCTGGTCACAACTCTCTGACCATTGGTTAATTTGTGTGTCTACCTTCCAAAATAGTGAGCTAGTTGAGAGCAGAAACGTGTCCTGTTTGTTTTTGTCTTCCCCATGTCCTCAGTAAAATGTCTGGTGTATAGTAGAGATAATCGCACTTAAGGAAGGAACAAACCGGTAAGCGGTACTTCTCTTCCTCATCTGAACATAATATTGATTGTATTTTGACCTAGGCTACAACGACACTCTCCTGACACTTGGCCGACATGAATTTCAGCAAGTGCCTCTATAATATTGGAGAAGAGCTAGACAGTGATGAGCTGGCCTCCCTCAAATTCCTGAGCATGGACTACATCCCACAGAAGAAGCAGGAACCCATCAAGGATCCCTTGATGTTATTCCAGAGACTCCAGGAAAAGAGAATGTTGGAGGAGAACAACCTGTCCTTCTTGAAGGAGCTGCTTTTCCGAATTAACAGACTGGACCTGCTGGTCACCTACCTGGACACCAGCAAGCAGGAGATGGAGCAAGAGCTTCAGATACCAGGCAGAGCCCAGATCTCTGCCTACAGGTGGGAACAACGTCCACAGTTCAGGCACTGGGAGGCGTGGGTGCAGTGGACACATCTTTGCCGGCAGGGCCAACTGCGGGCATCTGTGTCGCATAACCTTGGAATGTCCTCAAAGATGTCCCGTTAGGGCCAGATTAAGAAATTTAGAGATCTTGTATACAATTCAGAAAAAAAAGTTAAACCATAACTTAAAAAATTTGTTTCCAAAGTGAAACATGACCGATAGGTATGCTGACATTAAAAGAGCCATCTTCTGAATGTTCTCTCTCTCCGTTCTGTCTACTCTTCTGTTTGCCTCTGCTCTGCTGATGTCCACATCAGGTCCTTACTTTGCCCATTACTGGATAAAGCCACCCTGCTGCTTCTCCAAAATCCCCCTCCCACCTGCACGTGGATGGCTGCGGAAATTCTCAGTGGGGTTCTAGGCTTTTATTCCACCCTAAAAGACTTGCATCACGAAGTTCTCCAGTGAGGGGTGTGTGCTGCCCGTGGTTCTGGGCCGGCCAAGCCCCTATCTGCCCAGCTGCTGCCAGGAGAATGGTGCCGACCTCAGTCGTCTGTCCTGCCGCACGGCTTGCATCTGAGCCTCTCCCTCCCTGTGGGACAGCTGATAACGAGCCATGTCCTGTTACACCTTCAAACTTTTTTTTTTTTTGGTGGAAAAGGGTGATTTTATTAAAACATGGGTAGAAAGAGCAGCACTGGGGTTGTGAGGGATGACTGATTATATAGGTAACAGACTTTAGAAACAGGCACACAGTACCAACTTCTGTCTTTCAACATGTCCTATTACCAGATACTCCTCAACATTATTTTTAGCTTCCCTTCTGAAACTTCTACTCAAGTCTTAGCTGTGGCCCATTTCACAGCCTCTTCTCTTCACACGTAATGACGGCATGTGTGACGGTGAGTCCTCATAGCCAGGGCTGGAGGCCACTATACTCCACTTGCCTGGCCTATTTATGCCTGCCCTGGTCCTTAGTGTCAGAGACTGGAGATTCTGGCATGTCCCTTACTGTATGTTTCTCTGCTTGAAACTTGAGTATTTTAAGTGACAAAAGAGATCTGCTGGGTGTAGGAGTTTCCTAAGGCTTCTGTGACAGCGTCCCACAAACTGGGTGGCTTACCACAGTGGAGCCACTCATATTCTCACAGTTCTGGGGGCTAGACATTTGAAATGAAGGTGTCAACAGGGTTGGTTCCTCTGGAACTCCGAGGGAGAGTCTGTTTCATGTTCCTTCTCCCCTCACTTCTGGGTCTTGCAGGCAATGCTTAGTCTTCCTCAGCTTTTAGATGCATCACTCCAATCTCCTCTCTGTGCCTGTTTGTCTGAATTTCCTCTTCTTAGAAAGCCACCAGTCATTGGATTAGGGCCAACCCTGGTTTAGTGTGACCTCATCTTAACAAGATCACCTCATCGGGCGCCTGGGTGGCTCAGTGGGTTAAAGCCTCTGCTTTCGGCTCAGGTCATGATCTCAGCGTCCTGGGATCGAGGCCCGCATTGGGCTCTCTGCTCAGCAGGGAGCCTGCTTCCTCCTCTCCCTGTCTCTCTGCCTGCCTCTCTGCCTACTTGTAATCTCTCTCTCTGTGTGTAAAAAACAAACAAACAAACAAACAAACAAACAAACAAACAAAAAAACCAAGATCACCTCATCAAAGATCCTCTTCCCAAATAAAATCACATTCACCGATCCAGGGTGGACATGAACTGGGGAGGAGAGTCAGGGAAGACATTATTCAATACAGGATAACTGTTTTAATGCGATTGTGACACCTTCCTAATGATTCTTTTCATTAAGGTAGCAATTAATCCTAAAAAACAACAATCCTAGAACTAGGAAAGCTGGAGGATCTCATCTTGTGTCCACCATCTTGGTCTTCTGAAAGTTGCAGTCCTTCTGTCATGTAAGCAAGGCTAGGGCAAATTGTCAATGCCAGACAATGACCTGTACCTCTCTCTTGGGAGGCTGAGTCCATAACAAGGGAGGATCTGTCTGTTAAATCTTTTTTTTTTTTAAGATTTTATTTATTTATTTGTTGGGGGTGGGGGCACAAGCAGGAGGAATGGCAGGCAGAGGGAGAAGTAGGCTTCTTGCTGAGCAAGGAGCCCAATGTGAGACTCAATCCCAGGACCCCAGGAACATGACCCGCGTGGATAGCAGATGCTTAACCGACTGAACCACCCAGGTGTCCCTGTTAAATAATTAATAAATTAGCTTGGGAACAAAAGGGTCAGCACAAGTACAATCTACTGTTGTTCATCATTGTTGGATATTAGCCAGAAAGTAAAAAGTATGCTAGAGTGGCCACTTTCCATTTACAAGAAATCACTAGACATTTTTATTTTCAAATTATAATTGCTACCTATAAAATAAGTATCTTATAAACTACCCAGGTTTATTTCTAGACAGTGCTGGTACAAGAAACCCAGTAGCTTTTAGTAATAAGGAAAGTAATAGGGCAAAACACCTTGTAATAAAGTTAAAAGGGCTGGTAGCTTTTGACTGGATCCAATCTTGACCAAACTGAGAAAACTTTGGAGAAATACTTCTAGGGTAGAGATTTCTTGAGAGGACGGATGAAGCAGATGATAATACTGAGAAACTTCTATTTCTATACTATTTTTATTTTCGGAATTTTAATTTTCTAATTGAATTTGTAGTTAGCATGTTTTTGTGTTATTTTTCTTAACACCACAATAGTGAAAGTTTTGCTGACTTATTAAACATTCCTTTGTTCCTTCAACAGACATATCCCAAGAACCTATTATGGATTAAGAAATAATGCCTGTTGTGTATTTAACAGTCAGTATGTTGCCAAAGGTTGGTTTAAGCACTTTAGATAAACTTATTCACATTATTCTTCATGTGTCCCAATGGTATATTTGTTATCTACAAGTTTACAGCAGTACTTGAGCTGTTAGTGGGTGAGTTTGTGTCTGCAGATGGACAAGGGGATGGGGGTGTGAGGAGCACAGTAGAAAGGGGTGGGGCCGGATAGCTGGGTGTGTTTGGAAAGGAGGTGGGGGCAGGTGGTGAGGACTGGCTAGAGAAGATGAGGAAGGAGGCTGGGCTTAGTGCACAAAGATCTGTATTCCAGAACCAAGTGTTGGGCCTTCCTACTGAATGAAACTAATGGCCGGGAGAGCACTGTTAAGTTGTATTTAAGGAAGTGATGATCTGGGACACCTGTGTGGCTCAGTCAGTTAAGTGTCTGCCTTCAGCTCAGGTCATGATCCTGGGGTCCTGCGATCAAGCCCCCCTTGGACCTCCTGCTGAGTGGGGAGCCTGCTCCTTCCTCTCCCTCTGCCTGGTGCTCCCTCTGCTTGTGGACACACACACTCTTTCTTTCAAATAAATAAATAAATCTTCAAAAAAAAATAAACCAGGAAGTGTTGATCCAGTTTGCATTTTGAAAAACATAATTTCCAAAACAAAACCTTTTTTTTTCCTACTGCAATAAGCTCTTGATTTTA
Organism: Ailurus styani; assembly: GCA_002007465.1. NCBI lineage: Eukaryota > Metazoa > Chordata > Mammalia > Carnivora > Ailuridae > Ailurus > Ailurus styani. Next base: position 2,683,947 of record LNAC01000114.1, read on the forward strand.
TAGTGAAGGACCAGAGAAAAATACAATTTACTTAACTGAAATTAAATGGACGTCATAGTTAATTCTGTTAAGGGCGGAGTAGCTGGGCATGAATCAGTAGCCTCTCTCCAAGGATTCAACTCACAGATTATGTCATTAGCTGTCTGTCTCAAGGGGAGGTGACTGGAATCAAGTTTCCACTGCCACTCCTTTTATCAAATGGGAAATTATTTGAGAAGCCATTGCTAAAGTGTCTCCATTCCCCACCGCAGGGTCATGCTTTTTCAGATTTCAGAAGATGTAAGCAAATTGGAATTGAAGTCCTTTAAGTTTCTTTTGAGCCAGGAGATCTCCAGATGTAAACTGCACGATGATTTGGTAAGACCTGCTGTTTCACCATGATTTGGTCCTGAGGCTGAGTCAGCTGGTGGGGACTTTTGCGACTGGAGAGAGGGCTAGTCCAGTAAAAGCAGCCTGGACCCTCACTTTTCAACCAGGGGAGAAGAAAAGAGTGGGCGGACAGCAGTGTTGCAGATACGATTCCTTCGTATACTGTGAAGTGCTGCTCACATTAATTGTCAGGAGCACGGCAGAGTCAGTAGCTAGGGAGGAAGACTGGTTGTGGAGGCACAACCCACTGCAGGACCCTGCAGAGCAAGCGAGATGGTGGCGAGCTGGAGACATCTCCCCACTTCTGCAGGCTCTGAGACCACCTGGGACCTGGAACTTTGTGTGTGTGCGTACGTACGTGCGTGCGTGTGTGCGTGCGAGAACGCCGGACTGGAGGTGGATTAGGTCGGGAGAGTCGTGGTCCCCAGGGTTGTCACTCCGGGGACCAGGCTACTGCTGTGCTGAGTGACAACAGATGTCACTTTCCCTCTACCTTCTCATTTCTGTCTTCCTGGGCCAGAAAAGACAGAATTGCTTCTCTAGCACTCTGTTGGCTTTATAAGACCAGGATGTCCTGTCAGGAGGGTCAACTGGGAAAGCAAGGGTGGGCCCTCTGTTGGGAGAAAGTGGACTTAAGAAAGAAAAGAAAAGAAAAGAAAATCTCATCTAAAAGCCGGTGTGTCTCAATCCAGTCTTCCAACTTTATTTCTCTTCCTTCTAGAAGTTGCTTGATATTTTCATAGAGATGGAGAAGAGGGTTATCCTCGGGGAAAGAAATTTGGACACCCTGAAAAGAATCTGTGACCAAATTAACAAGAGCCTACTGAAGAAAATCACAGATTATGAAGAATTAAGCCAAGGTAGAAATAACTTGACAGCTGTGAATTAGCAAAATGTATTCTTAAATTGACAAATCCCTCTATGTCGTGATTGTTTCTAATCAAATATGTGTTTCTTCTTTAATTCAGAGCAAACAATGAGCCCTCGAAGTCCAGATGAAATTTCAAATGGTAATATGCATAATATGTATTTATTATTCAGTTAATTTGCTATCAGATACTCCCGTTGCGTCCTCTCCTTACAACCTTCTCACACATCCACATCTTAATGGTCTTGCTCTCCTAAAATCAAGAAGGCTCAGTGCCTACTTGTTGTTACCTTCTTTACACATTGAAAGATATATACACCTATTGTCAAAAGACCTAGACCTTGCAGCCCCAGACTGGCAAGTTTAAAATAGGTGAGGAGTTAGTAAAAAGATTTTTATTTTGTGGACTGCAAGGATATTATGTTCAAGGTAGTCTGTGAGTTTTCATTTTAAAGGAGACCTTATGATCCAGGGTGCACCGTGTTTCTTTACCAAAATCCCTTCTCTGCTATGTTTCGTTCCAGATATGTCTCAGTTGCTTGTAGGGGAGGAATCCCTGAGGGTACCGCCAATGTCGGACTCTCCAGGAGAACGGAACTGTGAATCAGAGGTGTGTGGAAATTCAGACTCCTTTTTCTCTTTGCATTGAAGATTCTGATTCTTGCATTTCTCAGCTTTTAAGCATCCAGATAAACTAGTAAGAGGCAGATACTTACTGGAGGTTTTGAGAACTATAGAAAATGTTCAGAAATGGACAAGTTTAAAATGTGACTTTTTAAGTTTCAAAAGTAAAAAGGGTTAACATTTTATTTTTAAAGGATTTATTTATTTATTTGAGATAGTGAGAGAAAGAGAGCATGTGAGCAGGGGAGGGGCAGATGGAGAGGGAGAGAATCTCAAGCAGACTCCTTGCTGAGTGCTGAGGCTGATGTGGGGCTCCATGTAGGGCTCAGTCCCATGACCTGAGCACAGATCGAGAGTCGGATGCTTAACCGACGGCACCACCCAGGCACCCCTAAAATTTTATTTTAAAATCAAAGACAAAGGCATTGAAATAGTTGGAGGGCCAAGAAAGCAAGAAGCCTTCTGGCAAACCTTCCGAAGTGGGAGAAGGCCTTGGGAGAAAAGTCTAGCAGGACTGGGAAAAGCAAAGCCTTTTCATTTAGGCTGATATTTCAAAACTGTTTCTCCATGCTGATTTAGGGGTAAGTAGCAAATGCTCCTGATCTAGCGATCTCTATGTTCTCATCTCAATGAGCCATGCAAGAATTGCCTTTCTAGACAATTACTTTGGTTTATTAACCTTCAAAGATTCACCAACCACATTCTGATTCATTAGCCTGTTCACTCTTCTCTGTGGTGGGAAGCAGAGGAAGCCCTAAATGCTATTAGTCCAGTGGGAGACTTGAAATTAAGCTGAGAGAGCCTAGTTACAGGTGGGCTCCTGAGCAGATTACCAGACCTCCCTAGGTCTGAAAACTAAGGGTTTGCCAAAGTCATGTGGCTCTTTGCAAATAGCAAAGGACTCCACTGAATGTTGTCCCCACTGGACAGCTAACTGTACAGAGTACCAGAGAGATTAGGTAACTTGCACAGAGTCTTAAGGTTATTATGTAGTAGAGCCAGGAATTTGAGCCCTTAGTGTGGAGCACTTTTCTCTACTTTGAGGAGCTGTATGGATTTCCCAATAGATGCTCAGTATCTCGGCACTGAAACAGCCTTGGGAAAGTCAGGACACAGGGCCACTTCTGACTGATACTGTCAGATATTAGAGTCTGGATACTGTGACCTGCAACATAGCCAAGACGGGCCTGAGGAGTCCATCTCTCTCCTCCAGTCACTGTGGTCCTGAGAGCCAAATTAAGTCATCGGCTCTCAAAGTCCTGGGACCGTGCTATGTCATGTGTGAAGGGCAGGCCCTCAACCGTTTGCCCAGAAATATAGATGAGTTGACTAGGTGGCCAACGGAATCACAAGGTGACAGACAGGCAGCCCAAAGATAGCATGAATACATTCATTCATTCAGCAACTCCTTAGTGAGCTCTCACAAATTAATAAATTCTAGCTCCTACTGCAAATGTTAGCTGCCTCGAGCAGAAACAAGAACAAATAGTGAAAGTATGTTATGATGACAACAGTATTAATATATGTGCAAAGTGTTCAAGAGGCATAAGTACTGGGACCCCAATTTTACACACTAACTGTGGGGCAGAAATCTGGGGATCCTGTGTCAAGGGAATGGGTAGAAACTACTTGAACAGAGAAATGATGTCAAGTTGGGGGAGGGCCGTTGAAAGTGCCCTTGCACCCCACTTTGGCTAAGGGAACAGCCTAACTGCTTCCTAGGGAGTTGTTTGTTCACATCTCAAGTGTTTGACCCCCAGAGTCAGCTCCTGAGTTGGAATTTTGTTTTCTAGACATCGGATAAAGTTTACCGAATGGAAAGCAAACCTCGAGGATATTGTTTGATCTTTAATAATTATGACTTCAGCAAAGCACGGAAGGAAGTGCCCAAACTTCAGAGCATTAAGGATAGAAATGGAACAGACTTGGATGCAGGTACAATAGAACCCTGAAAAGAAGTGAAGTATTTCTAATACCTACGTTTTTAGTATCAAAGGGGGAGAACAAAAATTGTACCAACAGGGCCTCATGTTTCAGGAAAAAAATGAATATAACCATATTTCCTTGTAGAAGTTAAGAACATTCTTATATATTTGCTAATTTTCTGCTTTTGTTTTTTTAAATTAATTTTTTCATCAAAGTAATATGTATATAAGATAAAATATCAAATCTTACAAAAAGGCTTATAAAAAGCCACAACAATAAGCTTTGCTTTTAATTCAATTTAATGAATAGTGTTTCTGTAGAATTAGGTGAAACATTGCCTTGGGATCAAGACCACATATAGAAGTTGCATTTATAAAAGTTGGGCAGATGAAATTGTGAGTCTTTAATAGAAATAGCATTTTCAAATATTAAACTAGCCAGAAATTCTTTTGCTCTGCCTGTTTAGGAGGAACAACTTATAAGAGAACTTATAAGAACTTATAAGTTAAATTAAAACTTATGAGAACTTATAAATTAAATGAGAAATAATTTTCAACATGTGAACATAGAAATGGCTACTATTAATAGTGATAGAAATAATCCAAGCCAACCAATATACCTTTGTAAATGGTGTTTATGAGTTATAATACCAGGTGATGACTTTTTTTTTAACTGAATACAGTTCAGAAAATTAATATAGGTTGATTTTAATCATCAAGGCTCTGCTGATGGTCTCTTAACAGTTTATTCAAGCAGATCTGTTCTAAGATTTCCAAAGCCACAGAGCTTAATAAGTTCATTGACTATATCACTCATAGTCATATACCTTGGTCTTGAAGGAGTGACTTCAGGCCTTTGATTTCCATTTGTTTACTATCAAAACAGGTTTTTTTTATTTGTTTTTTAAAGAAAGAATGAGCACATGGGGAGGGGCAGAGAGACAGGAACAGAGATGATCTTAAGCAGGCTCCACATCCAGTGTGGAGTGCAACGTGGGACTCCACGTCACAACCCTGGCATCATGACCTGAGTTGAAATCAAGAGTTGGACATTTAACTGACTGAGCCACCCAAGCGCCCCACTATCAAAACATTTTTATTAAAAAAATATTTGATTGTATTTCTGGCCTTTTGGTCAAAGGGTAGGTACAAAGTTGCAGGTATGTAGGATGAGTCAATCTAGAGATCTAATGTATGACATAATGACTAGAGTTAATAATACTGTATTGGATACTAGAAATATGCTAAGAGAGTGTATTTCAGGTGCTCCCATCACACACACACACACACACACACACATAAGATAATTAAGTACGTGAGGAGATATGTTATTAACTTGACTGTGGTAATCACTGTGTATATAATTAGCTGTGTGCCTTAAATATATACAATTTTTAGTTAAAAAAAAATCAGGACCCCTGAAAATGTTGAAAGACTTTGACTAGAGCTTAGAGAACTTGGACAAAAAATGAGGTTATGCATATGGAAAACAAAGCAATGAAAAAATAATGCAATTACTAATTCCAGGAAAAACAAAAAATTTATTAAGAAGCATAATTATGTTTACATACTACTATTGATTTGACTAAAAGTTGTAAATAACTCTATAAGAGCATCAAATGCTCATCGTCCAGAATAGGACCTCAATACAAAAGTCTAAAATTTATAAATAAATAAATAGCAAAGTGCCCAAATTCATTACAAAATGGAGGTGAATACCAAAAAATAGTTGTTAAAAGTTGAAAGTGGTTGCCTTCAGAAAACATGGTTGGGTAATAGAGTTAGAGAAGGGATAGCTTTTTTGTAATAGGCCTTTTAGTTCTACTTGATTTTTTAAACATTCATATCTTGCGTTTTTTTTTTAAGATTTATTTGAGAGAGCAAGTACGAGTGGGGGGGAGGAGAAGAGGGAGACAGAGAAGCAGACTCCACACTGAACGTGGAGTCTGATGCAGGACTCAATCTCATGACCCCGAGATCATGACCTGAGCTGAAAGCAAGAGTTGGACGCTCAACTGACTGAGCCACCCAGGCACCCCTCATATTTTGTACTTTGTTACACAATTTTGAGAGAGTTCAAGATAAAATAAAGTATGCCAGTAATATAAAGGGTCTTGTTCTTTAGTTCTGGTTTGGATTCTTAATCTGATCAGTGTTCTCTCTAGCTCTGGACTGTGGTTTGGGACTTACTGTGGTGTAATATGACTTTTCTTATTTCACTTTTCAGAGGCTTTGCATCAGACCTTTAGTAGGCTTCATTTTGAGATTGTGCCTTTCAAAGACTCTACAGCCAAGAAAATCTGTGAGGTTCTGAAATCCTACCAAAGCATGGACCACACTAGCAGGGATTGCTTCATCTGCTGTATCCTCTCCCATGGAGACAAGGGCATCATCTACGGCTCTGATGGGCAGGAAGTCCCCATCTATGAGCTGACCTCTTACTTCACTGGTTCAAAGTGCCCTTCCCTTGCAGGCAAGCCCAAAATCTTTTTTATTCAGGCTTGTCAGGGGGATAACTACCAGAAAGGTATAGTTGTTGAGACTGACTCTGAACAGAATGAAGTCTATTTTGAATTGGACTCATGTCAGAAGAGATATATCCCAGATGATGCTGACTTTCTGCTGGGGATGGCCACTGTGAACAACTGTGTTTCCTACCGAAACCCCATGGAGGGGACCTGGTACATCCAGTCGCTTTGCCAGAGCCTGACAGAAAGGTGTCCTAGGTAATTTTTGCCTACTCTTCTTTGCCCCTCATTCATTTCTAAATTTCTAGTTATTGATGACATAGTTGTACTTCCCAGGTCGGTTGCAAAGTGGGAGAGGGGGGCAAATATTAACATCTTTAGTTCATAGCTGGAAAAATCAGAGACACTTACTGCAGAGTTTCTTTTATTTAGTGCCCGAAAGGACAGTCGGGGTGTCCTAAAGCAGGGAATGATGGTAAAGTCAGTCCAGCTCTGTTTTTAGGCAGAAACATGACTGAGCCAACTCAACTAGTTTTGGAAGTCTTCCAACAAGGTAATAACCCATTTCAGTGTTTAACATCCTCCAAGTCTGTTAAAGTTCCATCATAGCTAATCAATCTTCTTGGTGTGTTGTGGGATATAAGTACCAAAGAGTAGAAACCCTTATATTCCCACTAATTTGGCCTGATGTGAAGCCACAAAATGTGGGAAAATATCCTTCCCTCATTTATTATACCCTATGCTTCCTTTAGTTAAATGATGGTTTTGTAGTTGAAGTTCACTCAAATGCACACATAACTGACAGGTGAATAGCAAGACATCTATAGCTCATTGTGCTTTAAGGGTATGAAGAGTAAGAATTTCCCATGGCCAATCAAGGAGTGAACCATAACATCAACACCATGTTTTGCTTTTGTAAGTTAGACCATGAATCCTACAGAGGTAGCTGAACCGGGTCACCTGATAAGAGAGGCTGGTGAGAAAGGGGTGGAGCAGCTGCAGGAGACATTGGGTTTTCCGTCTCGTAAAGTGATCCTAGATGATCACAGAAGCAGAGGATGTTTGGGGGCGCACTGAGGTGATTACGGGGGCAAGTGACATAGTATGTGAAGAGTAGGGTACAAATAGGTCAGGAAGGAAAGAGCCCAAACCTGACGTTGACCCTGAGGTTTCTGGTGATCAATCGAGATCTTAGGTAAACCAAAGTTAAGCTCTGAAGCTACTCCTCTACCCAGAAAGCTTTGACATGTCTTAGTTTAGCAACTTAACGATTTCAAATGCCTGCCTGATGTTTTGAGGGAAGGAACTGTCCCTAAGTACAGCGGATGAAAGGGTTTGCCAGTGTTGTTTCCCCACAGATGGTCGCAGTGTTGTTGTTTTTCAGGGGCGAAGATATTCTCACCATCCTTACCGAAGTGAATTTTGAAGTGAGCAGTAAGGATGACAGGAGAAACATGGGCAAACAAATGCCACAACCTACCTTCACACTGAGGAAAAAACTCTTCTTCCCTCTTGATTGATGGTACTGTTTAGGGGCATAACACTATGCTTAATTTATTTTTTAGTAAAATGCTGCTGTGGGCTTTTTTTTTTTTTTCCCCTCATTTTGGATGGCAGGAAGGGGAGAGAATGGGATTTAAGACCATTTAATTCTCATGCAAATTTCAGCCTCTCTGGCTTTGCAGTGATAGCTAGGGATTTATAGTCCTAAGTATGATTTTAATTTAATTTTTGATTTGATGAAAAAATTTTTAGAAAACTTAGAGTAGATAAGAAAATATAGAAAGTATAAAAGAAATGTCACATCATAAATTTAGGTTCAAAAACCATGGCAGAATGAATGTTCTTTCATGAATGAATGTTCATCTGCTTTCAGCCTGGAATCATTTGATTCCCTGCAAATTGTGAAGCATGTAAAAAAAGTTAAGGATGTTATTCCAAAGGTTTAATCTGGAATACAGAGTTAATGGTGGTGTACGCCTAAGAAGATGGGAAATGGGGGAAGTATTCTACATTTTTTGAAGAGCTTTTTTTAAAAGCTATTTTTTAATTAACATATAATATAGTCATTGTTTCAGGGGTACAGGTCTGTGAATCATCAGTCATACACAATTCACAGCATTCCCCATAGGACAAACCCTCCCCAATGTCCATAACAGAGCCATCCCATCCCTACCCCCACCCAGCAACCCTGTTTTTTTAATAATATTTTTTCAATAATATTTTTAAGAGAATAAAATAGAATTTTAACTTACTGTTGACTGGAGATTGTTTTGTTTGTCTTGTTTTCGTTGTTTGTCATTGGCATCTCACAGGTGGAAAATGTTTGGATCACAGGTATGTTTCACTTTAGCCTCCCAATGTTGGCTCACACGGTTGTATTTTTAAAAAAAATTTGTTGCCCATATTTAAATATTGGGACAGTGTCACATAAAAAATCAATAATTTTTCTTTGAAAGATTAAAATATCTGACCACATCAATCCCATGCTCTTGTGTGGCAGCACTGGAATGGGGTCACACAGTCCTCCATACCACCCTGTTCAATCCCCTAGATTTAGGCTGCTGCCAATTACCATTTATCACTGTGCTTGTTTGATTATTTTTCCTCATGTCCAGTCCACTTCAGTTATATATGTTGCCTGCCCTGTGGGGATTTGAATTCTGGTGATTACTTAGAGAAGGTGGCAAGAGTCATCAGACACTTTTCCCAAATCATAGTTACAGGGAAGGTGATTGAGGAATGGAGCAGTGGGGACACATAAGAGAAAAGGTTTTTGGAATTGAATCAATAAATTATCAGTCTTGCTAGCTAAATGCCCCAGGGGGACAAAAGCTAAACTTCAAAATATAGTCAATATTTAATACGAAGAAGTTCTTCAGATCGGTGTTTTCATAATGAAATACAGACATATGGAAGAGAAAATAGTACAATGCCCAGAGAAAGTTCAGATCCAGATATAGAGAACGTCACCTTTCAATGAAGAGTCTTAAAAATCTGTATAATTGAGATGAGAATTCAAACATTCCCAACCACTTTGAAGAAAGCAAATAGTGAAAAGACAAAAGTAGAACCAAGGCAATCTGGGAACTAAACTCATAATACACATTTCTCAGGAAAACCTCGTGAGAGTTCTCTAAGCCTACAGAGATGGTGTTCCTACCATCTTTTGTACTGGAGAGCAACTTTTTGCTTCATAATTCTTGTTTTTCATTGCTGTCATCTTCTAAAATATCAGAATCGTTCTCATAAATAGAGGTGGACCCCCCAGATCGTTCTTCATAAATTTTTTCATTCTTGGCAATTATTTTTTGTCTATAAAGAGAAAGAAGACATACTACTATAGACTCAAAGGGTAGAAGGGCATCTAGGCTGTCTATGGGGGAGGGAAATATGGTTTTGTTTCTTCACTGGGGCAGTGGCACACATTACTTGCAGTGGTTTTGAATTTAGTGAGATGATATTTATGTTACCAAATTCCCAGATGAGGAATATTCTGAGGGGAAACGAGTATGCCATCCCAAAATATGCCACCTTGCATGTTGATTAGTTTGAGTTAAATTTACTTAAGCAACTGCCATTACAAGAAAGATACTCTGACCCTCCTTTGGCCCCCTGAAGGCAAGAAAGAAAAATACCCTCCCTATACCAGAAGNCTGAAGGCAAGAAAGAAAAATACCCTCTCTATACCAGAAAGTAAAGAGACATCCTTATCACCAGAACTAGGGAATTTAGGGCTGAGGAGGCTGTATGAACATACCTTGTTACTTCCTCACTAATTTACCACCCTGAACCCCAACTCCTTTGTCTTGTCAATTCTTTACAAATTTATTGTCTCTTTGTCCGAAAGGTATAAAAGCTGCCCACTTTGGTCACTTATTTGAGTCTCATATTTTTATGAGCTCCTGTACATTCAAAATTAAATATTTTTTCTCCTGTTAATCTGTATCATGCCAATTTAACTATTAGACCAGCCAAGCAACCTACAAGGGAAGAAGGAAAAACTCTCCTATACTACCAAATCAATGCAATGAATAACTTCCTTTTATTAAAATATTGACCAAAATTTATCTCAATAATTTAAAATGCATCTTCAGGTAACAGTATAATTTCTGACCTAAAGTTGATTTTCATAGGAACTAAATGCAGCTGTAAGTGTAAACCACTGATACCTGAACCCCTGAACTCTCAGGGGACATGGTAAAAACTCACATGGGTTGTCACGACAGTTTCCAATCATTCATTCATTAAACAAGTATTTATGAAATATCTATTATGGATTCCAACTATATGACATTCTGGAAAAGGCAGGACTACAGAGACAGTGAAAAGATCAGTAACTTCCAGGAGTTGGGAGGGGAAGCCAAGAATGAATAGGTGGACGGCAGAGGATTTTAGGGATTTAAAATGCATTCACAGAACTGAATAAACTCAGAGACCCTCCGATAAATTTCATGTGCTGTTCTGCATTAAAACTAAGACATAGATAAGAAAGAAGAGTCTAGGTACGTTCCCCAAACCACTTCAGGTGAACTGTGTGACCTTAGCAGGTGAGTACTGTGGCCAGGCTCTGAGTGAGTATCTCTCTCCCAGAAGTGCCTCTGCCTTGACCTTATTAGGGAACACCTGGGTTCATCTTCACCGATTCCTCACCCAAACTCCCTCCCACTTTCTAAAGATAACTCAGCCATATCTTTTTGAGCAGCGTCCTTCATACCTTAGATGAATGTTTTCTTCTGTCAGAAGCTGTATGGTATATTTAAACTTTTCTTCAGCTTCGGCAAGCTTGATCTGGAACATTTTCTCCAGATTTCCCACTGCGGCTTTCTAAAGGACATAAATTTTATTTACTTATTTTTTTTAAAGAGTACTTATTTATTTATTTAATTGACAGNTAAACTTTTCTTCAGCTTCGGCAAGCTTGATCTGGAACATTTTCTCCAGATTTCCCACTGCGACTTTCTAAAGGACATAAATTTTATTTACTTATTTTTTTTAAAGAGTACTTATTTATTTTTTTAATTGACAGAGAGAGAGAGAGCAAGAGACAGAACACAAGCAGGGGGAGTGGGAGAGGGAGAAGCAGGCTTCCCGCTGAGCAGGAGCCCAGTGCGGGGCTCGATCCCAGGACTCCAGGATCATGGCCTGAGCTGAAGGCAGATGCTTAATGACTGAGCCACCCAGGTACCCCCAGACATATCAATTTTAATAGCTATCTTTCCCAAACCAGAGTCATCCAGAGCAGAGCTCTATATGGTAGAGCCACACAGAGACCTGGATTTTCCTGCACGACCCCCATCCCCATGCCAGCCAGCCCTCACCTCTCTCTGAAGTTCCATCTGGGTTTGGTAGAGGGTTGTGTTAAGTGTTTCTAGGATAACAGCTTGTGTATTCAACTCTTCTTCCATGACCTGCGTAAGAAGAAACCCTTTCAGGACAACATGACAATGTCTACCCATTTATTCTCTTCTGCAAGGCACCTGTACTAGAAGGTGAAGCATCAACGTTAGCTGCTCCTTCTCTAACATGATTCAGTCATTTCACCCTGTTAAATTTATCTCCTGTATATCTTGCCCATCTTACTCTCCCCTGCAGATTCACCCTTACTGTCTCAGCTCCAGCCTTCACCGGAGCTTGTGTGGGTTGTCACAATAGCTACCAGCCACTCACTCATTAAACAAATATTATTCATGGAAAAGGCAAAACTACAGAGACCATAAAAAGATGAGTGATTGCCAGGAGTTGGGAAGGGAAGCAAGGGATAAATAGGTGGAGGACAGAGAACATTTAGGCAAAGAAACTACTCTGTAGGATATTGCAATGGTACATGCATGCTGCATTTGATGGCATTTGACAAAACCTACAGAATATATAACACAAAGAGTGAACCCTAATGTCAATTATGGACTTTAGTTAAAAGGGATGTATCAATAATGGTTCATCAACCATAACAAAAGTACCACACTAATGCAAGATATTAATAATAGAGAAAATTATATGTTTGTGTTGGGGGAGGATAAGAGGAATCTCTGCACTTTCCGCTGATTTTTTCAGTAAACCTCACATTGTTCTAAATCAAAAATAGTCTTTTAATTAGGAAAAAAAACCCTTCCTATTGTAGGCACCAGGAGTATGATGAACAAGAAAAATATAATCCCTACTCTTATGGATGTACAACCTAGTGAGGGGGATGTAAAAAGTTAAGTAAGTGTTAATAAAATAATTATAATAATAAATTTAAAACAAACCAAGGATAAGATAGAAGATGCAGTGTAAGTGCAGGGAAGGGACAAATGTGGAATCTACATTAGACAAATGTTGAAGAGACTATAACAATGGACCAGATGGGTTCTGCTTTCAGATGTCAGCCCCGTTTAACTCCTACATGTCCTCAGAGCTCTTCCCATGGACTAAGCCTTCTCCCACGATTTGTAGACTAGAGGTACCATCACTTACAGTAGCCACATTGTGTAAAGCACTGTACCAGCTCATTTAGCATTCTTTTATTCACTTACTCATTCAAAAAATCAAATGGTATTTGCTGGATATCTTGATGTGCCAGGCACTGTTCTAGAAACTGTAGACTAGTGGTAGAGAAAACAGACAAAAATCTATGCCTTCCTTGAGTTTATCAGGTTAGACAGTTATAAATCTGTATAGGAAATAAAACAGGGAAAAGGAAGTGTTGGGTGGGTTGTTAAGACTTTAAATAGAGTGGCCCCTCAGAAGTGGCATTTAAGCAAAGACCAGAAAAGTAAGGAAGTTAGTCATGTGGATATCTGGGAAAGAGTTTCCTAGGAAGAAAGAATGTCAAGTGCAAAGACCTCAAAGTAGAGTATCCTGGCATGTTAAAGAAATAGCAAGGGGTCCAATGCCACTGGAGAGGCATGATGGAGGGGAAGATATAGAAGGAGATGAGGTTGGGGGAAAGAACCATGAGCATGGAGCAGGTAGAGCAATCAATCCCCAGGGTCAACACAGGACTGGGAATAGTTATAGTCCCATGAGCCAGAGTACATAGAGTATTGGGTAGACTACTCAGAAGGGTATTATCTCTGTGTGTGTGGTGGTGGGGGGGAATTAGCCTTAGACTAAAGACTGCTGTGATTCTGCCTAACAAAGCTTAAAAGTAAGGCTTGAAAATATCAAACTGTTTCTAAGTAACTAAACTGCATCCCAGAACAAAACACAACCATATCTAAAGGAATACAAAAACATTGAGTACCCAACAAAGTAAACTTCCCAATGATGGGTGTCCAATAAAAAATTACCAGACATGCAAATTAGGGAGAAAATATGACCACAAATGAGAAGCGAAACCAGTTAATAGAAACAGATCCATAAAGGAATGATAGAATTAGTAGACAAGCTCAATAAAGCAGTTATTATAATACACTGGGTCTTCTTTATTCCAAAGCCTTGTTCCTCTACCACGCAGGACATTGAGGTCTGTTCACCCAACAATGATGAAGTCTTGCCTAAGATCTAAGATATCATTCCATGATTTTAAAATGGCTAGACTTTTTCCAAACATGTCCATTCTGGATCCAAGTTAAATTCTCTGTGAAAGAAGAACCTCAAGGGGGTTCATGGGTTTGAACAGTTTCCCTTCAGGTTGTCTCCCACATGGAAGTGCCATAATTTGTCCCAGAAGAACAGAATTCTTTGAAGAAATTGTTGGATGCAAGGCACACTCAGAATTTTAAGGAGAGGCTTGGAGTTAGAGTTCCTGGGGCAGTATTGTATTTTTGAGAGCTTAAAGGAAGAATTTGCTATTTCAGAAGTCATGACTCTTGTGGTTTGAGCCTCACTAGAAATGGAAGGCATTTGACACTGAAGATCACATAACATACTGCTTATGTATTTCTTCAAATTGCTCTAAAAAGATGCTAAGGGCTTTGTTTTACAAATGACTTTGTATTATAGTTCTTTTTGGCCTGTTGAATCCGGCAAACTCAGCTCTAGTTTTCCCCAACGCCGTCCTTTTTTTTTTTTAAATTATCATAGATTTCATTTTATTGAGAGTATATAATTTTACTGATGTGTTTGCAAGATGCTAATTCCACAGGAAAAATGAAAAAACTTACCTGTTTGGTCTTTCTCAGCTCCTCTAATTGTAAGGTGTCATTTTCATGTTGTTTCAATAGCTCCTAAAAATAATTTTATTTGGAAAGGGTCAGCCCTGGGGTTTCTAGTACTTCTTTCAGAGAATTAAGAAAGCCAGAGTAGGATTCTGGAATATCATATTCACCAAAGTTTAGAATTGGTATAATGAAGCACACATTATAGACTAATGACATGACACATTGAAGTTGAATTTTGAAAATCTTACTTATGTGCAACCTTGGTAGGGTTACTATTGTTGAATATTGTTGATATTGCTAAATATTCTGTTCTGTCACAGATTGATCTTTATATTCAATAGAATCCCAGTCAGAATACTTTCTTGACAAACTAATTCTGAAGTTTATATAGTAATGTAAGTGATATAGAAGAGCCAAAATTACCTTGAAAAACAAGAACAAAACTAGATTTCTACTCCCTGATTTCAAGCTTCAGTAATTGAGATAATGGTTGTCTTGGCCTAGGTATGGACAAATAGTTCAATGGAATGGAAAGGAACAACTAGATATTTATACAGAAAAAAATGACCTATGACCTCTATCTCACTTCATGTATAAAAATTATTCAAATGGATCACAGAGGGGTATCTGGGTGGCTCAGTCAGTTAAGCATCTGCCTTCTGCTCAGGTCATGATCCCAGGGTCCTGGGATTGAGCCCTGCATTGGGCTCCCTGCTCAGTAAACAGTCTGCTTGTCCTTCTCCCTCTGCCCTTCCCTCCACTCATGCTCTCTCTCTCTCTCTCTCTCTCAAATAAATAAACTCTTTAAAAAGAAAACAAAACAAAATGGATCATAGAATCATAAAAACTAAAATTATAAAGCTTTTTTAAAAATAGAAGATCTTTGTATCCTTGGATTAGGCAACAATTTCATAGAAAGGACAAAAAGCTGTAACTTTCCTATAAAAAAGAAAAAATGAATAATTTGGTTTTCATCAAAATAAAAAACTTCTGCACATCAAAAGTGAACATGAACAAAATGAAAAGGCAAACCACAGTCTGGGAGACAGTGTTTGTAACACATATCTGACAAGGAACTTATATCCACATTATGTAAAGTACTCCTACATATCAATAATAAAAAGATAAACAACCCAAGTTTTTTCAAGTGGCTAAAGACTTGAACTAGCATTTCACAAAAGAAGACATGTAAATTGTCGGATAAGCATAATAAAAAATCACCCAACATAATTAGTCACCAGAGAAGCTAAAACTACAATGGAATATCACTTCATACCCACTGGAAGGGTCAAAATTAAAAGGATGCCAATAATAGTTGCTAATGATGTGAAGCAAATGGAATTCTCATATGCTTACGATGTTAGAGTAAAATGGCACAACCACTGTGGAAAATGGCTTGCCAATTTCTTATAAAGTTAAATCTATAACTACCCTAGAAACCAATAAAAAAAATTGCTAGGTATACACCCAAAGGAAATGAAAAATTGTGTCTACAGAAATACTTGTACAAGGGTATTTACAAAACCTTTATAAAATAGGGAGGCCAACCAATGGAAACAACCTAAACCTCCAAAAACAGGAAAATGGTAAACACACTGTGGGATATTCCTACAAAGGAATACTAGTGGGCAATAAAAAGTAAGAAATTACTGATATAAACAACAAATGGATAAATTTCACAGACATTTTGTTGAGAAAAAGGAGCTATATACAAAAGAGCATATACTGCATGATTCCATTTACATGAAACCTAAAAACAGGTAAAACTAATCTATGGTGGTGGGAATCAAAATAGTGGTTGTCTTGGGGCAAGTGTTGAGGGAGATAGGGCTTAACTGGAGAGGAACACAAGAGTGATTCCTGGGTTGATAAAATGCTCTAGATCTTTATATGGGTATTGGTTACATGGATGTGTACAATTGTCAAAACTCATCAAACTATATACTTAGGATCTCTACATTTTGTTAAGTGTAAACTTTCATTAGAGAATGAGAGAGAGAGAGAGCAGAATTTATAGATTTATAGTCAGCATCACTGGAGAGAAAATAGGAGGGAGGAAAGGAGGCATGCAGATGACCCAATCTCTCCCCACCAGAGGGATTGCTCCTTCTTATTCAGATGTCTGAGCTCTCCAGACCCCAGAAGCCCTAGCCACACTGCATAGCATGCCCCGTAGCCACATTACTGTTTTGCTCAGTTACAGTAAATGCCAGAAATGGGTTTTGATGGGTGAAATTAGTGGCTTTTTAATTAACATGATGTTTGGAAACAGGCTCTTAAAAATGGAATATTCTAGGTAGGTGTTATTTTAGAGACATGGTCCCCTTTGCAGGAAAAGAGTACAGGAATCTAATAAAACCTGCTGGCTATGCCCTCAGGCATGGCGTCTAAGACTTGACCCCTACAAAGTCCTCCATCTGCTTAGGAGGCACTCTGGTGGCCTGATGCTGACTCCAGGAGTTGCAGAACCTTACCCCTATCATGCCTTTGCAAATAGCTCCGATGAATCTTTCATGGACCTAAAAGCTCAGAGAGCTGGTAGTATCATGGCTTGGGGCCTGCTTGCTAATGCAGGTTTGTTTAGTAAATGTCTGCATGTCTGAGACCTGCTTTCACCATGACCTGGTAGCAGTACCAAGGTGGTGGAGGAGTAATGAACAGGAATGGCTCACCCTCACCCCCTCTGACTTTGAGGTAGCTCCTCTTTACTCAGAGCCATACATGACCAAACTTGCTTAGTTTAATTTGCTCCACTGCCCTTTCTCTTCAGCTACAGCCAAGGATGAGGAGGAACATTCAGAGACTGGGGTTTTGGCGAAATGGGATGTCTGGGTTCTGTATGTGTTTAGCATTCTATTTTTCCTGTTAATTTAAATTTTCATTCCACCATAACCCTGTGGTAAGACCGATTAGATAAGGACAGCAAGACTGCCAGTCTACTTGCATATACTTCCAGGGAAACTGGGAAAAGAGGAATAAGCCCACAAAGACAAAAAGCTTGCCTAATTCCAGAGGCACCCCTGTGAACTGGATGTGTCCCTGAGGCTGCACCTTCAACCCCTCATGTGCTCTGGGCCTAAGTTACCTCCTTCTCTCGAATGAAGTTCTCAAAGATGGCACTGTAGGAGTCATTTATTTTCTTCTTTTCTTCTATCGACTCTAACTCAAACTTTTTGGTCATTTTATGTTCTGCAGAGGTGAGAAGAAATTACATGCATGAGTAACTGTGGGGAAAGCAGATGCAGAAAGAAACTCAGAATGTTTGAAGATAATAGAAATTCTGGACTGGGTCAAACTCCAGGTCCTTTCAGCCTGGCGTTAGGCTTCTGACACTCACCTAGAGATGCTCGAGAGTCAGGTGAACATGGTGGTGGTTTTCAGGGATGTCAGTCATATGGAATTTACCCCAATGTCTCTGACTTTTCTGTGGATGTATAATTTATTCTACATCTGTTGCTTATTATTTTGTCCATTCCCACTACTGAAGTAACCAGTATGCTTTCTTCAATGTCCTTACCTTGAAAGACAGCTTTTGGCTACTGTAACTTCTCCAGCAATAACCGGTGTTCTGTACTTAGCCCTGGGGTAGAAATAGGCTTAAACTGTTCCTGGCGCAACAGAACTTGCCAACAGAGGCTAATACCAAACAGGGAGTAGCAGGGGGTAGAAGTAAGGAGTAAGGGGCTGACACAAATTTCTTCTGTGGCCTCATGGTATTAGGGATGGATAGGGAGGCAACATCTAGGCTCACAGGATGGGTCTGAGCTGAGCTATACTGTGCACAGTTAAAATCTGCTTTTTCAAAACTGAGTGAACATTTTAACAACACGGAGTGAATATAGTAAGGGTGCTCTAAGTCTAGAAGAAAATAGGGTCATGCTACACCAGGGTCCTAGGTAAAGCCTCAAACAGGTACAGCTCTGCATTCCTTCCCTCAGCCTTAATGACCCTGGCAGTCAGAGTCCCCATTGGGGTGGCAATGGCCTTGAGGAGTAACTTTTCCAGGGGGCTTCTGCATTTGAATGAGTAATTTGTTGAAATCAACCAAATCTGATGTGAATTGGGTTGAGGTAGGATGTGGTGCAGTTTTGTAGAAGCCCCACTCCTACATCAACCAGTCCTCTAGGTTGGGGAGCAGAGTCTCCATAAATTCCTCTCTCTTTTTCCATTTATGAAGATACTGGGTGGGGGTAGAATGCTCATCTATGAATCACTTTCTATTATCCAAACTCTGTGCTACGTGTTGAAAATATTAAAAATATATAGTAATATATAAATGTATCAAATCAACATGTTGTACATTTTAAACACATGCAATGTTATATGTCAACTGTATCTCAAAGATTGAGATCCTTTGCAGGGGGAGGGGGGGATGTGGGAATCCAGAAGCTCTCAGTATAATGATTGTGTTTTCCCTCCCCTAACAAGCGAGTATTTGAAACTCTAATTCAAGAACATCTTTTCTGGAACTTTGTGGTCACTTGTATCCAGGTAACAAGTCAACACTCCTACAGATGTCCCAGATCATGCTTCAGCCCATGATGGCCAAGCTTGGAACAAGTGAGCTTTGGAAGGTACAGGCTTAGACCCTCAAGTGGATGCACTTTATAAACACTCCATCCTTGTTGTCACTTTCTTGAAAACTCTATGCACCTTCATTCAGGAGTCCAGCCGTGGACTAACGTCACCGTTAGTGGATCCAATGCTGCCTTTCTCAAGTTGAGACCAAACTTAATGGCAGGTTTTTTGGGTGCACGTGCCATCCAAAAGGTAGAAATTTCTGTACTTACTTTGCTGTAGCAGGATCTTTTCCTGCTCCAACTTCTCCTCCTTCTCCCAGTCCGCCTTCTTCTTCGACCACTTGTCCTCCATTTCATCATAAATGCTGTCCTGTGGAGGCGCAAAGGCACCATGAAGAAAAGGTCCTGAGAAAGGCTGCACACCAGCTCCAGGCACAGAACAAGGCCCTTTGCAGCTTCCATCATCACCTGGAATGCTTGCTAGGAGTCCCTCTATGGGTGGCTGGTAGCAGCAAATTCTAGCCCAGCCCACCTGCAAGCCTGCAGAACCCTTGAGGTCAAGGGCAAGCTCTGCATGGTGTCTATCCCACTGGACCTGGCTTTTTTTGGAAGACAGGTAGGATTCTCCTGTCGAAGATTTACATGTCTGCTCCCTCTGAGTCATGAATCACCCATCAGTAGCCCATGAAGAAACAAGGGAAATGCCTAATAGTTCATTTGAACACTTAGAAAACAATGGCATGTTTTTTAGAGTATGTTTATTTTTCCTCAGCAAATCTAACTTCCTTCATGGTTGAGGTTAAATAAGCCAAACCCGATGCCTGTCCTATCGGTTGGTACAGACTTCATGGGAGTGGGATGTCAGGAGGAAGAAGGCCTAGAATGTGGATGCTGCCAGTAAGGTCTCAGGACCCTGACACCCCCCCACCCCCCGCCTTTTGTCCCAGGTTAGTGGTATAGTTCACACTGGTGCCAGGCATCAGAGCTCATTTGTAATTGTTTGTGGCCATTTTGATAAAGGTTCTCTTTCATAATTTTCAAGACTGGTGGGCAGCTCGGTTTCCATAGAGGTCAAGCTCTCTGGAGAGGTCCAGACTGAAGAAAACATAAGGCATACCTAGGAAATTGGGGCATCAACCTGATGTTTCTCTTAGGCCTTGCTCTATGATGTCTTCCCTGACTGTACCAAGATACATCTTGAAAAACAAGTTTTAGATAGAAGCTCAAAAGTGAAACTATGAATGGTAAATAGAATTTCAGAGGTGGTGCTGGTGCTTAACTTGGTTTTCTCCTTATATAGTGTGGTTAACTGTCCTTGTTTGTTTGAGACTAAGTTGTGTCCTGGGTCTCTGAACTTTCAGTGCTAAAATCTGGAAAGTCCCAGGGAAACCATGACCAACTGGTCACACGATAGGATGGGGGTTTGCTGCCTCAGCCTGTCCTGCCCGCTCCTCACCTCTCCACTCTCTCATCCTCCTAGAAAGAAATCATGGCCTCTTTCCCCGTGGCTCCATCAGAGTAGCCGATTAAAATGACAGAGTTTATTCTGAGATGGCCAGAGCACCCCATCCTCTGCTTGTTGGGGGGGTGCAGTGATAGAGTCTTTTTGGGTGGCAATTTGGCCAAATGTACCAAAGGCCTTTAAAATGTTTATCCCTTTTGACCCAGCACTCTACTAAAATCAAAGCTCTTACCAAGTACAAACACTAAGAGGGGTGGTCTTGGGGTGGTGATACCTCTTTATTTTACTGTTGTTCTAGCTGATTTTTGTATTTCCATTTTCTAATAAACAATGAGCAGGTATGACTTTTATAATTACAAACATATTTTTCAGTGGGCTTTTTAGGGTCTGAGAGACTGACTTGTCACACATGGAAACCACCACAGTCCACAGTTCACTCTTCTCCCTGGATGTACTCAGTGTTACCAAGGCCCAAGGATGCTGGGAATCTCAGGGCATGATTTTTTAGGCCAAGAGCTCTAGACTTAGCCTGCTGTCATCAGCCTCTCTTATTCTCATTACCTTTCCTACTCTCTCTTACTCTCATACTCTCTTACTCTCATAATCCACCAAGGAGCTCTGAATCTCACCTGATACATATGAAACATATTCTTCAAATACTTATATTCCTTTCCCATCTCATCTGGACAAAAGGAAAACAACAGGGTCATTGTCATTCCTCTGAAATGCATGTTTTCAAATTCAAGTATGAGCTCTCCCATACCTTCTCCATCTCAAACTCAACTTCTACTTGTTAAAACCATTTTGCACCTAGGAATCACTCTGGAAGCTTATTAGAAACCCAGGTGCCTGACCCGTCCACGCCCCCCCCCACCCCTACTGCGACCAAATCTACTGGACTGAGGTCTCAGAGGAGAGGCCCTCTTTCTGTGGATAATATGCTTCTCAGGTGATACTGATGCAAACCAGTCCTGAGAACTAATCCTGGGGTGGGGGGTAAACCTACATCTGGGTGGGGGGGCGGGAAAGAGGAGTAAAACCTTATAGTATGCATTTGCTTCTCTCTTTTTAAAATAATATTTCCTAGTGTGTATTGCTTTTGAAAATGATAAATGTTCTCTTTAGAAAACTGGAAAACCAGCAAGCTATAAATATCCTCTTTTAAAAATGTAAGGCAAAGGAAAGAGAGATTACAGACTTTCTCCTTCTCCCCATGGAGATTAGTCTATAAGCCCAGGATTCTGAAGGATATACACTTTGCCCCTCCACACCTTCCAGGGCCGCATAAATAGTGGGATAAATGGCCAACACGACCCTTATGTACTGTAAGGTCTTACAAAGCACAGTGTGTCCGTTTTTAAAATATAATGAAACACCATCATTTTACAGATGAGGTAACTTGCTGAATTATGATAGAATATTTATAGAATTAAGAAATATATTTGACAAAGCACTTTCACATTCTTCTCTCTCTGATGAAGGCAGATATTATTGTCCTCAATTTCCAGATGGGATAAATGAGGTTAAGGAACTTGCTCAGATCCTAACACTTGGTCAAAAGCCAGTCTAGCTCCTGGGAATGGAAAGGACATTGGTGACATAATTTCCTTCTTTCCAGTTTCATTCTCAGTCACTCGCCCTCCCTGAGCTAAATTTAGGAGGACATCTGGAAATCCTAGTCACAGCCCATCCACAGCCCTGGTCAGTCTCTTGTCCTTCACCAAGGTCGTTGTCCCCAGTCCAGACAGTACCTAGTTTTTCTTGGGCAGCCAGCTTCTCTGCCTTCAACGATGCTTTGTAGTTGTTCTCCAACTGACTGAGCTCTGCTGCATGAGCTTCTTTGAGCTCCCTGTGTGACCCGGGGAAAGTGCTACAGTCATTAGTCAGTGAAAAGAAGTCCAGAGCTGAGCTGTTACACTCAGCGGATCCTACCTTTCCTCCCTCACACAGGAAGCTGTGGGTAGCCTGCAAGGCCCTTGCTTCCTGATGCGTTTCTCCTGGCATCCACCCAGACAAAGGTGAGAAGACGAGTTTTTACCAACCATTATTTTGAATGGAGCCAGTGGGGGCCATGACTCCCTGCTAACAGTTTAGTCTTTGTTTATGGCTGTCTTGGGAAACTGTGGACTGCATTAACATCCAGGATAATTTTAGAGTCCAAAGTCTCTCTCTCTCTCTTTAAGATTTATTTATTTCCTTGTGGGGGAGAGGAAGTGGGAGAGGGAGAGAGAGAATCCCAAGTAGACTCCCCACTAAGCACAAAGCCCAGGGCATGGCTCAATCCTACCACCCCAAGAGCATGACCCCAGCTGAAAGCAAGAGTCAGGTTGCTTAACTGAATGAGCCATCCGGGTGCCCCAAGTCCAAGGTCTCTTTAACCTCTATTCCAGAAGGCAGAAGCTGGCAGTGGTCAAGATGAGTGTTAAAGTGAAAGGCTATATGAGCTATCAAGCCAAGAAAAAACATGGACGAACATTAAATGCACATTAGTAAGTGACAAAAGTCAATCCATAAAGCCTACATGCGGTACAATTCCAGCTGTATGACATTCTGGAAAAAGCACATCTATGGAGACAGTAAAAAGATCAGTTGTGGCTGGTGGAGAGGGAACGATGAATGGGCAGAGCACAGAGGATCTTTAGGGCAGTGAAAATACTCTGTATGATCCAATAATGGTGGACACTGTCAATATACATTTGTCAAAACCCATAGATATATAACATCGAGTGCAAACCCTGATGTAAACTATGGACTCTTGATGATAATTATGTATCCATGTAGGTTCATCAATTGTAACAATGCACCACAGAAGTGCGGGGAGATTTCTCAGGTTGTGGGGCTGTGGGCTCAGGCCGTCTATGGGAATTCATTGTACTTTAGGTTCTATTTTACCTAAAACAGCTCTAAAAAAATAATGAAATCTATTCTAAAACAAATACGTTACTTATTATTTTTTGAAAGTGAGTCTATGGGGAGCCTAGGTGGGTCAGTGGGTTAAAGCCTCTGCCTTCGGCTCAGGTCATGATCTCAGGGTCCTGGGATCAAGTCCTGAATCGGGCTCCCTGCTCAGTAGGGAGCCTGCTTCTTCCTCTCTCTGCCTGTCTCTCTGCCTACTTGTGATCTTTCTCTCTGTCAAATAAATAAATAAAATCTTAAAAGAAAGAAAGAAAGAAAGAAAGAAAGAAAGAAAGAAAGAAAGGAAGGAAGAAAGTGAGTCTATGACTCAACCATGTGTACATCTCTCCACCAGGGCTCCTGAGGCAGATCCTGGGCTTAGCACGTGGGGGCTTTGCAGGTTTCCTCACCCATACAGACAATACACCTCCTTTTACTTTCCCTTGGCTCGTCTTTGCGGCTCTGTCTCCTGCCCCTCACATACCTTCTTCCCATTCTGCCCGAGTTCTGGGAGTAGCCAAAGAGAGCAGAGGTGACAGCAGGAAAAAAAAAAAAAAAAGAGGAAGAGAAAGAGGGGGAGGAAGCAAGAGAGGCAGGGGAAATGGGAGGAGGTACCTGGGCTGAGAACAGCAGTTGTTTACCACAAAAGTCTTACAGAGAACAAAAAATGACTCTCCTCAGCAAGCAACAGAAAGGGAGATGACTGAAAGGAATGGATGACTGTAATGGAATGAGAAATTGCAATACCGGGAACAACCTTCTCTGTGCTACATTTTGTGGCTTCAAACTAAACCATCCTGCCCATTTCCCCACCTCCGCCTGCCCAGCTCCATATGGCACTGTCTGAAATCCCAGTGAACAGACATCCCACAGGGAAGCAGGAGCCTTACCGCCTTCAGCACAGAGGGCTTGTGCCAGAGAGCATACCTGTTCTTGTTTTCGAAGTTCTCCTGCATCTCAGCGCAGCGGAGAGCCATTTCATCCGAGAGCTGGAAACAAGGCCAGCATTAACCATGTAGGATCGAGGACGCCACTCCCACACCATTTGCAATTTCTGAGAGGCCTTCCCGTTCATAGGGTAGGCCCTACCCCTCTGCCTCCCCTGTTTGTGTTGGGCAGTCCCAGAGAGCACATCACTACTGAAGGGCAGGCCTGCTGGGCAGTCGACCTTCACAAGTGGGTTTCAATAACCACAGGCAAGTGGGGTGTGGGAGAGGCTGTTTTCAAGCATTGCTCAAGTTTCTCGCTCCAGCCCAGGCCAGCAGGCACCCCTGCTTGAGGTGGGGAAGAAGAGACTGTGATATAATGGATGGTAAAATCTAACAGAAGTGTCACCAAAATCCCAGGAAACATGGAGAGCTGATGTCAGCAGATTCTGAAGCGGGCTTTAGCAATTTTAACTGCAACAGGAAGTGGGTACTGAAGGCTTCTGGGCTGCTTCGGGACCACGGTGGATGCACTATTGCCACGGGGAAGAACCTTAGTGCGCTCTGCAGCTGAGCTAGCCACAGCATGCCTGAGGGGAAATGGCTGGCACCCCCTGGTGTGGTTTTAGGGGCAATGAACACACTGGAGGCACCTGAAGAAATCCTGGAGATTGAGGAAAAGTGCTGGAGTCCTGGAGATGAGGAAAATGCTTGGCATCTGGCCTGGATCATGGCAGCTGATCTGAAGAAGCAGGTCTCTCCCCCGCCCACAGAGATGTTAGCTAACTCAGGGATCTCTCACCAATTTCTGGGCAGACTGATGGTCTCTGTTCATTTGCTCAATGATTACGGTCAGCTCTGAGATCTGCTCTTCTAGGTCGGTAATGATATCAATCCTACAGGACAAATCATCCTTCCGTTATCCACAGAGTTTCCATTCCATGCCAGTTGGGCACCTCCCTGTCTGTGACTGTCTCTGGCCTGGTGAGAGCCAGGCCATGTTGTGCACCGACTGCCTCATCATGGGGCTGGGGCAGAGGTGGAAGGGTAGTCCAGGGTACCCAGGGTAGTCCAAGGGTAGTCCAGAGGGAATTGGGCAACACGGTGGTTGAGTCTCAGACCCAGTTCTTTTGGGTAAGCTAGCCTGAAGTGAGGAGGTCTGGGGGGGAGTAGGGTGGAAGAGTGGATTGGTTACCAGTTGAATAGAAAGGAAAATATCAGAAGTCTGTGAGGGTTTGACCTTGGTTCAGTAATGACGGCTGAAATGGAGGAGGAAGAATTCAGAGGATTGGGAAATGGGAAGGTGGGGGATGGGATGGATGCCGACAGGGAATCACAGACAAGGAAAGGTTCAGATGTGGGACAAAGAGGGGATTTCAGAGCATGGCTTTCAGAATAGAGAATGATGTTTTGTGTTTCTGGGTCTGAAGCCTCCATGATGTCTGGACGTTACTTAGTTCTATTTGGTTGAGCTGGAGTAGACGGCAGCAGGCCGTGCTGTGTACAGGGCGGCAGAGATGAGGTCCTCTACTCCAGAGGGTGAGGAAATAAGAGAGAGAGGGCGTAAGAGGAGACAGGGAGAGAGAGACATGAGGAGAGATCTAGGAGGTCGAATGGATGTGGGAACTGACTTTACACGGCCTTGGAGGATGGAGTGGGAAGGGCCCAAATGACAGATAAGATAGCACCATGCTTAACTGGGGTGGACTCAGCCAGAGTCTTCCACACTGTGCCTCCCAGAGGCATGAACTGAGTGACATCTTCAGGCAAAATAAGAAAGAGATGCATCTCAGCTCCTCTGAAACCCTGATTTGATTCTTACTTCTCCCTTTCCAAATTCAGACTATTTTATGAATGTGTCATCTGTTCTAGGAGCAATTGTTTTCCTTTGGGACAAGCTATACTACAGCTAGTCATTTTCCAGATCAGTTTCCTGATTTGAGCTTCATCCTGTCTCAAATGGGATCAGGCAGAGAGAGGTGGGTGTGGAGATGAGCTCACAGGGATGAGGTGTGAAGTGACCTGGCGCAACCTTTGGAAGAAGGACCAGGTGCACTGGGCATAGAAGTCACGGGCTTCCCCCTGCAGCCAGGCCATGCCCAGCTCTGAGGCGCTGGAATATATAGGTCCAAGGATATTACCTGGAAATTTTGATTCTGTCCATGATCTCTGATTTCAGCTGCTTTTTCTTATCAAACATTTCATCTCCCAAGGTGACGGAAATCTGCTCCCTATTTCGAACGAGGCGATAGCCAGGTGACACATTTATCACTTCCTGGACATCAAGGTGGAAGGTGAGATAATATTGCAAACTTGGAGTGCTGAGATGCCTCCAAATCTTCCGCTAGAGTGCTACTCACATCTTAAGTAAGAGATGTGAGGTAGGATTCCTGAGCCCATGTTTCTCCTGCGCCCGTCCCTGGATACCACTCACCCTCATACCTCCAGCCCGGATGTCTCTCTTGAGATCCAGTTGCAAGACTCAAGTGGTTCGTGGATGTCCTCAAAGATCCCTCAGGCTCAACGTGGGCAAAAGCTAACTGAGGAGGCCCCACTCGGCACTCTGCCCCAAGCCCTGTGCCTTGTCTGCCTTCTCCACATGGCGGAGGCCAGGAGGCTGTCAGGTGCCCTGGAGATTGCTCAGTTTTTGGAACTAGACGGGTCTATGTTCAAATCCTGGCTCTGCCCCCAACCATAGTTATTCAACATCTGTGTGCCTCAGTTTCCTCATCAAAAAAGGAGGATAGTAACTCTTCCTCAAAGGACTTTTGTGAGGAAAGCCAAGATAACTTGAGAAAATATCTAGCACAGTCATGAAAACAAACAAACATGCCTATTTTAGTCAGTTCTTCTTCTGTCCCCACTCGATCAAAGTGAGGAATCTGGCAGGGTTCCCTGCCGCCAGGGGCCAGGATAAGACTGTACCTTCTCGAGTTGTGCAGGACAGCCCCAGCCACCACCGGCACTGTCCTTGTTATCTCCTAAATGTATCCCCGCTTCCTTTTCTCCTCTCTGCACTCCTGCCCCTGACAGAGCCCGAGGCCGCCTTCATCTTTCTCTTCGGCTTTGGCCATACCTTCCCTGCTGGCCTCTCAGCCTTCATTCCGGCCCCTCTAACATTCATCAGCCTCTCCATCTGGAGGGCAACTACCTTTTTATTTATTATTTTTTCCTGACTATTAAGGAACTGTATGATTTTTGTTTAAGGGGAAAAAAAAGAAAATAGATAAAAGCAGAAAGTACTTGTAAAAAGCATCAATAATAGCCTATCAGATAGTTTGTTTCTAGAAAGTAAATCTTACCTGGTGCTGGGCCTATGTCAGACCTGTGAAGGCTCCCAGACACCAGAAGGATGAGGCCCAAACTCCTCAGCAGCCATTGAGATCCTTCTGGGGTTAGTCCCCATCTCTTCCTCCAGCAGGGTCCTGGTCCCGCTCCCCTCCAGTGTCCTGACGCCCCTCCCCCCGCATCTGTGGGCTCCCAGTGTGGCAGCAGAATTCGGACATGTGGGCATGAGCTGGACCCCAGCCTGGACTGGCTGTCAGAGTCTGGTTTCGGGCACACTCTCCTTGCCCTACACAAGGCAGTAGAGAGTGGTAATCAGATGTCCTCTTTCAGGTCTGGCTGAGCTCAGTTCCAGTCCTTTTCTGCCACTTACTAGCTACGTTATATGCGATAATTATAGCCCCTCCTAAGAGGATCATTGCAAAGATTCAATGAGGTAGGTAGGTGTAAAAGGCCTATGCCTGCATATAGCAGGTCCTCAATCAATGTTAGTCTCACTGCCCTCTGGGTGTTTTTACTCACATTGGGTAATGCGTTGCTCTCCTCTTGTTTTCCTAAATGGACTGTCACTCTGCAAGAGAAAGGCATGCTCAAAAAAACACCCAGGAGCCAGGCAAAGTTCAAAGCTTAGAAGCTACACCATGACCCCACCCACCTGTAAAAAGTGACATTATTAGGATGATCTCTGAGGCCCCTTTGAGCTCTGAAAATGTTCCACTCAGGGACTAGGGAATGTTCAATGGTCCAGGGATCATTGGTATACAGATTGTGATCAAAAGGCAGGTAGTAAAAAAGAGGGGAATTGACTAGTCATGCCTTATTAGAACCACTTCTAAAATAAGAGCCAGGAGACTTGGCGTGAGAATCCAAAGAGCTCCCATGGTGCCTAATCTCAAAGGCTCATTCGAGGGACATTTATAGGGTCTGCACAAGAGCATTTCTTATTTGCACCAGAAATTGGTGATAGGGGACCTGAAACGGTCAGGGAAGTGAATGCAGGGTAAGCAAATGGCTACTATTCTGAGATGCAGTATTAATCCTGGTCATAATTAGTTGTTGTTTTCAGGTGCAGAAACATGAACGTAACAGGTGTCCACATATCAAGCTGTAAGGGAGCTCACCTGGAAGGTTGAAAGATTGGAATAAGAATAACTAGCTTCTGATGTGCTGACAAGAATAGATAGGGGCGCCTGGGTGACTCAGTGGGTTAAAGCCGCTACCTTCGGCTCAGGTCATGATCCCAGGGTCCTGGGATCGAGGCCCACATCAGGCTCTCTGCTCGGCAGGGAGCCTGCTTCCTCTTCTCTCTCTGCCTGCCTCTCTGCCTACTTGTAATCTCTCTCTCTGTGTCAAATGAATAAATAAAATCTTAAAAAAAAAAAAAAAGAATAGATAGGCTTCGGTAGATGAAGCCAGGGCCTCTTCCCTCTGCCACACCACACACACACACACACCCTACACACATATGCCACACACACATGCACACACACACCTTCAGGCAACTGCTGTGAAGAGAGACAACTGAAGCCTGCTCTAGGAGTTCCATTTTCCCCATGATCAATTCAAACACAGTATCTTTTAGGGTTGTGGAGTGGTTACCAGGATGAGACTGTTTCCAAGTCTGCTGCGTGTGGGGTGTGGGGTTCAGAGGATTTTTCCTGGTGGAGGCAGTTCCACCTGGGTCAATAAAGTCTGGTCTTGATCCCATATCTTCCACCCTGAAAGGGGGCCTCCAGAGAGGCACTGAAGACTCTCTTGAGAAAACCAGCCAAGGATTTGTCTACTCTAGATACGACCACCAAACTTTTATTTTAACTGGCAAAAACATTACTCCTTGTGGTAAAAAACGGCATGAGTGCACGATATGCATTAATAATACAGTGGGGCTCACATGTAATTTAAAAGATTTAAAACCACTGGGGCGCCTGGGTGGCTCAGTTGGTTAAGTGTCAGACTCTTGGTTTCAGCTCAGAGTTTCATCTCAGGGTTGTGAGATCAAGCCCTGAGTCAGGCTCCACGCTCAGTGGGGAGTTGTTGGCTTGGGATTCTCACTCTCTGTCTGCCCTCCCACTACCCCCACATGCTCTCTTGCTCTCTAAAATAAATAAATTTTTAAAAAATAAATTTAAGGGGTGCCTGGGTGTTTCAGTTGGTTAAGTGTCTGCCTTCGGCTCAGGTCATGATCTCAGGATCCTGGGATTGAGCCCCATGTTGGGCTCCTTGCTCAGCGAGGAGCCTGCTTCTCCCTCTCCCCTTCCCCTCTGCTTGTGTGCTCTTGCTCTCTCAAATAAATAAATAAAATCATTAAAAAAATTTAAAACCACTCAAAATACAACTCAACTCCTATCAACCATATGTTCCCATCCATAAAACAGAAACTCTTTACAAAGCTAATTTTGTTTGCTTACTCTGAATTTAGGAAAGCCTTGGGGTGGTGGTGGGTTGGCAGATGAAATCACTGAGTAGCCTGGATCTCTTTAAAAAGCTGACCAACCATGGATTGAGTTTATGTCTTTTTTTTTTTGTTCTTGGTAGATCTCCTTGAGCACAAACAGAGACCTTCCACAGCATTGCACTCAATTCAGAGCTGCTCTAAGGGTCAGAGCATGGCTTATGGGCACTTATTTTGTTGGGATTGTATTTCACGGCTCTGAAAAGTAAAAAGAGTGGTGGATCCAGAATGACTCCTTGATTCTTGTTTTTCCTTGTCAACCTACTCAGATTACTCCTATTATACCAAGCAAATTTTGAGACTTTACTGATGCCAGTCAAAACACTTCACATTTTCTCATTTAATGA
The DNA here is from genome assembly GCA_002007465.1 of Ailurus styani. Lineage (NCBI taxonomy): Eukaryota > Metazoa > Chordata > Mammalia > Carnivora > Ailuridae > Ailurus > Ailurus styani. Next base: position 2,714,172 of record LNAC01000114.1, read on the forward strand.
ATTCAATGAGTGGTAAATATATGCAAACCACAGTGCTCTACACCATGAGAAATGGAATGAGATGTGATACTTTTTATTTAAGAAGAGAAAAAAAGGGGGGGTACATAAATACCCCCAATGAAAACAGAAGAAAATGTTAAGTGCTATAAGGAATTGCAGATAAATCAATTTACCAACTGTGTCTCCTAGGAGTTGAGAGCACTCAGCTTACAGCCATTTTTCAAGGCTCCTGATATATTAAAAAAAAAAAAATGACTTGCCAAAACAAGGTGACAACATTTGTGTTACAGTTCATATGTAAGAATTAAAACTTTTGAAATACAAAAAGTACATTGTATGTTTGCAAGAAAATTACTGGATTTGAAAAATGATGTAATTCACAGAGATGTGTGTTTGAGGCTGGAGGTCCAAGTTAAAAGTTGATGGTGTTGTGAACAGATTCTTCATGACCCCATTTGTAGGTCATGTCAACGTCTACCTGAGCCCCTTCCTGAGAGTGAGGCCCTTTTGGTCCCAGCTGCTCCACTTCCCAGCCTCACTCAGTGCTGACTCAGTAGGACTTGGAGACTGGCTGATGTGGAGCCCCAGTAGGGTCTCACTGGAAAGTTATAAATACAGTGAACAGGTCTTTGAATTTTAAAAGTACCCACAAAGTGTCCCTCACCATGTTGCAAAGCGGACTAGGACAGTGTTAGCTGGGGCTGATTGGTGCGCAGAGTGGAGCTGTGGGTAGGAGGGAGGTCATTCCCAACAAGAGGTACTGGGAGACTGAGACCTTGAGGTTGACTATGAATTGGGGTCAGAAAAGACCCACAGGAGTGATCATGCCAGGAGTGCTAGCACACAGAAGGCAGGAACTAGGAACCAGCCATTCAACTGATCCCTTGCTATGAATGGATCCCACTCCAACCAGACTTTATCACCTCCACCATTGAAACAACCTTCTTCACTGTCACCAGTGACCTTTAGGCCATTCAATTCAACAGTATTTCTTAGCCTTCACCTCAATTACTTGGCAATATTTGACACAGCAAATTAGACCCTCCTTCTTGGAATATTTTTGTCATTTTGCTTCCAGGATACCAGGTAGATGATTCTTCATCTACCTCACTGGCCACTCCTTGTCAGTCTTCTTTTTGGGCTCTCTCTGACCTCTCAACACTGTAGTGCTCTGGGTGGAGTTCTTCCACCTCTTCCTACTTCTGGCTCCACTCCCTGCCTTGGAGATCTCATCTAGGCCCAGAGCTCTAGGTATTCTGTACATGGTGACGACTGTCAAATGTGTATCTGCAACCCAGACCTCTCTCCCAGACCCACATGTCCAACTGCTTATTTGACATTGCCACTTGGATAGTACGAGGCATCTGGAACTTTCTATGCTCAAACCCCCACGAATGCGCACCTCTCACAGTCTTCCGCCATTGCAGAAAATGACAACTCCATCCTTCCTGTTGCTCAGCTCCAAATCTTGAAGTCATCATTGCCGACTCCTTTTGCATTTTTTTTTTTTGTACTTAACATGTATACCATTAGCAGGTCCTACCAGTTTCTATCTTCAGAATACATTTCAAAGGCAACCACTTCTCCCCACCTGTGCTGTTCCCACCAGGCCCAAGCCCCATCTTCTCTTGCTTGTGTCCCTACAGTTACATCTTATCTGGCCTCCCTGCTTCTACCCTTGGTCACCGTAGTCCATTGTCAACACAGTAGCCAGAACAGTCCTTTCAAAATGCAAGTTGGATCAGGTCACTCTTCTCAGAATCCTCTGATGCCTTTCCATCTGTAATGGGCTGAATTGTGTCCCCTGAAACGCCAAATGTTGCAGTCCTAATCCCCAGCACCTCCTAGGGCCTTTAAAGGGGGATTAAGTTAAATGAGGCCATTAGGATGGGCATGAATCCAACCTTACTGGTGTCCCTGTAAGAGAGTCAGGACACCCAGAGAGACACAAGGGATGTGCACCCACAAAGAAAAGCCATATGAAGAGGCAGCAAGTCGGTGGCTATCTACAAGCCAAAGAGAGAGTCCAGAGAGGAAACCAACCCTATAGGCACTTCGTCTTTGATTTCCAATCTCTAGAACTGTGAGAAAATAAATTTTTGTTGTGTAAGCCACACAGTCTGTGTTTTTTGTTTGTTCGTTTGCTTGTTTGTTTGTTTTGCTATGGCAGGCCTAGCAGCTAATAGACTGTCCCTTTCGAAGTTAAAGCCAAAGTCCTTACACTGTCCAGCAAACTTTATTGTATGAGTTTCCTATTGCTGCTGCAAAAATGACTACAAGCTCAGTGGCTTAAAAACAAAACCAACTCATCACCTCACAGTTCTAGGGGTCAAAGTCTAAAATGGATCTCACTGGGCTAAAAATCAAGGTGTTGACAAGTTTATATTCCTCCTAAAGGCTCCACAGGAAAATTTGTTTCTTTGCCTTTCCCAGCTCCTAGAGGTTTCCCGTATTCCTAGTGGCATTTTTTCCTCCATCAAAGCCAATGATTGCATCACATCTCCTCTTTCATGTAGAAGGAACTTGGTGACAACATTGGGCCCACCCAGAAAATCCAGGATGATATGTCCATCTCAAAGTCAGCTGATTAGCAAACATCATTCCATCTGCAACCTTAATTCCCCTTGGTAACAGAACATAAGCACGGTTTCCAGGACTTAAGATGTGGACATCTTTGGGGAGCCATTATTCTGTCAACAATGTTCACCATCTCTGCTACTTCTTTGACTTCCTCTCCCACCACTGTCTCCTTATGCCCTCCACTCCTGCCATACAGGCCTCTTAGCCTTCCTGGAAAAGACCAAATGTGCCAAACGGGTTCCCACTCAGGGCTTTCGTACTTGCTGTTCCCTCTGCCAGGAGTGCTAGTCCCAGAGATCAGCAGGTTCCTGCTGTCCCTTCTATACATGGATTGCCCTGAACTCCCTGTATAAGATCACAACCCCACCCTCACCATCCCCTCCTCCCTTTGCCTGTGTTATTTTCTGCCTAGCACTGGGATGCATTGACTTTTTTAACTTGTTTATATCTCTTCTCCCTACTAGAGACTCTGCTCTGTTCACTGCTGTTTCCTTGCACCTGAAACAATGCTCAGCAAATAACAGGGGCTAAATAAATATTTTCCAAATAAATAAATACATTGAATAACCAAGATTCATGCAAAGATCTAAAACTAAGTTATACTTCTAAGTTTATAAAAGATGGATAACAATTTAATTTTTGAGTAAAAACAGATCTGCATACTACAGAAAACCTTAGACATAGAAAAGTAATGAGTAAAAGGGTGAGTCACTTCCATAAACATCAGGGAGGCTCCCCAGGGCTCTTTGTCTATGACATGTATTGCATACTTTCCTTGTAGGGCAGGGAAGAGCTGCTCTCAGAGGCACCCTAACTGAGAGCTCTTTTGTTGTGACTTTGAAAGCTGTGGGTACAGAGGGCCACACAATTTACACATAGGATCTGAGGTTTGGAGAAAATCCTAGTAGATTCTGGCAATTCCTTCCCCCATGGACATAAAAATACTCACTTGGGGCCAACAACAGGTTTTGTTGTTGGTTGAACATAACTTTGTTTTTTTGCAGCTGGAGGAAGGGGAGTTAGCCTGAAAGTGAAAAATAAATGATGGAAGAGAGAAAATTAGAAATTCAGAAACCTGTTTTAGCACTCTCAGATTAGGTCAATGGCTGCCACGGTGACCTGAAATTAGAATACGTGCTCCAACTGCTGCATGAAGGTCTTAGGGAGTCAGGAAGGTCTTAGGGATTCTCTAGCAGAAGGAGGTTTACTTGAGGAGGTTCACTGCTCAGGGGACCCCGGGTTGGCAGCACAGCTTGTCCCCCATGGTGGGCTATGGGGCCCTTTGATTGGAAGCCGCCCTTTCCCTACTGAACTCACTCTGAGATTTCCTCATTTAAAATGACACTGATGAGGCACCTGGGTGGCTCAGTGGGTTAAGTCTCTGCCTTCAACTCAGGTCATGATCTCAGGGTCCTGGGATTGAGCCCTGCATTGGGCTCTCTGCTCAGCAGGGAGCCTGCTCCCCCCCCCACCTGCCTCTCTGCCTACTTGTGATCTGATCTCTCTCTGTCAAATAAATAACTAAAATATTTTTTAAAAAATAAAAATAAAATGACACTGAGCTTAAGCAGGACTGGCAAGAGCGATGTGTTGCCAACAGGTAGGCTGGGAGAGCTGTAGAAATCTAGGCTTTCTCACCGTCTTGGGATTTTGTTGCCTAGTTGACTGGAAATATTGTAAGAGAAAGGAGCCTGCAAATGGAAACCTAGTCCTCAGGTCCTATTTCATATTTGTAATCCTTACTTGGGCTTCCCTATGGAGGTCTTGGTTGGTGGCTGAGGGGTCTTGATTAGCTTCCGTGGTCCCAAGTTCCAGGGGTCCCAGCAGGTGCAGTAGATGAGAGGATTGGGGTACATGGCAGGAGGTCAGAGGTGGTCTTGGCTGCTAGATCAGGAGGCTCTTGCTGAAGTGGGAAAGTAACAGCAGAGAGTTACACCATTCAGAGTCAAAGTTACAATACTTAGAAACCTACTAGAAAGGACAAGCAAAGGCCCAAAGTACAGTTGGTAGGATGGTAGGTTCTGGAAGCTGTTGATCTGATGCAAGGTCTTGACTACAGAATAACATCTCACCCTTTGGCACTCAGTAGGCCTGACTTGAAAGCAATTTAAAATTTGCCACCATTGAGTGCTTACTGAGAGCCAGATACTCAATAAATGATGGATTATTGTTATCCCAGTTCTATAAATGAAGAAACTGAGGCTCAGAATGATCACAGAGGTAGCAAGCTGCAGGGCTGGGAATAAGCACAAGTCGACCAGACTCCCAAGTCCTTGTTCCATTGGGCCACACTAGCTCTCACTGAAATAAGGAGAAGTTCCTACAGTAGGTCTTATGCAGAATTTCCTGGAAAATTAACTCTGTTAGTCAAATTACAGTGCAAGCAAATGTCCCAGTTTCTCATTCCTGTTCACCCTCCCGAATTATAGATCAAAATTCTTTCTTCTTGGCTCCACGAAAATAAAACCAAAAATCCCTATTATAAATGTCTGTGTGGAAGACAACTATCAGATAAACAGGGAGGCTTGACCACACTTGTTTATCTTCTTTGTTTTCCAGAACGTCACCACAATGGTAGTATAGGATTGTGAGATAATAGAAAACATATATATTGGTCTCTGCCCCCAGTTCCCGACACAGGGGTCCTGAAACACTCGTGAATCCCAAGTGATAAGAGCACTAGAAGCATCGTTGTTCTAATGAGGCAACTGCATGGGCCCCAGGATGGGAGCTGGTCACCAGAAAAACAAGACATGATTAAAAAGTTAAGCGTTTTCAGCCTCAGTCCCTGTCCCTGTGCTGCAAGGAGAGGAGAGGGGCTGGAAATGGAGTTCATAACTGATGACACCGTTTAGAAATCTCCATAAAACTCCCAGAAGTATGGGGTTTGGTGAGCTTCCGGGTGGGCAAATGCATCCACACTGGGAGGGTGACTCCCCCAAACTCCATGATGATGGAAATTCCTGTGCTTGGGACCCTCTCAGACTTCACTGCTTGTATTGATTCATCTGGCTGTTTGTATCCTTTATCTTCTTTAATAAATGGTGAACACAAGTAACTGTTTTCCTGAGTTCTGTGAGCTGTTGCAGCAAATTAATTGAACCTAACGATGGGGTCATGGGAACCTCTAATTTGTAGCTGATGGGCCTGAAGCCCAGGTGACAGCATGGATTTGTGATTGGCAACTATGGCAGCCCAGGGCAGGGCAGGGTGCACGGTCTTGTGGACTGAGTCCTTATCTGTGGGATCTGGAGTCATTCCCAGCTGGAGAGTGTCAGAATCGAGGGAAATTATAGGACTCCCAGCTGGTGTTGCCTGGTGGGGGGAAACCCATGTATATCCAGTGTCGTGAGTGTCCTGAGTACGGTAGTCGTGTGAGAGCAAAGGAGACACATAGGTGGAAGGACTGGCTTTTTTCCTAATTCAAGGATTAAAAGAGGTTTCATTTGACAAGAACAGAGAGGGTGTGAGAGGAGACAGAACTGTACAAGGGTTGTCCATGCAAGTTGGATACAGTAACTCCCCCACTCAGCACATCATTGGAAGCTGAAGCCTACAAGTCTGCAGAGTTGGTACAAACCAGAAGGGGCTAATTCTCACATTGAAGGCCCCCAAAGACTCAGGACTTGGAACTGGTGGATTGTTGGACGGATATTCTGGCAGATCTGTTAGAGCACGCAGTAGGCCAGATATTGCGCCCTCCCCACAAACACGTCCAAGCACCCATCCCTGGAACCTGCGGATAGATCACTTTATGTGCAAAAAGAGGATTTACAGCTGTGATTAAGCTGAGGATCTTGAGAAGGGAGATGATCCCAGATTATCTGTGTGGGCCCAAGGTCATCATAAACCTCCTCATAAGAAGGAGAGTCAGAGTCAGAGAAGAAAATGCAATGACGGAGGAGGAGGTAGAGTGATCAAGGAAGGGACACAAGCCAAGGAATGTGGGCAATTCTAGAAGCTGGAAAAGGCAAGGATATGATTCTCTGCTAAAGCCTCCAGAAGGAACCAAGTCCTGCCAACACCTTGATTTTAGCCCAGGGAGACCCGTTTCAGACATCTGACCTCAGAACTGTAGGAGAATAAATTGGTGTTGTTTTAAGCCACTAAATTTGTGGTCATTTTTTACAGAGCAGTTGTAATAGGAAACAGAGCAATTGGGGTGAAATTACGATTAGAAGCATAGAAACCTAAGAAAATTAAAATTGCCTACTGATTCCAGGTTACAAAATATCACAGAAGAAAGTAAACATGGTTATAGTAAGGTACACACTCATATATATTAATGTAAACAGTATAAATGGTGATTTAACCAAAAAGTGAATTGAGACTACACTGGAAGAGCAGGGGAGGGCAACAGAGGATGGAAATATAAGGGTCAAATCCGCATCTACCACACTAGGCAATGGCTAAAACTGAGGAAGTAACAAATGGAGTGGAGGCAAATTATTCAGAAACATGAAGTTAAATTAAAAAAGAAATAGCTTCAAGGGTTGAAAATGGTTGCCCCTAAGGAGCGTGCCGAGGAGTGGAACTGAGAAGTGAGGGGCAGGGGCGGAAACGCTAACTTTTCATTAATAGATTCGTAACACAATTTACTTCTTAAATGATATCAGTGGGTTATTTGATAGAAAATAAAAACCAATGCCAAAAAATGTTAGGAGAACAAAAAGACCCACAGAGGGATTACAACAACAGCAAATTTAACTCAAATTTCTAAGTCAGTGGCTGGTTTCCCATAGTACACTGGAATAAATTTAAGAATCAACTGAAAAATGAAATAGACCGTTTTGTGTAATGTGACTGATGCTTGAGAAACCCAGTTGCGTGGTTTAATGACTTTCAGAGCAAAAAGTAACCATAACATTGAGCCCATTTTACAGATGAGGAAACAGACTCAAAATGATGAAGTGACTCCTGGGCTGCCTGGAAATGCTCATTTAACAGCAAAAATACTGGGGCACCTGGATGGCTCCAATGGTTAGGTGTCTGCCTTCGGGTCAGGTCATGACCCCCAGGTCCTGGGATCGAGCCCCGAATCATGCTCCCAGCTCAGTGGGGAGTCTGCTTCTCCCTCTCCTTCTGCCTCTCCCTCTGCTGTGCTCTCTCTGTCTCTGTCCCTCTCAAATGAATGAATAAAATCCTAAAACAAAAACAAACCCAGCAAAAATACTTACACGCTCTTGCCATGAGGACCGTGTCAGCTGCTGCAGGATACTGCACGCCTGCACCCTGCCCCTGGGGAACTTGTGGTCCCGAGGGTAGCCATCAGAAAGGGAGCTGAGGGGGCTGTGGAACCAGGGTAAGAGAGTCGGCCTTGGGAGAAAGGCAGGATGTGCTGGTGGAGGTAGGCCTGCAGGACGGGCTCACGGCGCCGCTTGGCCAAGGAACTGGGTAAACAGCATGGGCCTAAAGACTGGGCAACAGGGCCCCCCCACATCTAACTGTGTTCTGTTGTGCTTGGGGGCCTTGTCAGAAGATCTCAGGGAGACAGGGTCCGCGAGGCAGTTGGGGTGGAGCACCCAGACCAAGAAGGTGATGCCACAGGGGCTAGAACTCGGGTGAGCCTGAAAGGAGGATATAGTCATGGCAAGAAGGAAGCTCTGCGGCTGCTTCAGACTTGGTGTCTACTTCCTGCAAGGACAGGAGCCAATCCTGAACTTGGGCAACTTGGGCAGGAGTCCAAGGCAGTGAGAGGCCAAGGAGGCCGGCTCCCAACACTGCCTTCTTTATTCCATTTCTTGCCTGACCAACCGCACTGTGCGGTTCCCGAAGGGTGGGACTCCACCGAGTCATTCTCTGTGTCCCCATGGAGACTGGCACAGTGCCTTGTCCACAAGGGGTCCTGGATAAATATTTGTTGCCTGACTGATATAAGGAGTGGCTCTCACCACAGGGACCAACTCAACAAGGAGGGAGGAGATACACAGAGGAGCTGCAAAAATGTCATCATTGTCACAACACTATACATAATATGAAAAATTAGAGTAAAAAAACCCAAAATGATTGGTAAATTATTGTGCAGTCACTCAATGGGAGTTTTACATAGATTTTTAACGGATCGATCATTTGACAGCCTGTGGGAACATGTGGGAATGGTTAAGAACAAAGATATAAAATGGTATATATGCAGTGGATACAATTATGTAAAAGTATGTACCTATATGCACAAAAGTTAAAAAAGAACATGGTAAAAAATGACAATTGGGCCAGAATATCAGGATTATGGGATTTTTTTCTTCCCCCACAACATTCTTTACTAAGATTTTCCTTGGGGTTTGGAGTCAGGTGGGCTTACTTTGCATAATAGTTCCTCTACTTAATAGCTGTGAGACCTCAAGACATTTATTTTTACTTTTCTGGGTCTCAGTTTTTTTTATAGGTAAAATAGGGACACGGAAGTTCTGCCTCATTGGGCGGTCATACACATGAGATGAGACCATGTCAGAAAAGCTCTCAGCACACTGCCTTGTACACATTAGGTTCTCATAAACTGGTAACTGAGTTTAGGAATATTACAAACCCTAGAGGTATTTTTGTATAGAGAAGCTTTTATTTCCAATATTTGGAGAGAATAGGTTGTGTGTGTGGTATGTGTGTGTTAAATTGAAATAGGTTCACTGTAAAGAAAATCATAATACAGGAAAGTCTAAGGAAGTAAAAACTATCTGAAATACTCACATGATGGAAATATTTTGGTTAATAACATCTAGAATTCTCTCTAAAGAAACAGATTTATATAGTTTTCAATAAATGGGAAGAAATTACACATACATTCTATGTATACTTTTTATACACCAATGTCATGAGCTTCTTTTAATGTTGGTAACTATAGACATATCATTTTTTAAACTTAAGTTTACTGTGGATAAATTTTTTAAATGTACAAAAGTAGAGAAAAACAGTATAATGAACTTACCTGTCACCTAGGTTTGACAATTAGCAATTTGTTGCTAATCTCAGTCATCTGTACCCAGCACACTCCTCTAATACCAGATGATTTTAAACAAATATTTTAAAACAAATTTAAAGCAAATCCATAATTTAAACTATCTTTAAGGTGAATCTATAAAACAAGTCTAAGATTTGTTTCTTTAGTGTCATAACTGTGTAAATTTCCATCCTACAACCGTACCCATTATATTTTTAGCCAGTTGTGTATTGATGAACATTTGGATGTTTCTTTTTTTTTTTTCTGTTGTAAAAAATGCCTTGGTGTATATTCTTTTGCTTTTAAAAAGTGAAGGCCTCTCCTTCTGAACACTGATGGGGATAAATACTCAAAATATTTAACAACTAGTAAGACAAGACTGTTGAACCATCAGAATAGACATGGGCTAGAGGGCTGGAACGGGGCCCTGCAGGGCTCCACTCCTACATTTGTCCTGGTTTTTGCCAGGCATTAAACCCTTAGTTGCTTAATCATGAGAAGATCTGGGGGTACCAGGGGAGGAGCTGGGGCAACCAAGGTAGCAGGGAGGACATTTGAGGGGTTTGGACATTGTGTACAGTTGATCCTTGAACAATATGGGTTTAAACTACACAGCTCCATGCTGATTTTTTTCAATAAATATATTGGAAAACTTTTTGGAAATTTGTGACAATATGAAAAAACTTGCAGATGAACCACGTAGCCCAGAAATACTGAAAAAATTAAGGAAGTTAGCTATTAATATAAGACTATAGTATATAATACATATAAGATAAAAATATGCATTTTCTCTTTCTAAAATTAATAAATAAGTCTTAAAAAAAATAGGGCCACTTGGGTGACACAGTCAGTTAAGTGTCTGACTCTTGGTTTTAGCTCAGGTCATGATCTCAGGGGTGTGACCTCAGGGTTGTGATTTCAGGATGGTGAGATCAAGGCCCATGTCCAGCTCTGCATTCAGCATGGAGTCTGCTTAAGATTCTCTCTCCCTCTCCCTCTGCGCCTCCCCCGTACCCACCTCTCCCCTGCTTACTCTCTCTCTCTTAAATAAATAAATAAATAAATAAATAAATCTTTAAAAAATAGTATGTGTTAATCAACTGGATGTTATGGGTAAGTCCTCTGGTCAACAGTAGGCCAGTAGGTCAACAGTAGTAGTTACATTTTTGAGGAGTTGAAAGTTATAGTAGGATTTTTCACTTCAGAGGGGACAATGCCCCAACCCCTGGCATTGTTCAAGGTTGTTATTCAAGGGTCAACTGTATATACAAACAGTATGGCAATATTTCAATATTTTATGACTATATACCAGCTAAACATCAACCCTTTACTTCCAGTACTCTCCCACGAGGGAACCACTGTTAACAGGTTTTTACTGAGGGTATGTTTCCATATATATTCTGTGAATATATATATATTCATATATGTACATATATACATATGTGTGTGTATATATATATTCCTTAAAAATTTTTACATAAATGAGAGTATATTTACACACTATGCTATGTCTTGTTCTTTTTACATAACAGGATATGTAGTAGATATTTCCAAATCAGCATAGATAGATCTACTGCTTCAGTAGCTTGATGATGCATTGTATGGCTTTAAGAATATAGAGTTCTGTGTGTGTGTGTGTGTGTGTGTGTGTGTGTGTGTATGCATGCACACCCATTTGTGATATAGGATTCTTTCTCCCTCCTCTTTTTCTTTCCTCTATTTCTCCCTGATGATTTTACCTGAGGATCAGTGGACTGAATGTGTCAGGTGGTGACACTGTAGTTACCAGTGAGCCAGCTGGGCCTTCAGAAAGGTCACAGGTTTGTACTAATAATGTTATGAAAAAATTACATAAAACACCTTTTCCAAAGAGCTTACCTTGGACTGCTCAAAGATTGTGTCTCTCATGTGGTTCTTTTCCAAGTCAAGAGTCTTAAAGACACCATAATTTTATAGAAAAACTGTTTCGCATTTTCTCATCGACATAAAATCAACATTTCTTTTAGATCAACTCCAGAGGTTCCAGAACTCAAGACGTTAGTGGTCATTCCAGGTGACGGAAATGCCAAAGCAGAAAATCCACAGTATGTGTAGGGCAGACAGACTTCCAGTGAATCCTGTCAAAGGCTTTTAAAAAGGCTGAACAGGCATGAGGACAAATTTCACATCTAAGGATGGTCCAGTTTGAGTCTTTCAATATTGCAACGAAAGTCAAACTAGAGGAGAAAGCCAATCTTCCATTCAGACTCTCTTGACTTGAGCCTTGAGCTATGAGTTTGTCCTTGGGAGGTGGCAGGCAAAGGTTTGTTTCTTTCATTGCTATGGAAACAGAATGGCAGCACCTCATTGGCTCAGGCCCTCTTCTCCAACAGAGAAGGCTGGAGAAGCAGCCAGTTCACAAATTCTCCAAGACACAAGACAAAATATGCTTAGGGTATACTTTCAGAGGAAATAGAATTAAACAGCCCTCCACAGACTTAATCGACCTGTGGCTGTAGATGCCAGGCAGGATTTGTGGAGGATTTGAAGTTCTTTTGTCATTTGCTTACAGAAACCTGAAACTCTAAAGTAGGAAATTTCTTCCTTGAATTTCAGGCTTTGAAATCTGTAAAAGTACAAATCCCCTAGGGCAGGAGTCCTTCTCATTCGCCAAGGAGTTCGACCATTTTTTTCCCCTAAGTTTTCCTTTAAGTTTTGCTTTCTCATTATAGAAGAAAATGCTTGCTTGTGATAAACCAGAGGCTTTCATTTTTATTCCACTGCAACTCACTATAAGAAACATATTTTACATTTTATAATAAAAAGTTGCATGAAATAATATCTTTATTACATACTACTCTCATCTATTTTTTTCTTTTACTTAAAATGAAAGCTCATTACAAATCCACTTGGTTAATTTCATAATGCACTGATAGGTCAAAAGCCATAGTTTACAAAACAGTGTTATAAATTCATCCATTCACTTGACTTTACATTTATTATCTACTATGTACCAGGCACAGGTGGGGAGGGATATACATTAGTTTCTATGCTCCACAGAGCTTAGAGACTAGTGGGGAAACAGACATTAAATTCAATAAAAGCACAATGAAGCTTACATTACAGACCTCACCAGATGCAGTGGGAATGGACAGCCGGGACTTCTTATGAGTCAAATGACTAGTTTTGAATATTAGAAAAATCATTTTGACTGCGATGTAGAGAAGCAACTGGGGTGGCCAAGTCAGGAGGCAGAGAAACCCATTGGGAGTCCATGGCGGTGGTCAAAAGAGACACAACGGTGGCCTTGGCTGAGGGAACAGCAGTAGGGATGGAGAGGAGAGGACACAATAAGACTTGGCGATTGCTCAAGTGTCACAATGAGGGAAAAGGAGGAAGTAATGACAATTCATGGGTTTCTAGCTCAAGCAATTGAGTAGATGGCAGTGCCATTTTATTGAGATGATAAAGTCTGGGGGATAAAAAGGCTCAAAGGAGCAGATCATGACTTCAAGCTTGGACATGTTGAGTTTGGGGTGCCAGGGAGACACCCAAGTGGTGATGTCCATTACAGTTTGTTCTATGATTTGGGGTTCAAAGGAAGAGTCTGGGCCAGAAATGCTTTAGGAGTCTTCAGGGTAGATAATATTTAAAGGCAAGGGAATGGATGAGATCACACAGGGGAAGGGTGTAAGAAGACAATAGGGTCTAGAACAGAGCCCTGAGGAATGCCACCAATATTACAGCAGTATTTCTTAAAGGGTGGACCATGTTATAGCTCAAATATGTACAACCATTGCTTGAATGAAAATGGCTTAGATAAAAAAGGTTCATTAGTTTCATGAAATATGGAGTCTGGAAGTAGTGGTACTAGATTGATGCAGACTCAGCAATGTCATTGGAGAACTGAATTTTTTCCATCTTTCTCTCATGCCCATCTCAGAGTGTCAACTGAGGGGAGCCTCGTGATTACACTCTGGCTGCCCCACCTCCAAGCACTATGAGTAGACTAGATGAAGACAGACTTCAAAAACTAAAAGATAGGCAAAAAAGTTACAAAGAGAACAATGAATAGATTTGACTGATGGGGGACGGGCAAGATGGCAGAGAAGTAGGAGACCTAAATATTGTCTGGTCCCAGGAATTCAGCTAGATAGTTATCAAACCATTCCGAACACCTATAAACTCAACAAGAGATTGGAGAGAAGAATAGCAGCAATGTTAGGAACAGAAAAGCAACCACTTTCTGGAAGGTAGAATGTGTGGAGAAGTGAATCCGAGGCAGCCTACGGGCAGAGACCGTGGGGGGAGGGGCCGGCTTCCGGCAAGTGGTAGAGCAGCCAAACACAAAATCGGAACTTTTAGAAGTCTGCTCCACTGAAGGACGTGGCTCCAGAGGCTAAGCGGGGAGTGGAGCCCTTGTGGGGACAGTGTGGTCTCAGGACCCGCAGGGTCACAAAAAGACCAGGGGTATTAGTGTGGCAGAGCTCCCAGGTATCGGAGTGGGGAAGCCAGCTGCAGAGACGGAGCCAAGCAGTGGGCTCTCAGCTTGGGGTTACCGTAAACCTTTATTCCTATCTGCCAAAGCTGTGCGGAAAGCATTCAACTTGGTCTTGGCTGGATGTTCTTGCTGATCTTCTGCGGGAGGGTCCTGTTGCAGTGATTCTCAAATGTCTTTGCCCAAGGCAGAATTGCACTGTCCTCCCCAGGGGCTAGGCTAAGTAATCTGCTCAGGTTCATTCTCGGGAGCTTTTGTTCCCTGAATGCTTTCCGTCCAGCTTTGGTGGATGGGAATAAAGATGCCGGCCTCCCAATCTCCAGCCCCATAGGAGCCGAGAGCTCGGGGCCCCACTCTTCAGTGCTCCCTCAGAGAAAAGCAGTCAATCCCTCCCATCTCCCTGCTCTCTGGCTGCACTCCGAGTCACCCAGCCTGTGACCGAGCATTTCTATCTCTGGTGCATGGCCCCATTTCCCAAACCCAGCAGATTCCTGCAGCGTGCTCCCGCACCACTCCTCCCGGAGGAGGGAGGTGAGTCTCCCTGAATCTGCCATTTGTGGGGTCTCTGCTCAAAGAGTAGTGGCCTGACTGTGCCTTGGATCACGGTTTAATGTAACCCTTTGTATAAAAAAGGCAGTGTCCCATCTCGTTTCATTTTTCCCTCCCTCCCCCCCAACTTTCCCTTCAAATTCCTCATATCAGAGAGATCATATGATAATTGTCTTTCTCTGATTGACTTATTTCACTTAGCATAATACCATCCAGTTCCATCCATGTTGTTGCAAATGGCCAGATTTCATTTTTAATGGCTGCACAGTATTCCATTGCATATATATATACCACATCTTCTTTATCCATTCATCTGTTGATGGACATCTAGGTTTTCCATAGTTTGGCTATTGTGGACATTGCTGCTATAAACATTCAGGGACTGGGGAGGGAAACAAACCATAAGAGACTCATAATCTCAGGAAACAAACTGAGGGTTGCTGGAGGGGAGGGGGGTAGGGATAGGGTGGCTGGGTGATGGACACTGGGGACGGTATATGCTATGGTGAGTGCTGTGAACTGTGTAAGACTGATGATTCACAGACCTCCACCCCTGAAACAAATAACACATTATATGTTAATTTAAAAAAAAAAAAGATTTGACTAATTTGGTTAAATCCGTGTCTGTCCAGAGACTGGATATAACTTCAAGTCTATTTGTGTGAAATTTTATATTTAAATGCTTACTCGTGATTTATAAAAAGCAGGATTTGGGTCTTGTGGGGAGAATGGCTAAGAGCAAAGCTACAAAAGAAGCAGGCACAGAATGAGGTCACTTGACTTGGCCATGGCTTAGCACTAATCACCACTACTTTAGGATCTTTATTTCCTCCTTTCCTCTATTTAGACGTGAGTACAATTCTGTTAGATCCAAAACAGCAGAGGGGAAGGAAAGGAAGGCTTTTAGGGGCTAAGTGTCAACTACTCTTCTCTTTGAATTTAGGGAAACTTTGGCATTGTGCAAAAGGCTTTCCAAAGACCCAGGAAGGGGACTGATGCTACTAACATTGTCAGTAACTTTCCCCAAAGCAATGTGCTTTAGTATTTGGAATGGAGCTGGAGGAGGCCAGAATACCAACAGTATAGGAGAGTAAAGGTTGAATAAATAAATGAGAGAAACTGTGACTTAACAATCCAATTCTATCATCAAAGTTAGCTTGCACATTGGATTGGGAAATGGACACCACCTTGTGGGATGCTGTGGCTCTCAGAAAGTGACAAGTGTGATCAGCCAGTTGAGTATTTAGAAGCTCTCCATTTGGGTAAACCTTCTGTGGTTTTCTAAGTATACTCCCAGGGTGGAAAAGTGTATTTTCAGGGAGCTTATCATTATCTCCAAGTTGCCCAGTTTCCTTTGATTGCTTCTTGTCTTTAAGGATCTCCCTTTGGGGTACTCTGCTAAGTCCCACTGACTGATTCAGCTATTCCCAAATGGCCCTTAGCCAGGGAGCCAGAGGGGTCCTATAAGCACCTGAAATGTCATTCTCACACCTACAAAGAGGGGCCGCTGCCCTGAGCCCTGGACTTTAAAGGATTCTGCATATCAGCGGTATACACAAAAATTCAGGTTTATTAACGAACACATAGGCACTTGGTCTGGAGCTCAGCACTGGAACAGCAGGACCCATAACCCTACACATCTGTTGTTATCATCAGTAACGTCATTCAGGATTCTGGGGAATGCTTCTCCACACTTCTTAACCTTTATCTTCAAAGCAAAAGATGTCTGTGTCAAAATGCTATGAAGGTATTTGTCTTTCTTTGTCTGCCTTGTTTCACTTAGTGCAATACCCTCTAGGTGCATTCATGTTGTCCCATATGGCCAGATTTCATTCTTTTTTTTTTTTATCACTGAGTAATTTTTCATTGCACATACACCACAGCTTCTTTCTCCTTTCATCCATGGATGGACACTCGGGTTGCTTCCATATCTTGGCTATCATAAGCAACACTGCAGTAAACATAGGGGCATGTGTATCTTTTCGAATTAGTGTTTTCATTTTCTTTGGGTAAATACCCAGTAGTAGAATTACTTGAATATGGCATTTCTATTTTCAATTTTTTGAGGAGCCTCTATACTGTTTTCCACAGTGGCTGCACCAATTTACATTCCAACCCACAAGACATGAGGGTTTCTTTTACGCCACCATCCTTGCCAACACTTATTTCTTGTCTTTTTGATAACAGCCATTCTGACAAGTGTAAGTGAAATTTCATTGTGATTTTGATTTGCATTTCCCTAATGATTAGCGATGTTGAGAATCTTTTCAGAAAAAGACAAATACTATGATTTCACTTATATGTGGAATCCAAAAAAATGAAACTTGCAAAAAACAGAAACAGACTCATAAATATAGAGAACAAACTGGCGGTTGCCAGAGGGGTGGAGATGGGGGATGGGCGAAATAGAGGAGGGGGAACAAAAGGTATAAACTTCCAGTAATAAAAGAAACAAAAGAAATAAGTCACGGGGATATAAAGTATAGCAGAGGAAATATAGCCAATAATATTGTGATAACACTAAATGGGGATGGATGGTGATGACACTTCTGGTGAGCACTGTGTAATGTAGGATTGTTGAATCACTCTGCTGTAGACCTGAAACTAACATAACATTGTGTGTTAACTATAGTTCAAGAATACAATTTTTTCTTAAATGCTAGGAAGGTTTCTGGGTTGTGCTGCTCTCACAGACACTGCTTTGGAATTCAGGAGGAATGAGGTCAGCAGCAGTGAGGTGAGAGGAAAGGTAATTTGTCAGAGGTTTTCAGTATGGATGCATAGATTCACGCATAATGAAATACTGTTTTCCTGTGGTGCTGAGCATCCATTTTTTGCTTCTTTTAGTATTTTAATTTTTTTATTTCAAGATTTTTATTTATTTGAGAGAGAGTATGTGTGCACATGTATGAGTGAGTGGGGGGAGGGGCAGAGGGCATCTCAAGTGGAATCTCAAGCTGACTCTGTGCTGGGGGTGGGCGATTGATCTCACCACCCTGAGATCGTGACCTGAGTGGAAATCCTGAGTCAGACACTTAATCTACTGAGCCACCCAGCCGCCCCCTAATGTTTTCATTTGTAATTCCACAGGTACTTATATATTGGAGTGGTACTTGCAAGACTTGCATTTTGTGGCTGAAGGATATTTTGTAATATGAACTCTGATTACCTTAAAATTTTTATGTATGTATGTATAGGTCTAGATGGAACATGAATGAAGCATGGCACTAATTCTTCACATTATTGTGTGGAACTGTGTGGACTTAATGGGTCCCTTGAAAGATGGTGAAATAGCTTTTTAAGTGGTAGTAGATTACACAAAATTAAAATATTTTGTAAAATTTTCTGGCCCTTTGTTGTAATGTTTAAATGTGAGGTGAAAATCTTGCTTTTAAATAACTTAGTGATTTTGCTAGAAGGCAAGAAAAATAAATGTTATAAAAATAACTTAAAATTATTTGACTTTTATGTGTTTTTCTCCAATATCTCACATCTTTGGTGTGCTTTATTCACATTTTCTTAAAGAATAAAACTCTTCATGGCTGCCAGCCAGCAGTTGTATTTTATCATCTTTGCCAAACCGGCACAGCAACATTTGTTCATTTGAAAATTCTATGGCATTTAGGTCCTTATTTTATAAAAACTAACGAAAAACAAAACTCGATACTAGCATAAGTCAAACTTAATATATATAAAAACAGAGATGCAAGTCAATGGGATGCCCTCAAATATTGCTCTCATCAGAAGGTTTTGGGACTTAAACACATCTACTGTTGCTCATCATCCGTGAAAGAAAACACAATTAAAGATGCTGGGGATATCACTAAATCACTAAATTTTGTATACAAATCAAGACAAATTCATTGGAAAAACAAGTCCAATTTTAACAAATTTGGCTTAATTATTTACATAAGTTCAACAAGAATAGTGATTGACTGTATAGATCCTTTAAAATTTGCTTTGCTGAAACTTTCCATAAGGAATATGTAGGCTGAACTTTTAGTAGACTCTTGAGGCCGGAAGCCAAATGAAATACTTGCCCTCAGACATACCTGCAATACCTACAGATTTGGCCAAATTCCTCTTCTCAAGGTTCCCCCCAAAATCCTGAGGCTCCTGCACCTCCCAGGAAGTGATATTCTTTACTCACCCGGTAAGGCTGCTGGGAACTCTGTAGGCAAGGTATCCAGGCCAACATTTCCAAGGAGTTCCATTGACTTCATAAAGTCAACCTTACAGCTATCTGGTTATATCTGAGTCTATGCATGTCTCTCTCAAATACGACATTCCTGTCAAAACCTTGGATAGAACCGATGTTTTCAATGGTGTCTTGTTACAAGAAGAATAGATTCTCACTGAACTTATGCAAATAATTATAATTGCCATTGAACAAAGAATACTCATTGAGAGATTCTGAATTTCAGAGGATTCAGGTACCCATCTGTTTCAATCCTGGTTCATCCTGAACACACATAAAATTCTTTTCCAGAGCTTTCCTTTCACAGACCTACAACTTCCTTTTGTATTCAGATTTTGTCCTAAGTCTTTTCTTTCCACATAAGTAGTCTCATTTTGGGACAAAATTACCTTCTTCTTCCCTCAACAAAAATGTATTCTCATTCCCTACACCTTTCTTACACATAACCTATTTTCCTACAGAGTTGCTTTCCTTATCATTTCCATCAGTCTTAATTATATATAGCAAAATTCTAACTCTTAGAACCTTAGTCTCCAGTGAAAACTAAGTAGTAACTAATTGTGAACTATTACATCAAAATTCTTTAGATTGGCAAATTTATGAATACATTTCATAATTTTTAGGTACATGCACTTTTCAAAGTACAATCTTTCATAAAGCACAAAGCATGATTTCCAAAAGACCCAAGTATTTTTAGTATCTCTGCAGTAAGAAGTCAAAAGCAGACAGACCTACGTCATTAACCAATGCATTAGGAGGTTATCATATTTGGAAATGACTTAGATATCCAATGAATTCAATCCAACTTATTATTTAACTTAGCAAAACCTCAAAGTTTCAGGTTTGATAGCTATCTGCAGGGTCAGATGGCCACGAAACCTAGCAAGATACATTCTACGGTTTTTGCAGAGGTCAGGATTTGGGGACACCACCACAAAGGCTTGTACATATGGGACTTCCGACCATTTGGAGGAATTCTGGCAAATGAGGTCAAGCTGGAAAATAACATTGTAAGAAAGGGTTCCATGGAGGGGCCATAGCTCTTGATCTGGGAGTTTGTACTGAGGCCAGAAAACATTACATAAAAAAGATGACACATTTTTCTCAGGCCTTGGGTGTCCCATTTGTTTCATTTTTAAAGAATACAACCCAAGGGTGAGTCCAAAGGAATAGAGGGGATTTGTCCAATAGTGGGAAAGATTGGCTGCTGATTCCCAAAGGGGCATCCCACCAAAGGGAATGGCGCTCTGAGTTGTGGCTTCAATTTTGGTCAGGATATCCCACTGACCTGAAAAGGGACTGGAGCTTATATGGGGTGACCGACTCTACTGAGACATCCTACCAAGGAGAGGATTGCAACACATGGCACTAGTAATCCCTGCTGGGGCATCCTCTGCAACAGGGAAAGCTGGATACTGGGTGGCTGGATCAGATTGAAAAAAGGAGCGGAAAGGATGCACCACTCAGATGCATCAGAATGTGTTTTGCCTATAGATCAAGATGGCAGCTGGATCCATGTGAACAAAGGAAAAGGGGAGGGAGTTCCAAAAGAAGCACAATGGGAAGGGAGACCTCAGAAGAGATGGAGGGGGAGAGGAAGGGAAAGGGGTCCTTTGCTCTCACAGGCACCAGCAGTCCAACCTGTTCACCTTCAGAACTTTAGACCACACTAGGGAGTTGCCCTGGCCAGAGATCTTCAGTTGTCTGAGGAGTACTAGGATTAGGGTGCCAAAGGGCTGAAAAGAGAAAGGAGAGGGAGGGAAGGGTCCCTCTGAAGGGCAAGAGGAAAAAATCACTCACCCTTTCGGGCAGTCTGGTGGGTTCCTCCTAGGGCTTTGGATCCTCAGTTTCCTAAGGAGTACTAGAGTTGGTCCACTGAGGGAAAGTCCCAAGAAATTCCCGGAGAATCTGGGAAGAGTCACAGACCAGCAGAGGTCCCATTATGGGACACCAAATGTGGGGTGTTCCAGTTGTGGAGGGGCCAGTGGAGTGAGTGGTAAAAGAATTCACCCAAGGCAGAACAAGAGACAGTTTACTGAATACACCACAAGGGAGCAGCAGGCAGGACAGCAAAGGAGAGACTGGTCTGCTGAAAACAGTTTCTGAATAGCTAAGAGCATCAGCAGTAAATAGTGGAGTATAGAAAAAAAATGCTTCACATTTTCTCAGTGTTTTCAAATTAGAGATCTGCAATGACTTTTTGCTGCTCTTCTTTTGCTAAGGAAACAATATGGCAGATACAGACACTCCCTCCCCTCTGTAGTAAGATCTGTTCGCTACTTAAGACTACTGTTTGTTTTGTATTGGTTTGGCAAATAGAAGTTGTTTCCTCTAGCAAAACCAACATAATGAAAAGACTCAATGCAGGATAATCTGTGAAAAGAACTGGGACAGAAACACAGAAAGACAAGTAAAAACTTAAGAAG
Source organism: Ailurus styani (assembly GCA_002007465.1). NCBI lineage: Eukaryota > Metazoa > Chordata > Mammalia > Carnivora > Ailuridae > Ailurus > Ailurus styani. The sequence continues at coordinate 2,735,333 of LNAC01000114.1, forward strand.
ATACTCATGTTTATTATCTGATTTACATTTGACAAAACAAAGCTAGGTGCACAAAGAGCTGTTTGACAAAGTCGAGCCCTAGATCGAACAAGGGTATTTCCCTGTCTGCCCGCGAGGGCACTGAAAACACCAGCTCTCGGCAGCTGCTGAGCTCTGCGCGTAACCACCAGGTTGCAGAACTGGTGTTGCACTTGGAGTACAGGCCGGTGGGCATCTGACATCGAAGGAGTGGACCATCAAAAACTTGCGAGCTCTTGTTCCAGGTGTCGAAAGTCAATGTTAGCAACCAACAAGTACTAATTATGTACTAGAATGGTCAGCAAAGAGGTACAGACTTTGAATACTGTATAAAATACACCTTTTCTAGAGAATAAGCTCTTGTCGTGAGCTCTCTTTTCCTCCCTTTGCCAAAGTCTGTTCATTCATGTCAAATCAAGGACATAAAGTATAAAATCTTTTAAAAAACTACTTTAACAATGGTCATGAAGTTCTCCCTAAGACCCATGCCTAAGACTATTTACATAAGATTTGGGATCATCATAATTCAGGAAAACTTTTCATTCTGAGCTCACAAAGGTATCCCTCCTATAGATAGTAGGATACTCAGAAATACCTGAGGTATAATCACTGAGAACTTTCCTGAAGGAGAAAAAAAAGATTACAGTTTCCTATACTGGCATAAAAGTACATACACAGTTGATACTGAAACACTAAAATGTGACAGGACTAAAGTTTAACAGATAAGCTGAGGAGAAATTTCCCACAACGCTCCAGGTCTTCTTACTATATTTTGCACAGCTTTGTTATAATAGAGATTCTCAGGCTGTACCAAAAATGATTTTAAGTGGAATCTTTAAAAACAGCAAACCCCAATTTCAAACAGGTTCATTTCTAGAGACAAGCATGCACCAGTATACAATCATTATATTTCTGGTGAACAGTAACGTCCAATTTTCAAAGACTAAAGTCTGGGTCTCTTTAATTAGATGTGCTTATTTGGCTGTGAATATATCCTCACCCTGCCTTCAGAACGATCTTTTTAGCATCAGTTATAAAAAAAAGTATAGTAATTATAAAGAATACTCCAAAATCTACCTTAGTTTATAGCTATTTATATAAGATACACAAATCTGATAATTTAACACTTTGTACTACTCTCTGGCCCTACATTTTTCTACTTCCTGATGTTTCTTGGAAACTGGCAACAGGAAGATTACTTTCTTAGAGAATAAATAAAAAGCTTTAAGAATTAGCTAAAATAAGCACCCCAGAGTCACTTTAGGAAATAGAGACTCAGATACAATTTTTTAAAAAAGTGAATTGGAATATTCTGGAAATTTAAACATCTTTAAACAAGGAATTCTTCTGGTTAGTGGCTACCATATTCAGGGACCCTTACATTCACTTATGGACCTGCTAGAATCCTTTCTGAACATGTTATGTGGAAGGTCTGCTGACCTCAGCATGAATGACAGAAGGGGAGAGGACACTTTCACCTTTTGTTTTCAAGAAATTCAGAAAAGTTTTATTAAGCTTCTGAAAAGACAGTAAACTCACACATTCTTACTACTGCATGCATGTTGGTTTTTCTACCCCTTTGGGCACACAGCTCTTCATGTAGGAGAGGCATCTCAAGAGGGGAAAGGAAGGACCCTCTTCAGGCATGAGAACAATGGGAACAAAAGGAGCAAGACTCTCATGAAGAATTCTTCCGAAAACTGCCTTTCAGTTAAGTCAGAAGAAATGAGCAAAACATCTGCAAATTAAGCTCCAAAAAGATCAAGTAATATGCCTCTCACTTTCAAAAACAAAGAAATTAGCCCCCTCCCTCATCTCTTCTCCATCATGCCTTTCATATAATGGTATTTTTTTTCTGAACTGTACTTTGTAGAGAGAGCCACGTCATCTGATGAACAGACCTTGATCTCAGCAACACTCAGCGAAACAGATCTGTTTCTTCCCAGTTCACAGCCTTGTGTCACACTGCTGAATGCTGAAACCCAATCTAAGAGTTTCACTTTGCCATTTCACAGAATTTGTAAAAAAAAAAAAAAAAAAAAAAGAGGAATCCCAGAAAGAAAGCAAAAGCTTTGACTTTCCCATTAAAAAAGTTCATTCTCTAATTCTACAGATATCAAGAAAAAGGCAGATGTATTTTAATTTTACATTTAAAAAAACCACAATCTGAAAGCAAGCACCTGGGTTTTACTTTAGCTTATAATAATTTAATATGCCTGAGAATTTTTGTGCAAATACACGTCATCTTCAATGAAAAATATGCATAGGACTTTGGAAAAAGTTTAGTTGCAACTAACTTTCCTTACAAAAAAACATACAGACATAAAGACACAACATTCCCTAATTCCTATTGATTGCACTTCTGGTTTAACCCTGTCCAGCCTCCAAGGACATAAAGACATGTAATTGTGTTCATACGCCTTGGCCACTGTCCTTATCTAAAAGAAATATTCTGAAAACAAGTATCCTTGGTTCCAACTTACCCATATTTTCCTTCTTAAAGTAAATCCTTCCTGCCCCCCAATTTATGTTGTTTTTTTGGAGGTGTTCGATAAAAATACACATTTAAAAATGGACTTTTATTAATCACAAATACAAAAGGAATTTGGGTGGTGTTTGGGCTCCCAGTGGCTCAAAGGCTTCAAAACAGAAAGCAAAAGGGAGTTTCCACTACTCTGATTTTATGAAAAGGATAAAATTCCTTGTTTGCTACTGCTGTGTACATACCATTTGATGGATATGTAATTTAAGCAGACCTTAACAGGGTAAAACATAAGAGCCATCTCATTTGTCTCAGTAACAGATGGGGCTTAGCTCAGCAACCCTGCAGTTCAGCTTTTTATAGGCAATGGTCAGAGCTGCTCCCTTTCTCTTCCCATCTCCTAACTTGGGGTCTTGCTGCTTTTGCTTATTAGAAGTAAATGTGCTAGCAAGTTCAATATAACTGGTATATTTTGATATTACTGAATTTATTGTCCAGTCACTTTTTATTCTCAGGATAGGAATACCCAACTGAAGAAGTATATTAAACCCTTCCTTCTTTTCTGCCTCCAAACACCCATGACCCATTCATTTATACTTTCAATTTATTAGACCTCATTCTTTATGAACTTGTCCCAATTCTGTTTCCATTCTGCCACTTTCCCCTTCCCACATTCACAACCCATCTGCAACATTCCTTGTCTCTCAGTCAGACCAGACTACATATATCAGTGCATATCTATCCTTCATGTGCTAATTTGTCTAAGCGGTCAGTTAACTGCTGAACCTCAGTCTTCCTTCAGAATATCCATTTTCGGTGAGGTTGTGCAAACTGGGGTGCCCAAGCTACCCATCATTACTGGAAGACTCTGATTCCTCCTCAGTCCACTCAATAAATTGCTACCTGAATTTAAATAAACAGCAGAGTCTGGTCTTTGAAGACCAATATCTGCCTCTTGGCTTCTTCCACTTTCCTGTGCATCAGGGGTCTTGATCACTCTGGCTATCCCCAGTCTCTTCAGCCTGTCCACTAAGTTCATCTTCAACTGGCCAACATCAGGAGGGTTCCGGGTAGGTCTCAAACCATACATCTCCTGGAGGAATGTTTCAGCTGGTCGGGAGGCCAAAAAATTTTCGGAGAGATGCACTCGAGGCTCAAAGGACAAAGGAGAAGAGCAAGGTGAGTGAGATGGTGAATTTGGTGGTGTAGAAGGAATAGTGAGGGCTTTAGGGATAGGCTGGAGGAGGGGGCTCTCTGAAACTGGGCTGTGATACACTTTAGCAGAAATGCCTCGCTCTTGTAGAAGTTTGGCCAAACTCATGGTGCTACTGAAGGTTATAGTGGAATCTCGTCGGTTGGTAATGGATTCACCAATGCTGAGTCTATAGGACATAGCAGGAGAATTCACCGCTGTGTTTGATGAACTGCTACCACTACTTCCACAGGATAATGAAGGGAACCCAGAGCTTTGGGGGAAAAAAAAGAAAGAAAGAAAGAAAAAGCAGGAGAGAGTGTTTAAAAATAAAAAGTAATTTCCAAATCATCATTTAAAGTAATTACACTAGTTATCTGTAGTAAGTATAGAGCAACAGGCAATACATCAGTAACTGTACTCTGTGGAAAGATCTGAATAAGAATTTTGATATGTTCAGAGAAAGACAATTATCATATGATCTCTCTGATATGAGGAACTTGAGGGGCAGGGTGGGGGGTCTTGGGGGATAGGGAGGGAAAAATAATGAAACAAGATGGGATGGGGAAGGAGACAAACCATAAGAGACTCCTAATCTCACAAAACAAACTGAGGGTTACTGGGGGGTGGGAGGGTAGGGATAGGGTGGATGGGTTATGGACATTGGGGAGGGTTTGTGCTTTGGTGAGTGCTGTGAAAGATGTAAGCCTGATGATTCACCGACTTGTACCCCTGGGGCAAAGAATAAAAAATAAAAAAATTAAAAAAATAAAAAAGGAATTTTGATATGTTACTTCAGTGATTGGTTATTTATAATTTGTAACTAAGTCACTAACTCATTGAAACATATTTCTTTTCATAGGCTATTAGAAAGTTTACTCTTAGAGAACTTTATTCCTAAATTATAACTCAAAATATGTCTTTGGGAATATGAATAAATTTTATGATAGAAACCAAAGAAATTAAAATATTACAGAAAGTAGCCAGAAATTTTTATTTTTAGATATTCATTCCATAAAGTGAAATACACCAGAGATAATCCATGAGTAAATAACTGTCCAACTTTTTTAGAAAATACAATCTTTTATATTAAACCTAAGATGTTCTTCTAAGGAGAAATTGTTTTCTTTTTAATATTTTAATATTTTAATTTTATATTACTAAGAACTCATAAAAGTTGAAATTATTAAAATTTCCATTTTCAAGAATGCAAATTCCAAACAGTAGTAGTATAAGAATACCCATGAAACAAAAAATTTTTTAAATTAACATATAATGTATTATTTGCCCCAGGGGTACAGGTCTGTGAATCATTGGTCTTACACATTTCACAGCACTCATCATAGCACATACCCTCCCCAATGTCCATAACCCAGCCACCCTATTCCCCTACCCCCAGCAACCCTTAGTGAAACAAATTTTTCCTAATCTTGACTTCGAACATGTGTTTGTGGGAAAATAAAAATAATTAAAAGCTTTGACAACTATTAGAAACTTTCTTATTCTGTGTTTTGTTAGAAAGAAAAAAAAAACTAAGAAATCATGCACTCGAGGAAATGGTGATAGAGAAGGAACTTTAGCAAAATTCCCTCCCTTGAGCAAATGCTACCAGTATCTCATAGATAAACTTCCACTTTAACACCAAATACTCAGTATATCAAGATAACATTTTTAATGATTATGAACAAAGTTATTATTAAAATAATTCATTAATAAATAAACTTTCTGAAGTACCAACTGGTATGAAAAAAACAACAAACAAGTTTGTGGTTAAATGAATTCAACTAAGAACCTCTAATCTGATGCAGTCTATAGACTATACTCCCAGTTTTCCACGCCCCCATTCCTACTTAACTGTAGAACTGACTGCTCTTTCCCAAACTGTACACTTCATATGGTATCAACCTGTATTGAGAGTCCTTCCAAGAACAAATTTTATAAAACTTCTTATATTGTTGACATAAGAACAATGTAGAACTGAAGATATGCCTGTTCATTATAGACTTTATTGAGATCTTTACTGGATGGAACCCAAATGCTTCCCTAAATAATTGATTTGCTCTTATATACATTGTGAACCATAATCTTATTTCCCTCAACATTAGCAGCTAGAAAGTTAAGACTCAAATATATGGCTCATACTAGCAAGTATATAAGACTTTATGTTATAATTTGCATACTAGTTTTATTCTTCTACCCATAAGTATATAAGACTTTGTGTTATAATTTGCATACTAGTTTTATTCTTCTACCCATTTTATATCCTTACTCTTGATTCCTCTATGCTTCATTTTTCTTCATTACTCCTAGTTAACATTATCCCAATGTTTTATGTACCTTTGAAAACCACCTTAGATTCTTTTGGGAATCGGTAGGACAGAAATAGCAGCCTTGCCCATTGAGTTCTGGCCTTTGCCCTCAGCTTCTGGGAGGTAATCTATGCTGTGTCTGATACACACGTATTTGTTTAGGATAAAGGCAGGCCATTCTAGATCTTCGGGTAAGCCTGGCCACACCTGATAGTTTTAGGGTGGGTGTTAGCCATGTCAGAGAGAACAGCCATGTGATTTAGGGTGGGGGCTTTAGGTCAGTGGACCTGGAAGTGAGCTCAACTATATAGGCAATCAGTCAATCAATCAATCAATCATGACTATGCACTGAAACCTCAATAAAAAATCTGGATACTGACATTTGCATGAGCTTTCCTAGCTGGCAATACTATGCACATACTATCACACATTGATGCTAGCAAAGTAATAAATCCTAAGGACGAGGAAAACTTTTCCCGTGGAACCCTCCCAGACTCTGACCTATGTCTCTTTCTTTGACTAATTTTAACCTGTATCCATTCCCTATAATAAACAGCAACCGCAAGCATAATAGCTTTCAGTGAGTTCTTCAATCTTTCTAGCAAATTATCAAACCAGCGAGTGGTTTTGGGAACACCCTGGACTTGTAAAACTTGCAAGTGGTATCAGAAGGGAGGGCAGTTTTGGGATGCCTGGGTGGCTCAGTCGGTTAAGCGCCTGCCTTCAGCTCAGGTCATGATTTCAGGGTCCTTGGATGGAGCCCCACATTGGGCTCCCTGCTCAGTGGAGAGCCTGGTTCTCCCTCTGCCTGCTGCTCCCCCTGCCTGTGCGTGCTCTCTCTCGTTCTCTCTGACAAATAAAGAAATAAAATCTTAAAAAAAAAAAAACACAAGTGAGGGCAGTTTTGTGTTGAGGACTGGTCCCTCAACTCTTGCAGTTTAGCTTACTCTGGGTACAGTTGCAGCTGGATCATTTGCTATCTCTGCCTTTGGACCAGTTACCTAAACTAACTAGGCCTCCGTTTTTCACTTACACAATACATACTCACTTGCCCTGCCAACTTCAAAGAGTTACAATGATCAAAGGAGAAGATACAATGTGAAAACATCCTAAAGACAAATGATCGTAAAACATTAATTAAAATTCTGGGAGCTAAAATGAAAGTAATTTTTAAAATAAATTTATGAAAATATAGTTAAGTAAATGAGTTTTAGGCCTCAAATTGCCCACACCCCTTACCTGGGGGTAACCTGAGTGATATCAGAAGGATGCAATATCCTACAGGTGGTGAAGGTGAATGTCGAATTTGTGCATGACAGACACTTGCCTGGGTTTGAGGTTGCAACTGAAGTAGAGATTTTAATGGAATCAAACAAAATTGAAAGACTAGGTTAATGATGTAAAACATTCATCACTATTTATTAATTAAGCATTAGTCAAGGGTCTTTTGTACAAAAATCACCATATTTGGAAATGAAATATACATAAATTTTGTATTAGTATCAACTGGCTAGTATATAGCTGAATCCTTAATACTTTAAAACTGTAATTCAAAAGGATTAAGAATAGGTTAGAAATAAGAGAAAAACATATTCTGAAAAAATACATTAATCTCCTCTCCCCTCCACCCTGCCCCCAACAAGATTTAGTCAGTCAGGCTTTCTAGCCAAACCATCTACTTCAATAGTTCTCACAGCGTAGTTTGCAGACCCTGTGGGAATCCATAGGTCACAGGTCAAAACTACCTTCATAGCAATGCTAAGATGTTATCTGCCTTTTTAACTGGGTTGGCATTTGTACTGTTAGTGCAAAAGCAATGCTGAGCAAAACTGCTGACTCCTTAGCACAAATCAAGGGCAATGGCACCAAGCTATACCAAGCTCAGCTAATATTCTTCACTGTTGCCCACCCAACAAGAGTAAAAAAAAAAAGCCAGATTCACATAAGAATGTCCTTGATGAAGCAGTAAAAACTACTTATTAAATCTTGACCCTATATCTTAATATTCTGTGATTAAATGGGAAGTAAGCTTTAAGCACTTTGCTGCATACCAAGATACAATAGTTATCTAAAGGAAAAAGCACATGGGCTCTGGAGTTGAAATCTTTTCATGGAACACCACCTTTACTTGAAAGAACAGCTAACTATGGTTATTCAGACTTGGCTATCTGGCAGAAATTTTCTTGGAAATGAAGGCAGTGAGCCTATCTTCAACAAAAATAGCTTACAGGATTTGCTGTCAGTGACAAAATTTCACCTTTCACATGAAAATCAGAGTTCTGGAGAACTCATATCCACCCTTGAGAGCTTTAAAGCTTCCTAATACTAAAAAAGATTTATCTGATAAGCTATGTGGCAATACTAATGTAATTTTAATATATTATATAATGAAATTGTTAACATTTGGAAGATCTGCATAACTCAGTGAACCAATATTTTCCAAATGACCAGTGCATGATATTACAAAATCATTCATGGGTAAAAGATAATTCAAAGTCTAGGATAGACCCACAGATTTTGTAACTAAGTATGAAAAGTTCACTGATAGGTTTTTGGATTCCGCATTGCTATAAAGCTTAAAGAACGACCACTTACCAAGTTTTGGTGTAATACCAAAGAATTATCCACAAATACCTGAAAAGCCTATTAAAATACTCTCTCCTTTTACAACTACACTTCTGTATGAGCCTGGATTTTCCTCATACTCTTTAAACAAAGCAACAAATGGTAACAGACTGAATGTAGAAGTTGTATGAAAATTCAGCCATCCTCTTTTAAGCCATAAATTAGAGACTTCCAAAATTGTAAAACAAAACCATTCTTCTCACCACTTAAACAAAACAGCTATTTTTCATAAAACATATTATTTGTGTTAACATGTAATTATTATTTTTAAATGAGTTAATAAACATTTTGATTATTTCTCAGTTTTGACTTCTAATATGGTAAATATCAACAGATACAACCCACAAAGACAAGCTGTCTGGAATTTTCAATGATTTTTAGGATCTCAGAGATCCTGAGCCCAGAGGGGTTATGACCCACTGACTGAATTGATCTTTCTCTGACTCAGGCTGGCTAAGAGGTGGGGAGAATGAGAAAGGTCACTGTTACTACAGACCTTTCTTTTCTTCAAGGCCGAGAGCATTTAAGTTAGATTTAAGTAGAGGTGGTCAAGTGGCCATGCTGTAAGTCAGAATGCAGAATTACTGGACCACAACCCACCAAGCACTGTTCTTACCTGTAACTGGACCACTAGCTGAAGTAATGGCTGGAAGGAAGATTCCTGTTACTGGCTTGGATACTGAAGGTTTCTGTTCCACTTGAAAAGTGATACCTTCCTCTTCATCCTCTTCTAAATCCGAGAGGTGATAGACGGCATCCTTAGGCAACTGGGTAAAGCCTTTAGTAATGACACCAGGTCGTGGGTCAAGAATGGTTCCTAAATTTGGTTGAGCAAGCTGCTGCCAGTGGTGCAAAGTCTGTGATCCTGAATGTTAAGACCAACAAAACAAAACAAAAAACAACAAAACCCTGTAAGGCATGCTTTAAATTTCCCGCAAATATTAAATCTTAAAATAGAGGCTAACATCATATGTGCAAAAAAGTAAGGATAATAATAAACTACTTACTTAGTTTTAATATTTTGGTAAAATTTACATAAAGTTCTCTGTGGAAGACTGACAAGATGTTAAAGGTATGGATAGTAATCTTTCTGTTTCAAAAGGAAAGTTGAAAAAAAACATCTAAAGCAGGGGTGAAAAAGCCAAGACAACAGCCTTAATGGGAACTAGGATGCTGAAGCAGTGAGGGGAAGGAAGACATGCACCCTGGAGGTGGGGCTGTATTGTCCCAGGTGACAACAATCAATACTTCCTTGGCTTGAAAACTATGCTTATGAACTTGATAGTCAAAAGCCAGGCTTCTAGATCAAAAGACACCTGAATTTCAGGGTTTTGTTTTGTTTTGTATTCTTCCCCACCCTGCTCACGACTCTCCTTTCCCCAGGCTCTCCAGGGAGAGTAGGGAAGGAAGGAGATGCTAAAAGGAGGATAAATCCCTGTGGTTCCTGTCTAAGAAACCTGGTGAAAGACCAAGCACCTGCACCGTCTAATTATGTCACTATAGACGTTTCTCCCTAGAGTGGGAAACTTGACAAATACCTGCACTGATCATTAATGAATGAAACTAACTTATACAACCCTTAGAGATTTCCTACTCAAAATTTTGTCTAAGGCAGACTCATTTATGATAATAACAGAATCATTTGAAAGTAATCAGTATTTCTTAAAACAAATTTATTTTGAATTCAAGTTCTGTCTTAGGAAGGAACAGAAACTGAAAGGAAATTATCAAAACTGGAAAAACAAAACAAAACAAAAACCGACCAACCCAGACTCATATGTCTCGAAGTAAATTACACTTCCTGGGTAAAGAACTATTTTTTGAGAAGGAAGATAGAGATGAAGTATTACATCTCTATTATTTTTATTTATCATATCCCATTTATTTTACCATGAAAACTGCTGTCAATGATATATCTTAGCTAAGGATGGGAAAGGATGTTCCTCCTTCCTCACATTTATATTAAAAAATAACACTGATGGCTGATGACTTGGAGAAAGCAGATCTCTTCATTCTTTTTCCACAAAGTAGGTACTGAAACCACACAAATGAGGTTTAGGGATAATAAAGGTATCTCCCGCACATAGTCCTCTTATAATTAATTACAGTACAAGTTCAATTCCAGGAAAGGGAAAGGCTAATAAGCAACGTGGCTTAAGAATGGCCCTTACTGATTTATTACCTTCAAGGGGCTTGACAATTTGTAATTTTTCAGGCATAAAACCTCGAAGGCAACTGACACCGCTGAGGTCTGTGATTTCCGACTGGTCAGTGCAGAGAGAGGCAAGGCTCTCCGTGGGGGTGCCACAGCCACTAGCCCCTTCTTTCTGGTCAGCCAGAACCTGGATCTTCCGCTCCCATTCTTCAGCAAAGAACTGCTTCTCACTTAAGTAGTTCTGTCGCCGCAGACTAAGGCGATGCAGTGCTGTAGCCAAATCACTATCTCCAGAGGGTCCTGGTTGACCCGCCTTCTGAACATTCCTATGGGAAAATCATTCACTGACTAGATCTGTAAGGATGATAAGCACAACCAAGACTTCTCTTTTCTACAATGGTGAATGTTCAAGAGACTGATCTTAAAACCATAGTGTTTTTTTCTTGGATCTCAAGATACAGAAATAATAAACCAAAATCACTAATACTATACATCATTTTTTACAAATCATTTCAAGCAACTTGAGACAAACAAATATATACTTATGTTTACTAACTTTTCTATTTCAATTAATTTTATATTGAAGTATAATTAACATACAATGTTATATTAGTTTCAGGTGTATAATAGACTGATTTGAGAATTGTAAATATTACTCAGTGCTCACCATAAGTATAGCCACTTAATTTATGAAACTACAGATATGAGACTATCTATAAATTTAGTTTAGGCAGCCAGAAAAGTAAACTTTATCATATTGCATTGAATCTACAATACCACTGATTCCAAAAGGTACTATTATTTTATTTTATGTACTACTAAGAGAGACAAAAATGTTACCCATTAAACTATGATATGCCATTAACAATTTCAAACATATTGAAATGTGAAAAAATTTGCTTTGGGCCATGGAATCCTCTATGAATATCGTAGAACATTTAAAAAAAAAAACCCAAGATTTGTAAATACTACATTTTCATAGTTCTGAACACATTTGTTCACTTTTTAATATTTTTGAAATTAGAGGTTTCTTACAATTGATATCAAAAGAAAGAGTAGCAAGCCAAGCTGTAGTTGCTTCTGGCTACTAGATGTGAATTCACAAAGATCTGTTTGCTGATCTTCTCCTAAGGTAATTGTATACAATGACATAGTATTGACACATAAAGCTACTGTGGGTACAAATTCAAAGACAAAAAACCCAGGGCAATGGATCTTTTTCTTTCTTTGTTTCTTCATTTTTTTGGGCAACACAAATATTTTTATTTTTGAACCAAATAAACTGCATCCGTGGACCAAACCTGTAGTTTACAGAAATGTGACCAATACCCCCCTGTGAGATGACCATGAGCAAGCTACAAAATGACTTAAGCCTCATTTTCCTCAACTATAAATTGGAAAGATACAGAACCTACACTACAGGGCTGTTATTGACAGGATGAACTAAGATTTAGCTCCTAGTCCACAATTAAGTGTTCACTAATGGTAAGAATACTCCTCTATCTACTACTGATAACAGCTAATACTTATTAGGTATCTGGTATGTTCTAGGATGGATTTCTGCATTAGGAAAGATTTCTCTCAGATGCCAAACAACTACCTTTCAAAAGTCTTCCGCTGACTTTCCAGTGATGCTGTTTAACTCTATTTACATGTATGTAATTCAATACGATGAATTAATGAAAACTGGAACAAAATCTAAGTTTCAATAAATAGGAAGTTAAGAGCAACCTACGTTTCCTCAATAGGTATTCAAGCTTATCATTTATCCCAAAGGCACCAAAGCAGTTGAGATTATGAGCATGGGTTATGAGAAAGTGTCATCTGATGCTATGCATAACTGCCAATGACCAAATAGATTCAAACAAATCTGACTTAGAACATGAAGATTTAGACTCAAATTTTGCTATACTAAAGAAGAAAGTATAAAGAATTTTATAGTTCAATGCAAGTTCCATTTTGAATATACTTAAATGCAGCCTTTTCACTCTAAAAACTTTTATGAAGTCAATAATCTGTCTTACAAATAATGCTATAGGGCATCATTACTGAATGAAAACTGACAGTTCCAGAACCTCCCTGGAATAGCACAGAACAATGCTGGAATGTAAGTATGTGAATCTGGTATGTCAATGCCATAAAAATTACAGAATCACTGCCATGAACTATGTTTCTTACTCTGAAAGCTCTTCTGAGTTGCTCCCCTGATTTAGGGGTGTTTTGTCCTCTGTTTGTTGTAAACCAGACTCAAAAGGTTTTGCCGTCATGATGACACTGGAACGGTTGGACCCTGGAATGGGTAGCAGAGATGGAAATGGGATGGAGCGGCCCCGTGTGTCATTGGCAACCTTGACAGTATCAAATACCCGTTTCTGTTGGGCTCTGTCAAAAGAGAAGCGTTCATTATTGCCACTGCCTACCACTGGAGTGCTTTAGAAGAGACATGTATATGCAATTCCTTAAAAATAAAGCCACCTGAACTGAGGGTTACTGGGGGGTGGGAGGGTAGGCATAGGGTGGATGGGTTATGGACAGTGGGGAGGGTTTGTGCTATGGTGAGTGCTGTGAAAGGTGTGAGCCTGATGATTCACAGACCTGTACCCCTGGGGCAAATAATAATAAAAAAATAAATAAATAAAGCCACCTTGACTAGCCTCTAAACTTTGAGAGAAATTATTAGAAAGTAAACTTTAGGACAAGTAAGTGTTCTTACAAATGTGAGCACTATGAAAAAAACCTAAATAATAAGCAGATTTACAATTGAATCTCAAAATACCTATCACTTAGGACTGGGGCTTCTTTTTACTTCTATCACAATGCTTAGGTAATAATACATGTGATATGTACTTACTTTTGTTTAAAGAGAGAAGATTCCTCATCCAAACTCAACTTTTTACGCATGGTCCCCTCAATCTCAGCTGCCAAAGATTCCTAAGAAAAAGAGTTTGAGATTTCTATAATGCTTAAGTAAGAAGCCTGTTAGGAGAAATGAATCATCCTTAAATAATAGAGTCTCCAGAATCCAATATTTCTGGTGTTAGAATAAAAGAAAACACAAGAAAAGAGTTACAGGCCAAAATGTAAGGAAAAAAAGAGACATTTTGGAAATACAACTTTTAGCAAGAACTTCTTTTTCATGATGTATTTTTACAGGAGAAGGGTGGAAAAAACCAACATGATAAACAGAAAATATTACATATGGAGATGCAAAGAACAAAAGGTCTGAAAGGCTGTAAACCAAGATGCCAGTAATGACTCTCTAGAGGTCAGGATTTGATGGTATTTCACAATTTCTTTTTCCTTCTTTTAATTTCTAACTTTCCTATAATAAACATGTATAGCTCTTATAATGTAGAAAAATCATTCAAGGAATGATAATAAGCAAGTTTCCACTTTCCCTGGTCAGAGAAGAGGATTTAGCTAGCATGGGTGCCATGCTCAGTGAAGCCGAGTTGACAATGATTAGGACTGGAGATACTGGTGTGAACTCATGCTTTTATATATATATAGATAGAAGAACATAAATATGGATGAAACATAGATATTGATGTGTTTGAGTGGGTGTATATATATGAATGCACATATATTTCCTAGCTCTATCTGCTGAGAGGGCCTAGATGTAATGATACACTAGTAGCAATGGATACATAGGACCCAGATCTTGAATCTAAGTATCATTCCTCATTAAAACTAACCAGGCCTCCCTGGAGAAATGGCTGATTCCAGGACTGGGACAGGAAAAGGCAAGATGAGTTTTAAGGAGATACTGCTGGCCATATCTGGAACAATTTAAGTATCAAAATAAAAAAATAGTATTAAAAGATTATGATCCACTAACTAAAATAGGAATCCAAGAGTCCATATGGACATAACTAAATGAACAAATGAATAAATAAATGAGGGAAAAATGGGTCGCCTCGATGGCTCAGTCGGTTGAGCGTCTGACTCTTGATTTCAGCTCAGGTCATGATCTCAGGGTTATGAGATCAAGCCCTGTGTTGGGCTCCATGCTGGATGTGGACTACTTAAGATTCTCTCTATGTCCCCCCACCTCAACAAATAAACAAATAAATGAATGAATAAATAAATGACACAGAAAGGCTCTGACAAAAGAATGTCGATTAATAAATGTCCAAAAAATGATGGTATTAGAAAATCACCATTTGGCAATCATCATAGTAATAACTGAGTTAGATATAAACCATCACTGCCTGTTAAAACTAGTGGATAAATGTTTGCAGAGAAAAACAGGATATTTAAATAGTCTCAAGTATAGTATCTTTCCACAAAAGAGTAACTTTGACCACTTGGCTAAGGTAGCATCTGCCAATTTTCATCACTGTAAAGTTAATTAGTAACATTCATTTAATTAACTATCAATTAGCATTAATTAACTTTTGAGTGGGAAAAGTTGGCAGATACTAACATTACCCTAGTGATCAAAATTAATTAACATCATCAGTAACAGGATAAATAGACAATGTGAGCCCCTTATTACAGTGTAGTGAGAAGAACATGGCATTATTTCTGGCAAAAATACATTGCCTGAATCTAATCATGAGGAAATATCAGATAAATCCAAACTGAGGACATTCTATAAAGGTCATGAAAGGCAAGCAAAGACAGAAGAACTGTCCCCAGTTGAAACAACCAAGTACAACATATCCTTCAAAGGCCATTGTTGGGACCACTGGCAAAATTTAAATGGGCTCTATGGATGAGATGATAGTATTGTATACCAATTACAATTTCCTGACTTTGATAGTTGTAGTATGGTTATATAAGAGAGTATCCTTATTTTTAGTAGATAAACACTGAAGTATTAGGAGATAATAGGGTGTATCTGTAACTTTCTGTGAAATGGTCCAGAAAAAAAATTAGAAAAAAATGTAAATCAAGGCCTAAATCAATAAATGAATTCCAGGAACAAGAAAAAAACTATGTTATCTCTTCTCAAGATACTTTGTACCACCAGAAACCATATCACTCTCCTAATAATCTAGTCTTATGCAAGTTTCCTTAAACAAGTAACATATGTTCCAGAAAAACTCACCCCAGAAAAAGCTCCATATGACTGTGAGAAGTAAAGATGAGCAGCGGGGCCAGATCTACTTCGAAGTTCCTTTATTTCTTCTTGGGATTCATGTAACATTCCCAGACACTCCATGTTCCTGTCCTGTAATTCATGCAACTGAAAAAAAGGATGGTAATTAGTATACTTCATTATATTCTCAACGTGACAATGGGGAAAATAAATCCCATTGGGATAAGCATTAATTTTATCCAGAGGGCTAGATAACTTTATGAATATAATTTCAATAGAAAAGCTCTAAAACTAAGCAAGGAGAGTGTACATATATATGTGTGTGTGTATACACACACACACACACACAGACACACACACACACACACACATATATATCTACAAAAAACTTACAGAGGAAGAATAATAGGTATGGGTCAAGTTAGGTTTAGCATAATGTTAGAAGTATGTATCTTTAAATGTCACTCTGAAGTCTGTAAATGACAAGATCAAGTCTACAAATTATTATGTATGTTGCAAGGGTGCTCAATCATCCCAAACAAATAGTTTTGGTGCCCTTGTTTCAGAATCTTCTTTATATAGTTAGGTACACAAGCACGGTAGAAGAGTATATAATCTTCAGAGTATTTATCTTTTTAAGATTTTATTTATTTATTTGAGAGAGAGAGTGAGAGAGACGGAGAGCACAAGCAGTGGGAAGGGGCAGAGGGAGAGAGAGAAGCAGAACCCCCGCTGAGCAGGGAGCTGTATGCGGGGCTGGATCCCAGAACTCCGGGATCATGATCTGAGCCGAAGACAGACACTCAACTGACTGAACCACCCAGGTGCCCTTTTCAGGGTACATTTTAACTTAAAAATTTCTTCAAGTGTGGTTTGTGGACTGGATCACACAGATTCTAGACCCTTACTATAGAACTTCTCTATTGGAAGCTTTTTGCAATGGTGCCTGGGAATCTCATCTATAACCCATTTTGCTAGATGATTCTTAGTGTATGCTAGGCGATCACCAAATTATATCTGATACACAGAATTTTTATATAGATAAAAAGTAAAAAGATTTTTGGTGTTTCTCCTGACATATCTGCAAAAATACTTATTATAAGAAATTATTTTAAAAACTGTTGGGTTAAGGTAGACTAGTAAAAGGGTCACATATTCCTAAATAATCTTACAAAGGATAAGGTCTTCTCTATTAATCAAGAAAGATGTCATGTTATTAATTTTAGGGAATCTTTACACTGCTTTACTTCTTAGATATCATAATTTAATCTTATTCTTTTTTTTTTTTTAAAGATTTTATTTATTTGACAGAGAGAGACACAGTGAGAGAGGGAACACAAGCAGGGGGAGTGGAAGAGGGAGAAGCAGGCTTCCCGCTGAACAGGGAGCCTGATGTGGGGCTCGATCCCAGGACTCTGGGATCATGACCTGAGCCAAAGGCAAACACTAAAAGACTGAGCCACCCAGGTGCCCCTCTTTTATTGTTATTTAAAATCTGGTAGTCACCTTTAATCATTCTTAGTCAGGAAGGTGAAAGAAACTATTCCTTCCACTCCCCCCCATATTGCACAAGATAAAGGAAGAGTTGATTACCTCCATTGTCAGCTGTCTTTGGGCATCTTTGGAAGCTTGTAGGTGAAGTCTCAGTTCTTCCTTCTCAATCACGTGCTAACAACATATTAAAAGAGAAAAATGAGCCTTTCCATATAACTTATGGGCTACTCTCCCTTTTTTAAAGACATCTTAAGAGTGTCTCTCAGGGGTAAGGTCTAGAGGACTATAAAAAGCTAACTTTTCAAAAGTCAAATAAGAGCAATAAAATAGGCAGAATATAAAATCTTAATTAAGGTGTTCAGAGGTCAACGAGCATGCGTCACTAATTCATACCACAGTTTTCTAAGGAAAATGTAACCCCACTTGACAGAGCGAAATAGTAACTTGAAAGAAGTTATTCATATATTTTGTGACAGAGAAAGACTATACCAAAAGTCAGACTACAGCACTGTAAAGGAGTAGGGAGCATGCTTACTTTGCTTACTGTATCTAGTACTTGGCAGAGTGCATGGTACGAGGCCAGTGCTTAACAAACATCTGTTGAATGAATGAATGAACCTACTTCTTTAACTTTGTGCTGAAGATCTACAATTTGAGACAAGAGAGAGGAGATCTCTTCTTGGTACCGAATCAGTTCATCACTCTTCCCAGATAATTCTTCAGTCATTCTGGACATCTGAGCATTTGTTTCACCTGGGAAACAAAAGAGAAATTTAAAAATTAATATAAATGGAGGGTAAGGGTTATTCTGTAACAAGCACTGGACTATATCACAAGTAGATTTGTAACATAACTTTAAAAAATAAACCCGGTAATGAGTAAAAGAAAATAAAGGTTCTTCTGAAATAGGCTAATGCTGAGGACTGAATAGGAAGCAACGAAGCTAAAAGAGGTGACTTGGAAAGGCAAACAAGCTAGAAGTTTTGCCTCAATCTTTTTCTTTATGAAGGACAAGAAGGCTGAAGAGAGATAGGTGAATTATATATGTTTCCAAGTACCAAGACATCATCTCATGTATGTGTTTGAGAACTCTTCGGGGACATCAATAATTTCCCACAAGCAACAAAAATTAAACTTAATAAATCTAACAAAGGAATATTTCCAAATGAAACAGTCACAATCTGTTAAAGCTATGGAGATGCTTCTGTGCAAGAGAGACTTTCCAGGATACCTAGCAAACTGAGCGAGGCCTCGGAAGCTATCCCCAGAGCCTAGCATTCTTACGTGCACGTAAAACAGAACCGTCAGAATTCCAAAGAGGAAGGAAATCGTGTATATAAAAACTCTGACATCAAACACAAGTGGCAAAACTATTTCTCAGGTTTATATAAAACTAATTAAAAGTAGACAGAAGGTCTGTAACATTTCAAAGGATGGCAATAAGCAGGCAGGAGACTGGGATCTAAGCTTGTGGGCAAGTCATTTCCTCTTCCGTTTTTTTAAAGCATAATGGTTGCATGATGGAGTTCTGAGAGAGAAGATTCAATTGACTTTCTTTTTGGTTCTCTAATATTGTTATTCTAAGCTATCACATTCTGACGCCCACAACCCAGATGAATTGGCATGATGTTTCATATCTTCTCTTTCAACATAGAAGGTTATGTATTTATAGAGAAATTAGGTATCTGTCTCTAGTAAAGCCTTTTCTAGCTGATTTATTTTTAAAAATTATTTTTATTTAACAATATAAAACCAAAATACGTTGTTATAGACACATAGTTGGCATTTAATAAATACTAAATATCAAGTTTTATGTCATCATTTAAGCCCTGGCTCTGCCACTTACCACTTTTCTAACTTTGGCAAATCATATTCTCTATATCATCTGTAGGACTATTTCCTCGTCAACAAAATAAAAGCTTCAGTTCCTTTCACTCTAACATGCTATAACCGATAGAAATCTAGGTCTTTCTTTAATGATGATGGCAATTTGAAATAAAGATATTTCTTAAATGTTTTGTTTAGTGCTGTGGGCTCAATGTGATATTCCAAGATTTTCAGTAACTATTTAAAATTGTTTCTTGAGATGCTTCTACTGAAACCATTGATTTAATTTCTGAGTTGATGATATACCACCAAAGAACTGCCCAAAAACTATGAAATAAAATGTGTTAATACATACGAAGTTCTTTTACACAGTCATTGACAAGCTGTTGTTCCTTCTCTTCATAGGTAATAGTTTCTGTCTTTATGTGACAGGCCTTCAAGAAAAAAAAAAATCAGTCTGTGATAATATCTCCCAATGACTTCACAGTATTAACTTAAAAAACTTTTAATTTTCATTTGTTTTTTTGTTTTGTTTTTTTATTTTTATTTTTTTTTAAAGATTTTATTTATTTATTTGACACAGAGAGAGAGATCAGATCACAAGTAGGCAGAGAGGCAGGCAGAGAGAGAGGAGGAAGCAGGCTCCCCGCTGAGGAGGGAGCCCGATGCGGGCCTCGATCCCAGGACCCTGAGATCATGACCTAAGCCGAAGACAGAGGCTTTAACCCACTGAGCCACCCAGGTGCCCTTAATTTTCATTTGAAGGTTAAAAGTTCACCAGATGGAAAGGAAAAATAAAATCCAAAAAAGCTTTACCTAAAATAAAGATATGGGACAGGATATGACAAACATCTCCCCCTCATTCCTCTCAGGGCCTTTGCACATGCCTACTCATCTCCCTTGGTGCCTCCCTTCGCCCATACCTTTCTGCCTCACTAATCCCTAGCCTCCACTAAAATGTCACTTACTTATTAAGTAGGACTTTGATTCCCCCCCACTGTTATACAAGTTCAGGAAACCCTGTAATTTTCCAACACAGTTCTTATTGCGGTTGTAATCAGTTATTTGTGTAAACTCCATAAGATATATATTCCACGCTGTGGCTTTCTATATTTCTTCTATCAGCTTGCTATTATCTACTTGTCAATGAATGGGATCGAAGCGACAGCGAAAGGCAAACATACATGCCTTGGCTGTCACCCCCTAATTGGAATGTTAATAGCAAATCCTTAGTTAATGCCATATTTTACCTCAATGCTACAATGTCCTAAATCTATGGCCTTTAAGGTAAAGGAAAGTGGGAATTAGTGGGAAAGTGGGAAATGTACCTTGGATCGAAGAGCCATATTCTCTTCTTCTAGTTCCTTAAGTTTCTCTTGCAGCATGTCCAACTGCAGCAAACCTTGAGATAAGCTAAAGGACTCATTGAACCGGAGAGGTGTAGAACAGCTGGAATCAGTTTCACTTTCTTCAGAAGCAATAGAGACAATTCGAAGTAATTCATCTTTCTTGGACAGCTCATGCTGCAGTTGATTAACCTGCATATCAAAGGGCTTGATTTATAAGATGGTCTTTATTTTGCACTATTTCCACGTAATACTTCTTTTAATTCATGGAGCAATTGTTTCTCACCATAAAATAAAATCATAAAATCAGTTGCTAGATTTTACTAAAGTGTTAAAAAGATAATAACAAACTTCTAAGATACAATGTTAGAGGATTAGCTCAACCAATATAGCTTTTTCTGTGCTAGGTGAAAAGCCAATTTTTATATTCTATATAATAGGAATGTAGGAAGAACATTTCATATAAGATAATGATACATTCATACTTAAAAACAAAACAAAACTGAAGACCCTTCGAAGTGTCAGAATAGACCTTCAAATAGAATTCAGAATAGACTCCTTCAAAGTCTCATCCTAAATAAAGGCTTATACTTTTAAGCTTCTATGTTAAGTATAACTCTGTATGACTTCCTAGCTTTAGTTTTAGAAAATAAATATTTTCAATGCAAAGGTTTAAATGTTATTAAACATAATGCATTTCTAAAATATAAATGAAACCAGAGAATAAATTACAGGAAATTTTAAATGTAACCATTCAAGTTAATAATAAATCAGTTCTCACTAAAAAATATTATTGCATGAAATAAATTTCTTGGGCGCCTGGGTGGTTCAGTGGGTTAAAGCCTCTGCTTTCGGCTCAGGTCATGATCTCAGCGTCCTGGGATCGAGGCCCGCATCAGGCTCTCTGCTCAGCGGGGAGCCTGCTTCCTCCTCTCTCTCTGCCTGCCTCTCTGCCTACTTGTGATCTCTCTCTCTGTGTCAAATAAAAAAAAAAAAATCTTAAAAAAAAAAAAAGAAAGNCTGCCTACTTGTGATCTCTCTCTCTGTGTCAAATAAAAAAAAAAAAAATCTTAAAAAAAAAAAAAGAAAGAAATTTCTTTACCTTTTCCTTTTGTTGGGATTTTGACTAAAGATACCTCATTTGTGTATTATTTAGGATTATTTTAAAAAATAAATTTAAGATAACATCACACAGAAAGTCTACATAAAGGGATGAGGAAAAAGTTTTAGAATCTAAGCAGGGTGCCTCATCTTTGGTAGGTACTGAACACAGGCTTTTATACTGACTAAGGTAGCATCCCATGAGCACTCCTCTGTACAGTAACATTTCATTTCTCTACTGGTTAGTTCAATGGCTGCCAACAAAGTCAACATGTGCTGGTGTTACTTACCTACGTATCATTACCACTTCAGGGGCACCCAGAAAAATAAATTTATTCATTGTCCAAGAAGTAATTATTTCATGCTACAAATACTTGATCAAAGACTTACTTGATCAAAGGCTTGTCCCAGTTGCTCCTCCAGGGCTTCATTTTGCTCAGACAAGACATGGTTCCGTTTTAAGAGAGCTTGTCCAATTCGAGCAGCTAGCTCCAGATCGCGATCTCTCTGTTAAAACACCAAACTCATCTTTTGAGTACAAACAAAATTAAACGGTAGTTTAGAAATTCTTCAGTTTCCCTAAACTCAAAAACAATGTCCTGGAAAGCATCAAGATTCATTTTAATGTCCAGATATCACAAATAAACACAGGGCCCGACACACAGGTGGTGTTTAATATATGTTGGTCAAATGGGTGGCCACACAGTTATAAATGCAAGGCGGTATTTCTTTTCAAGTGAGATTTATTCATCACCCTTTAATCATTCATCACCATTTAATTAGAATCAAACAACCCAACCTTCAAATTTATGATTTGGGGGAATTAAAAAATCAACAGGGTCTTTAAAAGATGAAGATAGGGCCTGGCACATAGTGAAAGCCCAACAAATATTTGCTGAACGCATTTGCCTATTATGCATGGTAAGGATATAGTACGTATGTTGAAAACAGTTTCAATTAGGGCAAAGTTTCAATGTATTCAGAGCCAGAGGCTTAAAGGAAAGCATAATCAAGAGCCCTACTGTCAATTGCTGCAAAAATGATAATGTGAGATAAAAGAGGGGATAACAGACTAGAAGTTTTGAGGCTACAGCTTCTGCTAAAGCATAAAGAAAGGAGTTTAAAGAAGTCGGTGGTAATGATGCAGGGTGACCTACAGAAAAGCCAAGCAAAGCAAGAGTTACTCCTATGGAGATGGTAATACACAGCAAGTGTGTGGGAATCCCACCAATGTGGTGGTGGCGAGGATTGTATTCTGTAGGATGGAAACTGTCAATATACATCTAGCTGCCTTATATACAAGCATGGATTCCACTTACATTAATCACTGTAAATAAAATTAAGCTTCTATCCTTTTGCTCTATAACCTATGAAAACAGGTGGATGAATTACCTCCAAATTTTCAAGGCCCATATATCTCATTTCCAGTATAGGCTAAGTGGCATACACAACATCATTCTAGGGAGCTGCAGGGACAGGGGAGAAGGGTACTTCAAAGAGAAAGATAGTTTCTATAAGATCAACTGAAGATGACGTATAAGGAGACAACTCTAAGAATGCCCAGTGGAAGAGAAACACTGCACATATCAAAAATGTCATGGACAAACTGAGCTCAAATAATAGTCCAAACTGATTGTAAAAGAGCTTTACAATAAATCTTAATATTAGCAATCCCCCCCTCCAAAAAAATAGTAGTCCAAACTGAAAGTAAAAAAGGGAAGATACTGCAAACTGCTGGTATGGATTTGCAATGGAGCTACTTCTTGAATGGGCAGCTCTGCTCCAGGGTAATAGCAAGGATTTATCAAACAAAACAAAACAAAACTTTTCTTTTTTTAAGATAGGGAATAGGATACGATAGGGAAGCCAGCACCATTATAAGAACAACAACAACAAAAATTAAACCCTCTATAACTTCCTAACAATAAACTTCAGGAGCCATTCTACTTCGGAATGCCAGCTGGTATGCCAGTTCACTTATAACAACCTTATACAAAATAAACAAGAACAAAGACATCACTGTTTTTCATTTGATCTGCAAACTTGAAAGATTTTAAATGACTGTCTAGTTTTAGTGTGGAGAAAGAAAAGATCTAGTCTTACCTCTGCCAGGAGGTGTGTGACCATGTCGATATCATTGTAAGTTTTGGTCATCTGCTCCACTCTGTCTGTGCCTAGAACTAAGACAGTTAAAAACAACTATTTATAGTATTTAGAAATAAAAAGAAAGTTTTAAATATTCGTAAGAGTTTAAAGATAACAACAACAACAACAACAAACCTAGGCTTTTGCAAAATGCCACTCAGGAGAATAAAAATATATGTGAAAGAAGAAATGTTTTTATATTAAACACTCAGGAAATAGACCAATTATTACAACCAAGTTATTTGATCATAAGGCAGCCACTTCCTGACTATCTCCTTCTCCCTCAGTAAGATTAGAACTTTGGTCCACTCACAGTAGAGACTGTGGGCCTGAAGAATGGATTAAATCACTGATTGTTTTATGCCCTAATCTAAATTAAAGTTCCCGAGGGGCAAGTTAGTGAGGGGTTGTGCTATTACGAATATATTTAATTAGAATTCTGTTGTGGTTATCTCGAATATCTGTGATCACCTATTATGTGAGCTAATATCAATAAACAAGGAATAGGACTTGTACAACTTTTTGTAGTTCTGTTATGAATCATAATTTTTTAGCTTAATTAAAAACTCTTTATGAAAATCTCTACCATATCTAGGTCTCTACTATAAGATAAACTGTATATTATATTATTATTTGTATAATTTAAGTCCAGGATTTCTGCATTAAATTCAGGAACTGTCAATGCATTGAATAATATAGCTCCAAAGAGAATGACTAGCATGACCTCAATGATTCCACAGTCACAATAAGCAATACCCTTTTAAGCCAAAGATGTGTACTAAAAGAGGGATCTTTTGACTTTGGAGTGCATTACATGAAACAGATCTGTGTTTGATTGAGACTGATCTTATAATTAGTTTGCTTTGAAGTGTGAAAAAATAAGAGGCTTTAAAGCAGAAAAGCTGAATTCATGTTATCTGAGTGAACCTAACCCTTCTGAAATTCATATTCCATATTTATAATATGGAGATGATGTCACTCACTCACAGGATCACTAGGATGAAATATGATAATTTAATGAGTAGTATTAGTCTACTGCTAAGTGTCATCCAAGTGTATAGTTACTGCTCTTTAAACACAGCTGGTATGTATGAAATATCCCTGATTTAAAGTTCTCAGTAAATAATGCACTGTGTTGGCAGCAGATACTATGATTTAAGTCACTTGTAGTTCTTTAGTCCCCTTTTAACCTTGAGGCTGCCCAAAAGACACTACGGGACATGTTTTACATTTTTTTTAAAGATTTTATTTATTTACTTGACAGAGAGAGAGAATGCACATGCACAAGCAGGGAGAGCGAGAGAGGCTCCCCACCGAGTAGGGAGCCCAAAGTGGGGGTCGATCCCAGGACCCTGGGATCATGACCCGAGCCAAGGCAGATGCTTAACCGACTGAGCCACCCAGGTACCCTGAGACATGTTTTACTTTTATTTGAGCTTTTTATTTTCCTTTCTAGCAAAACTGCTTTAAATGAATCTGGGAATTACCTGGAACTTAATTATTAATGACATCTTATGCCTAGCTAAAAGTAAAACAAAGTGCTGGATTAATAGTAATAGGAGACAGAAAATGAAAAAGATCTGGATAGAAACATTTTACCCCCAAAGCATCTATATTTATAAGTAGAAAAACTGGCTCCACAATTTAACCACAGGGATAAGAGAAATAGGCTTTCAGGCCAAAGGAATCTTCACAATTTACTTACAGTGTGAGATCTCCACTATTTCTGGCCTCAGTAAGATGAGACAAAAACATCAAATCATATCTATGTCCTAATTTAATTACAGAAAACCAGCCAATGGTTGCAAAGCTAAATGTAACCTAGGGTGGTGGGTCTCATCTCTAGATTCTAATTTAATTGATTTGGAGGAGCCCCAGCGCACACACAGTAAGTAAAAGACACCCAAGTGTTCTAACAGGGAGCTAGCAATGAAAACTACCAATTCAGAAGTTCACACTTGAAGCAAGAACCAGGAATCCTAGAGACTCAGATAAAAAGAGTTTTTATAAAACTAACTGGAACAATATATGATATAGTTTATCTGATGTGATTGACCAGAGTTGAAGGTAAAGTGGTGAATTTATTTTGAAATAAAACCAGTAAGTTAAGGCTGTAATACAGAGCTGTGAGGTACAAATCACACATGAAGGGGAAGAAAAAATAAAGAACACGGTAATACAGAAAAGAAATGTTTAGAGTAAAACATGTTTTAATGAGGAGAAATGAAAAAAGTGAGGATAATAATGAGGTCATAACAAGGTCATGAAAAAGACTTGGGTCCACTCGTTCTCAGTAATGGGCTCTTTGTGCCATGCTGCTGTTCTTGTCACAGTCCCACCAAGATCAGAAGGCCTTTATCTTATGAAATAACCAGTATCCATCTGTGAATGCAGGTTACAAAACAACACAGAACCCAATTCTGTTTTAAATTGTGAACATATCTTATACATGTATGGATATAGAAGAGAGGCTGGAAGGATACACATTAAAATATCATAGTGGTTATCTCTGGGTACGGATTATGGTTGATCTCTTTTCTTTTTAATCTTTTGCTAATTTTCCATGAAGAATAAATGTTATCTTTGCAATTAGAAAACAGCAACTCTTGTTCAGAGGTTTCAAAAAGCAAAAATGAATTTTCAAATGCTTAAATATTTATTATGGTGAAGAATTTAGATAAGGCAACCAGAATTCTCCAAATTTTGTTTTATGTCAAATAGTATCTATCTATGCTACTGAGCCCCCAAAGCTGGGCCACCTCAATTGCACAGAGCAGCTCAAGTGATGTCAGTCAGTTACAAAGCATATAGAAATGCAATGAATGCCTCCTTGCAGCCTCATCAGTTCTGTCTTCTCTTCCTTAACACAGTACTCTTGGTAGATTATGTTGCTTGAAAGGTTCCAAAAGTACTCAGGGCAAAGCTCTTAAGTGTTCTCTTGGCATTTAGGTATTGTGACTAAATGCTGCCAAAGTGAGAGACTAATTCTGCACTGTAACTCTGTAACCAAAAATGCAGAGCCAAGCAGACTGATTCTATTATGATCAATTCAAGTCCTATTTTCCCTTCAGTTCTCAGTTGTTAAAAATGTTATGTAGTACAGAAATTGGCAGTGTTCCTTGTTTACAGACACAAAACTCCTAACTCAGAAAATGTTTATATATTAGGGGAGATGATAAACATTTTTACAAACAATTTTGCAAGCTGACTTTCAAAGGTTGTTAATTAATGTTCAACACTTTTGGTGTAAGAGTTGGAGAATCTGATGTTCCTGAAAAGATACGGGGGGGGGGCGGCTATATATAAGTACTTTACCAATCCTTAAGTTCTAATTCTTCATAATTTCACATAGACCACTCAACCTCACATTTTTTCAGGAGAGGAAGGGCCCATGTTAATCCATTTTGATATCTCCGTAATTTATATGAGATGGTACTTGGCAGATCTCTCACGTGTCCCTTCTCAAGGTCTAGAGTTTATACCACAATTTTATACTGAAATTTAAGATGACTTCTAGCTCTCCAACTCTCTCGCAGCAAAATATCAAAAACAAAGCAACAAAAATCAAAAATGAAACACAAACCGCCCACATGGCATAGTCAGAGTCGCAAGAGCTCCTGGTAACTACAGGCAGGTCTTACAGTTTTAACCTCAAAGAAGTGACTGCTGTTCTTGCTGCTGTAATATGAGAATGCTTCTGCAATACAAAAATCTGCCTTCAAAAGCACTGAGAACAAAAACAAGGTGTCTGATGATATATACCATCTAGGACAGCTTTCTCAACAGGGTTCCAAGGAAGAATTAAGCCCTACGTATAATGATTTGAGTGAGGCAATTTTCTCAATTCTCCGATAGATAATACTCAATAGGTATCTTGGGGTATATGACTTAATTATTTTGTGGAATTTGTTGAGAGGAAATAGAAACATGTTAACTTCCATGATTAGACTTATGGTTACTGCTTCCTGAACATTATCAGTTATATTTCTTTTCCTGCCAGTAGATTAATAATTTTTGAGAGCAGACCTTGAGGAAAAGCATAACCAGAAATAATTATTTCTACAACTGTGTTTCTCTACCAAATTGTACACCCTCCCTAATTCCTTAAATTCTCCAATGAGCATCAATATGAAATGGCCACATAGCTTTGGTTGACAATGCTTTGTACTGGTGGTTCTCAGATCTTAGTGCATCAGTACTCTCAGGAGGACTTGTTAAAACACAGACTGCTATGCTCCATTTCCAGAATTTCTGATTCTTCAGATCTGGGGTAGGGGCCCAAGAATGTGCATTTCTAACAAGTTCCCAAGTGATGTTGAGCTCTTGATTAAAACTTGTAAGACTCATCATTTCCCCCCAACCCTTTTTTCTTATGCATTAGAAAGTGGTACAGGTGATCCCTTTTTCTCAAATAAAAAATACCCTGAAAGGCAGATCAGGTTTCTATTTTTAGCCTTTCCATGAACAAATGGTACTTTCTGTTATGATGCGCTCTGACTGCATTGTTCATCCCAGAGAACTCACTCTGGGTCTCTCTCTTAATAAAATTAAGGAAATCCTGAAATGACTTGTTCTGCATGCAAAATATTCTGAGTATCTTAAATTTTATATATGTCAGATACTAGGATGGAATTATTTTTTTTAGACCCACCCACTGCTCTCAAGTGTTCTATTTTAAAAGTAAACAATCTCTTTCTGGTTTGGTAGGGGTTTCAGAGAACATCCAGTATCCTTTCATCCATTTGAGGTAGGCTCCCAAACCAAACCCTGCCCATGTTTCCTTCTAAATTTATTTTTCTTCTCATAGCTCTTTCAACTTCTTTGTGTTACAAAAGAGAGAAAGTGCCTTTGCCTGTGCCACCTCTTTTTATTAGTTGTTAAAATTCATTTTAAGGAGCAGGAGTATCTACTGGCATGTGAGGGAAGTAGGGATAAGAAGAGGCTGCAGTAGTACCAGGGAGCTAAACTCCAGGATGGCCTATGAGGATGCATAATAATTATTCACAACCACAGATCTTGACGTCTCAAAGCAACAGAAAACTGTTGGAAAATGTCAGAGAATGTTTTGTATCTTGGCTTTTTAAAACATTGATCAATTTGCTAAATAAAGTAAATCACTTATCTTTTATATTCATAAGATGCAAGTTCAAAATGAATTGTATTTATATTTGAGTGAACTGGTTACCCAAAGTATGGATATCTTTAAAGTAACAGTGAAATTGAGGTATAGTACAGAGATAAAGAATTAGCAGACTAATTATAATCCTTGCTTATTTGCTTCAGAATCTTAAGTATATCATACATAGTTCAATTTTCAAATTGTTGAAATGAAAATAGTACCTTTAGACTAAAGGACTAGGACAGTTTTCTGGACCCTAGAAGTATGGATCTGTAACATCGTATTAATCTTAAGTTTTAAATTGCTCCCTTGAACATTATGATTTACTTTGTATAAAGTCCTAAAAACCAAGTATTTTAAAATCTGATTATAATTTATTTTCCAAAGAAGTTTATTTTTATTTAAAAATCTTCCTCAAAGTAAGAAATTATAAGACAGCTTTCTAGCTACAGTTCCATCCTCTAGTGGCATCTATGACAAAGAAAAAGTAAACTAAGGGACACTTTCTGTGCCACTTTATCAAAATAATGACAGAAACTAAACTTATCCTGATGAAATTTCTGTTTGAATTTTCTTCGCACAAATCTAAAAATGTATGGAACAAATAGAAATGGAAATAAAAAACAAACACTTCTCAGAAAATCTCAAGCAAGCAACTTCTCAAACTTGACAGTTAAGAAAACCTTAAGAGCTTTAATATTTAGCTACTTACAAGAATTACTGAAGAAGAAATAGTTTTATTTAAGTTTCTTGATATTCTAATTCAAGTTTTTTTTTTTAATTTATGATTTTATTTATTTATTTGACAGAGACACAGAGAGAGAGGGAACACCAGTAGGGGGAATGGGAGAGGGAGAGGCGCGCTTCCTGCTGAGCAAGGAGCCCAATGTGGGGCTTGATCCCAGCACCCTGGGATCATGACCTGAGCCGAAGGCAGACGCTTAGTGACTGAGTCACCCACGTGCCCCTCTAATTCAAGTTTAAACAATGTTTATAATTTTTTTTCCTGAGCAGTAAGTAACCTGGTTCTAGGAAAACTACTATTAAAAGCAAGTTAATGATTACTGTGAAAATTAGGATTTCACACCAATCATTAAAGACACCGAAGCACTCACTGGGAAAAGGATTAGGAACTGACACGATGTCATATCTAACTCAAATGAGAAGAATTTTACAAACATATCAACGTTGAACTTATAGACTTTTATTATATATCCTAGTAGCTACTATGCACACAACATTTTTACAGTGACTGAATAAAAAAGAGTTCAGCTCAACCTGAAGCAGATGTTTGGAATGAGGTCAAAAGCAAAAAGGTCCATACTTTAGTTATTAAAATTACTTATGTATCCAAAAACCATACTTCTTAATGACTGACCTCATTCCTGTGACAGTGTTTAACAGGAAATATAAAGTAAGATAGCTTATGGCTCAGGATATCAAACTACTGGGATAATAAATGTTTTGAGATATAAAGGGATATTAAAATTTTCAATTAAAATTTCAACTACTTTTTTTTTAAGTTCCTTTCTCTACTCAGTCTGAGAAAAGTATCAAATAAAAGAAAGGAGAAATGGAAACATCTGAGTATTGCTTCCAACCCCAGACACTCAGAGTCAAAAGAATGACAAACTCACTCCATTCAAACGTAACACAGAATCATCTCTTTGTGTTGTGAAATCAGTTTGAGTTAAAGCAGGTACACAATGAACAATGCCTAGGGATGCCAAATGTTTTAAAAGTCAACATACGTATGACCTTTATCTCAATGGACAAACTCTAAGAGGGTAAAAAAAAATACTCACTCATATAATGGAAAGTCTCTTCAGCAAGGACTGGAGAGAGGGCATCAGATGCATGCTGCTGCTGATGGTGTGGGGACTGAGTCCAGTCTTGATTTTCATACAGAAAGAGAGAGTCTACTCTTAGCTTATACTGGGGTAGCTGTTCTTCCAGCAGACTCACCAGCTCAACTTCAGGGAGATCCTCATTGGAGCAGACATCTAAAGAGGAGAGTCCATGTAAATGAAGCCAAAATATTCCAATTTACTAGGCTACAGAGAAAACATCAGTGAAATTAGTTTGCAAAAGTAGGATAACCAAAGAAACACTAGCCAGGATAATTTCTCCAGTGATTTTTATTAATATATGTTGGTACTACAGTTGGTCTTTCTCTAGGTTTCTTTAATATGAAAACTTCTATAGTAAAAATAATACCATGAATTTTAATTATACCCTATTTAAAAATATATTGCTTGGTGAATATAACTATGTTTTAAAAATTAAAATGAATTTGAACAAATTTCTTATTTCCTCCTTATCAGCCTATTTAGTATTGCTTAAAAGAGAGCTGATCTCAAATAACATACATGCTTGGGGGGGAAAAGGCAACACAAAACAATGAGCAGAAAATAGCTCAAAAGGAGTAAAATGACATGTTCTTTAATAACAAAATTTGAATGCTGTGGGAGGATTCTACAAAATTTGAAAAAATGTTTCAGTATATTCATACAGGAGATATAAAAAATTAACATTTATTGTTTAAATGTTAACCAGTAACATTAACATTTTAGCACAGTGTTCCAGCACTAGTACTGGAATAAGTACTTTATCATTTTTGTTTGAAAGATGTGGTACATTTGAAGTCCTAAATACGTTTCACATCATACTCTCTCGCCTACACACCTCTAGCTACCTCCTTCATACACATCTCTGAACACACTTGGCTTCTCTCTGCCTTTGTGTGTTTGCTCCTGGCTTCCTGTTCCAAATACTACCCCTCATTTAACACTTCCCAAATTTAGCAGTATACAGAAAAAAGTAAATGTATCCCTTTTAACATGCTTAAAATAGAGAAAATACAGGATGTCATATAAACCCTCACACTTTAGAAAGAGATCTGGTATTTCCTTTGTGGGTGGTACAAAGAAACATTCTAACTCTGTCAAAGAACAACAAAATTCATTTTAAGAAAGCATATCTTAAAAGAGTAAATCTCTACTACTTGACCTTAATGACACTTTGGCAATTCAAATATGAGTTTTAAGCTGACAATATCACATACCTCTCTTTATCTGGGACAAGCAGTGACTTCATAATCACAAAGATGAGGTACATAATCACAGAGATAAGGTACATTTAATATCTTTAATACAGTTCTAAAGAAGCTCTCAACCCTTAGCAGATCTTTTTAAAAGCCCTAGAAATACAACCAAATTTTATTACTACAAATTCCACATGACCATCCAAATTTTTCCTGCCATAAATTTATCACATACAAATTGTCAGTGTAATACTTGAAAGAAAAGAAGTTGACTATAAATACACGCTGAGCTATAAACAGGCTTGTGGGCAATTCATGAAATAAAGAACAAAATTTAATATTCATTAAAAGAGCTTTTATTCCTAGAAACTGCCTTTTTATTTTATTTTATTTTATTTTATTTTATGTGACAGCTCTTTCATTTTAACTGCTTAGCAAATCTTTAGTGTAAGTGATCTTTTAAAATCTTTACTGTAATTTCCTTCCCTGTCACCTTCTCTTCACCCCACAACATGTTTATTTAACAAAATTGCTAACCATCTAAATTAGAAATTGTCTTTTAATATGCATTAATGAAATTCTGTGAAAATTCAAGGTTACCAGTTCCCTTCTTCCAAAAGGTACTTTCAAAAATGCATATACAATCAAGGTTTAGTAGATCAAATATCTTTGACTCACTCCATTTGCTTCTGTATTTCTGATAATGTACTATTTACTACTCTCCTGATTACCCAGTCTTAACAACCCCCTTGCTAACATTTTATCTTCCAAATGTCATCTCCATATGCCCACTTATTTTTAGCCACATTGTGTCCATTTAGATTCAAGGACTCCTTCTGTTTCTCTTGAAGAGCCTCAAAACTGGTCTGTCCTCATACACTCCAATTTTCCTCCATATCTTCATCTCCACATTATGTCACTCTCCAACACAAGGCTAGAAGAGGTCTGAATTTCATCTAGCCATTGGAGAAAACCTTATGAACAGTTGGGATAATCAGTCAAGATCTTAGAAAGGCCATGCCTACTCTTAGTAGGATTAAATTAATGTTAGAAAAAAGCATACTACAGTATGATCTAAAATGTGATCTAGAGACCCACATAACAAAGATAAAAAAAAAGCCTCAAGAGGATGGACCTTATTAGCAAGTACCTTAAGGACCCGTCAGAATAAATTTTAACAGTCTTCCAAGGAAGACAACAAAATCTAAACATCTAACGATGTAACATTCAAAATATTAAACATTTGATGAAAGATTATTAGATATGCAAAGAATAAGCAAATTGTAATCCATTACCAATTGGAAAATGAGTCAACAGAAACAGGTCCAATAATGACAAAGATGATAAAATTAGTAAACAATAATTTAAAAACAGCTATTATTAACACACTCAAAGATTAAAAGGAAAACATGAAAAGAGAAAGAGAATCTATATCAATGTTTATAAAGCCCAAGTAGAAATAGAGTATAATAATTAAATTGAAAAACTGACTAGATAACATTAACAGATTAGACATTCTTCAGAAGTATAAAACAGTAGTAGACTCGAAGGCATAGTAATGGAAACTATCTAAAATGAAGCATAAAAAAAAACTGGGGATAAAAGGAACAGATATTAGTGATTTCTGTCATAGTATCAAGCCATCTAACATACATGCAATTGGAGTCACAGAAAAGGAGACAGGCAGAGCAGAAAGAATATTGGAAGAAATAATGGCTGAAATCTTGCAAATTTAATTAAAACTATAAATCCATAGTTCAAAAAAGCTTGATTCTAAGCAGAATAACACAAAGAAAATCCATAAAGAAAATCCTAAAAGCAGAGAGAGAGAAAAAAAGGACACATTACATTTGAGGGAACAAAGACAAGAATAATCTCATCAGAAGCAAGGCAAAGTAGATGAGGAGAGATGCCATTAAAGTGCATAAAAAGTCAACTCAGAATTCTGTACGAGTGAAAACACCTTTCACAAAAGGTGAAATAAAGACTTTTCAGACAAGCATAAAGTGCAACTATTCATAGCCAGCTAACCTGTATTACAAGAAATGTTAAACTTCCTCAGGCAAAAATGATACAAAATGCAAAGTTCAATCTACAAAAAGAAATAAAAACTGACAAAACTAGCAAATCTGTATGTAACTATATAAAACTTTTATTCTCATTACTTAATCTATAACTGTTTAAAGTAAAAATAACAATTAATTATGTATATAACATGTAGATGTAAAAGGCAACAAGAATACACAGGATGATGAGGGAAACAGAAGATTACTGTTGTAAGGATGTCACTTCATGAAATAGTATAATGTTACTTGAAGATGTACTGTGATAAGTTAAAAACGCATATTGCAAACACAGAGCAACCACTTAGAAAAATGAGAGGTGTACCTACTAAGTCAATAGTGGAATTAAAATGGAATCCTAAACAAAACAAAACAAAACAAAAATCCCAAACTCAGTTCAAAAGAGTGAAGGAATGGGGGAAGAACAAAAGACCATTAAATGGAACAAAGGGAAAACAAATGATAGTACAGAGTCTACTGACTCAACCAAACTGATAATTATATTAAATGTAAAACATCTAAACACCCCAATTATAAAGTAGAGATTGTCAAACTGAATTAAAAAACAAAAGCAATCTAACCATAAACTCTCCAAAGGAGATGTCCTTTAAATATTCAGGTAAGTTAAAAGTAAAAGGATGAAAAATGCTATCATACTAATTCTACATAAACTCTTTTCAAAAACAGAGGTGGGAATATTTTACAACTCATTTTATGAGGTCAGCATTACTGTAATACCAAAACCAAACAAAGACACTGCAAAAAAAAAAAAGTACAAACCAATAATTTTCTCGAATGAGGCATACACACATATACACAAAACATTAATAAATCAAATCCATGATCTATCAGAAGGATAATACATATGGCCAAGTGTGGGTTTTCCCCCACAAGGTTGGTTTAAAAATTCAAAAATAAAAAAAATTAAAAACCAACAGAATTCACTACATTGACTAAGAAAGAAAGAAAAGCCATCTCAGTAATCGAGAACAGGCATTTGACAAAATTCAACACCCATTCATGATAAAAATCTCTTATTCAACTGGGAGAAGAAAAACAATTCTCCAATTTGAAAAAGGCCATTCTAAAGGAAATTAATGACAAGACTGTAACTTTTCTCTAATATTGGAAATATGGCAAGGATGTTTATTCTCATCACTTTTATTAAAAAATATACTATACTATTCAAGAAGGCAAGGAAAAGAAATAAAACACATCCAGAATGAAAAGGAACATATAAAACTGTCTCCATTTGTAGACATTATGGTTTACATAGGGAATTCTAAGGGATCTATACGAAAGTTAATAAAACTAAGCTGGGATACCCAAATGGCTCAGTCAGTTAAGCATGTGATTCGACTTCGGCTCAGGTCATGATCTCAGCGTCATGAGATCGGGCCCCACACTGGGCTCTGTGCAAAACATGGAGCCTTCTTGAGCCTTGTTAAGATTCATATTCATTCTCTCTCTCTCTCTCTTGGTGCCTAAGTGGCTCAGTTTTTTGGTTTTTTTTTTTTAAAGATTTTATTCATTTATTTGACACAGAGAGAGATCACAAGTAGGTAGAGAGGCAGGCAGAGAGAGAGGAGGAAGCAGGCTCCCTGCTGAGCAGAGAGCCTGATGCAGGGCTGGATCCCAGGACCCTGAGATCATGACCTGAGCCGAAAGAGGCTTTAACCCACTGAGCCACCCTGGTGCTCCAGTGGCTCAGTTGTTAAGCATCTGCCTTCAGCTCAGGTCATGATCCCAGAGTCCTAGGATCGAGCCCTACATCGGGCTCCCTGCTCTCCCTCTCCCACCCCTGCTGGTGTTCCCTCTCTTGCTGTGTCTCTCTCTGTCAAATAAATAAAGTCTTAAAAAAAAAAAAAGATTCTCTCTCTCTCTCTCTCCCCATCTCGTGCACCCACCGCCTCTGTTGGCATGTTCTCTCTCTAAAAAAGAAGTTTTTTAATAAAAAAATAAAACTAAGTAGAGTTACAGAATACAAGGTCAACATATAATCAATTTCATTTCTATACACCAGCAATAAACAACTGTAGAATGAAATTAAATAAAAAATGCCATTTACAATAGCAAAAATAAATACAATTTTAAGATTAAATTAAATATGTGTAAGACCTGTATAATAAAAACTACAAAATACTGTTAAAAGAAATTTAAAAAGTCCTAAATAAATGGAGAAATATACCACGTTCACCGACTGGAAGACTAAATTGTCTTAAGATGTCAATTCTCTGGAGTCTATGTAATGCCATTCAGTTGGAAATTGACAAGTTGATTCTAAAATTTATGTAAAGATGTGAAATAGGAATGGCCAAAATAATTTTTGGGGAAAAAAAAGAACAAAGAGAATTTATACTACCTGATTTCAAGATTTACTACAGAGTTACAGAAATCAAGACAATATGGTATTTATGTAAAGACAGACTTAGGGATTAAAGGAACACAGTGAAGCATCCAGAAATAGAACCACACATACATATGCAAGTAGTTTTTCAATGACATTACTAAGGTAATTCAATAGGGTGAAAGATAGTGTTTTCAATAAGTGGTGCAGTAACAACTAAACACTCAATTGAGAAAAAAAAAAATCTGGACCCTAACCTCATTCCATATGCAAAATTAACTATAAAATGGACCACTCACCTAAATGTAAAAACAAAAACTTTAAAACTTTTATAAAAGAAAACAGAGGATGCCTGGGTTGGTCAGTGGGTTGAGTGTCTATGGCTCAGGTCATGATATCAGGGTCCTGGGATTCAGCCCCACATCAGGCTCCCTGCTGAGCAGGGAGCCTGCTTAGATTTCTCTCTCTATTCCCTCTGTCCCTCCCCTGCTCATGCTCTCTCTCACTCACTCTCTCTCTCAAATAAATAAATAAAATCTCAGGGTCCCCTGGGATGAAGCCCAGAGTCTGTTAGGCTCCCTCCTCAGCAGGGAGTCCACTTCTCCCTCTCCCTCTGTGCCTTTTCTCTTTCAAGTAAATAGATAAAAAAATCTTTACTAAAAAAATAAGTAAACAAAAGAGAACAAAGAAGAATAACTTTGTGATCTTGAAGTAAGTGAAGATATTTTTAAGAAACAACATAAAAAAACATTAAAATATTATGAAAGCAAAAATTGAAAACAAGACCCCACCAAAATATAAAGCTTTTGCTTTTCAAAGCCTTTTGCTCTTCAAAAGGCATTAAGAAGATGAAAAGGCAGGAGCACATGGCTGGCTCAGTTGGTAGAGTATAGGACTCTTGATCTCAGGGTTGTGAGCTGGAGTCCTACACTGGGTGTTGAAATTATTTAAAAACAACAACAAAGATGAAAAGGCAAGCTGGTATGGCAGATAATATTTGCAACCCATTTATCTAACAAAGGATTTACATCTAGAATATAATAAACACATTAACAATTCAATGGTAAGAAAAATTTTACGATGGGCAAATTATTTTAATAGACAACTCTAAATAAGATCTAGAAATGGCCAATAAGCACAAGAATAGATGGTTGACATCATCAGCCCAATCAGGGAAAAATAAATTAAACCCAAAAGACATACCAGGACACACCTACTAGAGTGGCTTCAGTCAAAAACTGACATTACCAAGTGCTGGTGCTGTAGAATAGAGGTCAGCAGAGCAGCCTCTAGCCTGCTGCCTCTGCCTGATTTTGTAAAGCGAGTTTTATTGGACCACAATCACATTTGTTCTTTCATATTTTGTCTGTGGCTGTTTTTTTGCTACAACAGCAGAGTTGAGTAAATGCAATTCAGCAATAAAAATGATTGAACTACTGATACATACCACAATGTGGATAAATCTCAAAAACATTTTGTTGCACAAAAAAGCCAGATATAAAAGACACGGGTTAATTTGTATGAAATTCTGAAATTAATTTGTATGAAATTATATAGACAAGCAAATTTTATCCATAGTGACAGAGAGCAGATCAATGGTTGCCAGGCTCTGGATTCAAGGAGCTTCTGGGGAGACAATAAAAATGTTCTATAACTTGACTGAACTAGTGGTTACATGAGTGTATATATTTGCCAAAACCAAACTGTGCACCTAAAATGGGCACATTTTATTTTATCTTAATAAAGAGATTACAATAAAGCTGAATAAAAAATGGAAAAAACTTTGGGTTTGGATGGATTTCAGAATTTTTTGGAGTTTGAGAAAAGTAATGTTATGTGTGTACTGTAGGATGTATAACAACTCCAACTGGTTTTGTAGCAGCACCCCATATTTAAATACATTAATACGTTTTCAGCAAACAAATATTCACACTAAGTAAAATAAGTCCAGGCATAGCTACACAGGTCAGGTTTTGTGCACCAGTGAATTTTAGAACCAAAGTTTAGAAAAAACTTAGGGTGTTCAGAGTGTTTTTGATTTGGTCTTACAGATAAGGGCTTATGGGCCTATATCTGTGTTTGAATAACCTATATGTCCTCAGAGCTTCTTAAGTGTCACAAACTGTTGTCAGGTGTTTGCAGGGTATATGAAAAAGCAACTCTGTCCTTGTCAAAGATATGAATAGAAAGACAAGAAGGTCCTGCTGACCAGGGCTCAGGGCTCACATGGCACAGGAGAATCCGACAGAGCCAACACCCAATACATAAAGGCTGATTTTGATAATCCAGTAGTAGACCAGAAGAAGGAAAGATTAATTCAGATGGTCTCTCAGGAGATCAGGCTGTAAAGTGAGGACAGGGTTTCATCATGGCAGATCTTACATATTAGGAATTGCACTTCGATATTCATTAAACTGGACTCACCAGTGATACTCTCTGAGTCTCTGTGATTGATATTCATGAGGGTTTCTTCACCTGTTGGTGATGTAAAAATGGCATTCTGTGATTGACTCATGCAGGATCCTTTCTTGCTTTGGTTGACAAGGGCAGCTTTGGTATGAATCAGAGTAAAGGAAATCCATCAAGCCATTCAATAACAAAATGGATCTGGTCGTACAAATATTTTCTTTAAAACAGCTTTTTTCTGATGAGTCAAATAACATCTGTAGCAATGAGTGCTCTCATGTGATTATCATACCCTGGAGAGTCATGACCTAAAACAAAGAACACATCAAGCAACTTTAGAATTCAGTATGCTCTATAATAACAGCAGTCCAATTACCTGGAATCTCTGTCATTAAGAATGTTTTTCTAGTGACACATACAACATGGATAAATCTCAAAATAATCATGTTGGATGAAAGAAGTCAGACAATAAGAAAATATATAGTGTACGATTCCATCTACATAAAATTCTAAAAATGTACACCTATCTACAGTAGCAGAAAGCAGATCAGTGGCTTCCTGGGGCTGGGGAAAGGGATTACCAAGGGGCAGGAGAAAAGTTTTGGGGATGACGAATATGTTCATTATTGTGGTATGTGGTGGTGGTTTCACAATTACATACACATGTCAAAACGTATACGTGCAATCTAATAATAAATTATATAACGTTTAAAATTTTTTAAATAATCAACTATTTAAAGTATAATAATAATAATAATAATATATTATGGGGTCTATAACATATGGAGAAGTAAAATGTATTACAATAATAGCACAAAGGCCAGGAAGAGAAAAATGGAAATATACTGTTATAAGGCTTTTACATTATACATGAAATAGTAAAATATCTCTTGAAGGTAAACCATGATAAGTTAAAGATGTATACTACAAACCCTAAAGCAACCAATAAAATAACTCAAGAACTACAGATAATGAACCAACAAAGGAGATGATATGGAATGATAGAGTTTTCCCACTTTGGCACTGTTGGTATTTGGGGATAATGCTTGGTCATGTGCATTGCAGATGTTTAAGAGTATGCCAGCAGAATTCTCTCCCCAGACCCTCTCCCAGTTGTAAAAGCAAAAACGTCTCTGGACATTGCCAAATGTCCCCTGGTCGGCAAAATCACTCCCAGTTGAAAACCACTGATATAAAAGATGCTCAACCTCACTTATGACGAAATAAAAATGTAAAGAAGCCATTTTTCACCTACTAGATTAGCAAACATTAAGTTTTATTATATTCATTGTTAGAGAGGGTATGGAGAAGCAGCACTCATACTGTTGATAAAAGTGCAAACTGGTACAAACTTTTTGAAAGGCTATTTGGCAATGTCTACCAAACTTGTAAGGGCACATACACCATAATTCAACAACTCTATCACTAGTAATTTATAATATGGATATACTCACAAAGTATGACAAAATATAGCCACAAGAATACCCATATGGTATTTTTTTAAGCATAAACACATGACTAGAATGAAAACATCCACAAAGAAATGGTTTAATAATGGTACACAAATGAATGTAATGCATTAAATATGGGTATGTAGTACTTGAAAAAAATTGTTATCAGTTAGGAAAACTGTTCAATACTAATTATAAGTCTGGCTTTGTATCAAGACAGTCTCTACCAAATAGTCTCTACTTAGCAACTTGCAGCTTCTATTTGTGGCTAATTCATTCTCATGCATACTATTTATAGGCATTGTAAACATTCAGTGTTTTGTAAGAGTCACCCCCAAGAAATGGAAAGGAACAAAATAAAGGCATTAAAAGAAACTGAAAAATGGTCACTGAGGTAGACCAGAAAATATTCTCAGTAAATACTAGGAAAGAGAGTTTCAGAGATGAAATGGGCAAAAGAATTAAACATTACAGAAAAGGCAAAGGAGAGATTTGTTTAAAAAACGAGGGTACTAGGACCATAAAATCAATATTAACCTTCCAGAAACCAAATCAGCCAAGAAGTTAGGCCCCAAAGCTAGGCTGCAAGGAGTAAGGAAGTGAGATGGTAAGAATGGAGTTTACTGAGTACAGACCAGGATTTCCAATACCAGCTTTCAGGTTTACATGGACCAGTAAAATTTCAAAAACTTCTGAGGTTATTGGCATAGGGTTTCCTTTTTTTAAAAAAATACATTTTGTAAAGAAAAAGACCTAATGGAATACACAACAGTTCTTCCCAAAAAAGGAGTTTATAATTTTATGTTGATATAACAAAAATTTATTTTTCTATATCTGAATTCAGAAAATTTTAATAAATAAAAAATTTTAAATTCTATACTAAAGGGCAACTTAAGGAATAGGAGATGTTTGCAAATGATATATCTGCTAAAGGGT
The DNA here is from genome assembly GCA_002007465.1 of Ailurus styani. Classification (NCBI taxonomy): domain Eukaryota; kingdom Metazoa; phylum Chordata; class Mammalia; order Carnivora; family Ailuridae; genus Ailurus; species Ailurus styani. The sequence continues at coordinate 2,776,436 of LNAC01000114.1, forward strand.
TAGTATCCAAAATATATAAAGAACTTACAAAAACTCAACATCCCAAAAACCAAATAATCCAATTAAAAAGTGGGCAGAAGATATAAACATTTTTCCAAAGAAGACACTCAGATGACTAATAGACACATGAAAAGATGCTCAACATCACTCATCGTCAGGTAAATGCAAACCAAAATTACAGTGAGATATCACCTCACACCTATCAAAATGGCTAAAATCAACGACACAAAAAACAACAGGTGTTAGCAAGGATGGAGAGAGAAATGAACCTTCTTGCTCTGTTGGTGGGAATACAAACTGGTGTGACCACAGTGGAAAACAGTATGGAGGTTCCTTGAGAAGTTAAAAATAGAACTACCCTATGATACAGCAATTGCATTACTAGGTATTTACCCAAAGAATACAAAAATACTAATTCAAAGGGATACATGCACCCCAATGTTTACAGTAGCATTATCTACAATAGCTAAATTATGGAAACAACCTAAATGTCCATCGACTGACGTATGGATGGATAAAGAAGATGTGGTATGTACACACACACACACACACATACACACACACACACACACGAATATAACTCAGCCATAAAAAAGACTGAAATCTTGCCATTTGCAATGACATGGATGAACCTAGAGCATTATGATAAGCAAAATACATCATTCAGAGAAAAACAAATACCATATGATTTCACTTATATGTGGAATTTAAGAAACAAAAGTACAATGGGAAAAAGAGAGAGAGAGAGAAAGAGGTAGAGAGCGACAAATCAAGAAACAGACTCTTAACTACAGAGAATAAACTGATGGTTACCAGAGGGCAGTGGGGTGGGGAGAATGTGTGAAATAGGTGGTGGAGATTAAGGAGCACACTAGTAATGAACACCGGGTGTTGTATGGAAGTGTTGGATCACTACATTGTACACCTGAAACTAATATAACACTGTATGTTAACTAGAATATAAATAATTATATTGTAATTGTTTCCTTGAAATATGTCTGTCAATACAGCAATCTGCACTAGCCAGTGCAAAATGAAGTAATACTCAAAAGTATTTTTTTAGGTACTTTAACTCCAGTTGTCAAAAACTCATTTTCATATCCATGATCAGTCTACTGTATGCAATTGAAGACTTCCCCATGTACCTTATTGTCCAAATTGCCATTCTTAAATCAATCATTGCAAGGGGAATGGTACTAAAATTGGATCAAACCAATAAAGATTTATCTGCCCACCCCCACACCCAGAAATTGGGAGGAGGAAGAAAACAACCTTCCCTGAGTATACGACCACCAGGTAATTGAACAAAATCTTAACTAGGGGTTCTGCCATCAAAGAAGTGAGGGAGGGGATGATGATTCTTGAGTAGGCAACCAAAACCATCTACTACCTAAGTCTTTATGTCACATATGATCTTTACCAAGGTCTTTTAAATTCTAATACTCCAGAGACCCAGATTTATAGATTATAAAGCCAGCAGTATATCTTTAAAAATAGAATGGTAACACAAATATAAGAATAAACATGCTAGTATATAATAGGCCTAGTGCAGGGTCAGCAAACTACTGCCTGAAAGCTGAATCTGGCCTGTCGCCTGTTTCTGTGTAACCTGTGAGTTAAGAATAGTTTTTATATTTCTGAATAGTTGAAAAATATCTAAGTTAAAATGTTTCATAATATGTGACAATTATATGAAATTCAAATTTCAGTGTCATAAATGAGAACACAGTCAGACTCATTTGTTGAGATACTGTGAACTTGGCTGTTTTCATGTTACAGTGGCTGAGCTTAGTAATTATAATAGAGAACTTAAAGTCAGGCAAAGCCTAACATATTTACTATCTGACCCTTTATAGAAAAAGTTTGCCAACTGATCTAGTAGTAAAATAATTCAAGGATCAAATAACCATCTGCCTAAATCAGTGATTTCCTAGATCAACTTCTTAAACAAGGAATTCACTCTACTTTTAGATACTTATAATTAGATCACTACCTCTTGAAGAATTTCAGTGAAGAACAGACTTCTACTTTCTACACCTACAAGTGTATTTAAAGTTATTTCAATTTCTAAGAAAGCATTTTTTAAAATGTACTAAGTTACAAATTTGCTTGTGAAGAAAGTAGAGAGAGGAAGATAAGGAAGAAAGAAGAGAGGGAGGAAGAAGGGGATGAAAAGGCAGAGAACAGAAGCAAGTGCTTCTCATACTAGTCCAAAGTGCTTTTTAAACAGAACTATGGTTCCAACCATATTCTAATCAAAGACCATTGTGAAAATCTAATAATAACCTTGGGATATTTTGCCTAGCAGCCACTCACCCACTAGATGGTTTAATCTTTAATATTTACATTAGCATTCATATTTTTCTTTTTTTAACATTTATATGTATTATACAGAAACAAAATAAACTATGGACTCTAGATCTTTATTCTAGAGGATCGCTTTCTAATTAGTTTTGGACGTAGTGTTAATTGCTTAGTGTCAACTCTACATGCAAGAATAAAGAAAACCAATTTGAATATAGAACTAAGTCCATCTTCAGAGTCACACATGAAGAATCTAGACCTTGAGGGTAATCCAGGAACCTGCCTAACAAGAAGACTGCACCAGGTCAGGGATGATCTGCAAATGATATGTTCTTCCCAGTGACTCTTTAGAACTTAGTAAACTCTTGGGATATAGCCTGGTCTAGATCTGAGGTCCTCAGCAGGACTAGTGTGGAGTAGCAATGCTGAGTATAAAACAATGGCACCTTGGCATTAGACAAGCCTGAATTTTCATCTTATTTACTGAACATCTTATTTACTCCGAACACGTCATTTAACAGTTCTTCATTGTAAAGGTGGGAGTAACTACTCTTTAGAGGGAGGGTCAGTATGAGAACTAAATAAAAAATAGAAATTCCTAGTTTGGTACCTGCCATAGTGTAGACACTAACATGCTTATTCCCTTCAGCTTCCCCCTTTCGTTTGGGCCTGAGAAAAGATGACGTCTTCTGCCTAATATTTCCTAAATTTCTGGCTCAACAGCCAACTCTAAGCTCAGAATAGCTACCCTGTTTATGTAATAGATGTAGGCTAAAGATTGAATAGTCTTTGTATCCAAAGAGAAAAGGACTAAGCAATAAAGTGACAAGTGCCTTGCAAAGCAAGACTATTGAGGGAGATTATTATTGAAGCTCATTCCTTGTAAGGATTCCGGAGAAGAGCTATTATAATAAAAGCCTTAAGTATAACTAGTACCTTTATTTGTAACATAGCAGCTATATTAGTTTCCTATTGCTGCTGCAACAAATTACCAGAAATTTAGTGGTTTAAAGCAACACCAATGCATTATCTTACAGTTCTGGACATCAAAGGATTAAGTGATTTTAATGGACCCAAACCAAGGTACTGGCAGAATTGTGCTTCCTCTGAAGGCTCTAGGGAAGAATCCATTTTCTTGTCTCTTCTAGCTTCTAAGGCTGCATTCCTTGGCTCAGGGCTCCTTCCTTCACCTTCAAAGCCAGCAGCACATGCATCTTCAAATTTCTCTGCTTCCATTGCTACGTAACCTTCTGCTGAATCACCCTCTACCTCCCTCATATAAAGACATCTATGATTACATTTAAGGCCCAATTGGATAATCCAGGATAATCTCCCCATCTCAAAATCCTTAATTTAGTACCTTCCGCAAAGTCCCTTAGCCATATAAGGTAATATTCATGGGTTCCAGGGGATTAGGATCTAGGTGTCTTCGGCAGCCATTAGTCAGCCTACTTCAGTGGCTAAGAACACAGATACTGGAGTTAGACTGCCCATATTTGAGTCCCAGTTCCACTACTTACTAGTTGTAGGGCTGGACAAATTACTTAATCTCATTTTTCATCTGTAAAACGGGCCTAATAATGAGGTCTATGTATTTGGTTGCTATGGGGATTAAGTGAGTTATGAGAGGATAATAGGAACAACTACCTCAGAGGGTCGCTGAGGAAATTACATGAGTTAATACATGTAAAGCTCTTAGAACAATGCCTTAGAGAACAGTAAGTGCTATGCAAATATTAGTTATTATTTCTATCACCACCAAATAGTACTAGTTTATTATCTTTACTGTTATTGTGCCTTATATAAAGTTGGGAACAATGTAAACCCTGCTCTTGACCACTTAATGGCATTTCCTCTTAACATAGGAAATCCCATTTACTTCCTGTCCTATAACAAGTGATGTTAGTTTAGTGCCATTTTTCTTTCTACCTCTCGATGCATGAATAAAACAGAAAGTTTTCAGAGCCAGAGTCCTAAATGTAGTAGAAACTGCTGGCAAACCCTGGCAAACACAAATGACACATTTTCAGTGCCCTTCCTAGTTTGTACAACACATTCTTAGTACTTCATTGAGCACCAACTATTTTCTATGCTGGATCTTTATTCACTCTTTCCAGGAACAACTTCACTGCTTTTCTTCAATCAACCAAGCATGCATTATTTAACAAGAAGCCAGCCTTTATAATTCATGCACACGTAGGAGAAAATAGAGTAAAACAGCCAAGTGATTTATTTAAACAAGAAGACTTAAAATGAACAACCAAAACATGTCATTGATAGAAATATTGCTGAAGAAAACAACATGGCTAATGACTTAGTTTAGCCTAGCCATGGAAACAAAATGGTCAACAGTGTGTGCCAAAATATAGGTCCTGTGCCTTAAAAAAAAAATCTACTACTTCCTTAAAACAGCATACTATGGCCAAAACAGCCTCATAGAAAAGGCTAAAACAATTCAGAGAAACTTCATCTTAATAGAAGCACAGAGCCTAGAATTAAAGTAAACATATAGATTTTTTTAGAAGATTTTATTTATTTGTCACAGAGAGAGAGAGTGCAAGTACAAGCAGGGGGAGTGGAAGGCAGAGGGAGAAGCAGACTCCCCGCTGAGCAAGGAGCCCAATGCAGGACTCAATCTCGGGACCCTGGTGTCATGACCTGAGCCAAAGGCAGACACTTAACCAACTGAGCCACCCAGTCGTCCCTAAATAAAACCTTAAGAAAAAAAAAAAAAGTTGGAAAAAAAAGGGTGGGGTGTGTGTGTCACCAAAAGCCATCCTGAGGAGTGAGCAGCAGAGCTCACAAAGGCAGAGACCACAACACCAAGTCTAGCTGCACTACTGTGCCCCTAGTGTATGACATTGGCTATATTCAGCACAGCTGTTCTACCAGCAGTAGTAAAGTTCACCCTTAGGAAATAGGAATTGTGCCCAGCAAATACTTTGTCCCTCTTTTTTAGTGATCTTTTTTAGATTTAAAGATCAGTAGGGTTGGGGCACCTGGGTGGCACAGTTAGTTAAGCATCCAACATTTGGTTTCTGCTCAGATCACGATCTCAGGGGCATGAGATCAGCCCTGTGTTGGTCTCCCTGATCGGCGCAGCATCTGCTTGAGATCCTCTCTCCCTCTGTCCCTCTTTCCTGCTCTCTCTCTCAAATACACAGATACATATATACAAACATACACCTTAAAAAAAAAAAATATCAGTAGGGTTTCAGAATATGAACTATACGGAGGCAATTCTACTTACAAACAGGTTGGATTCCAAAGGGCTGTTAAATCCATTAGTTTAAAGGTCCAAAACCATGAGTGAGATTTAGGCTTATGGGCTCCGCATTTCCTCCTAACCGTATATTTTGAGCATTTTTAAAAACTGCCCTGTTTTGTTTACAAAAAACATCTGCTGAGGAAGGCAACCCCTCCCTGCCACAATCTCTACCAACAGGAGAAGGGAGTGAACCTTTGGCGGCTAAGGAATCCACGCCAGACCTTCACCTGCAGATTAGGAAAAATGGTGACCCATGGTGCCATCTGTGGTTTTTGATAAGTTTCCGCAACCACACTTGCATTCACCATGCTTAGTCTTTAAATTCTTGAACTCCTAACTTTAACTGAATCTTTGATATAGGCATCCCACTTTAACAATGATCCTCTGCCAAAACCATTTCAAATATTCCCATTTCTTCACCTTTGGCTGTCACTCGCACAGGTGCATCGTTTTCCATGGAATTGTCCTTCAAAATCATTCTTACTGTCTAATCATATATTTAACATGTAATTTTCTCACTTTCAACTTTTTACACTATTTCTACTTTTGTGTCCATCGATCAATCACTAGCACTGCTTTTAGGGACAAAAAGGGTTTGTAATATTATAAAATACCTCAAAACTATATATATAAAACAAACATGCTACAAATAACAATAACGGCTGAATTGAAAATGACCATTTGACGGTGATCAACAAAACTGAATCCGCTCTGGAGCATACTCTGTCCCTAGCCCGAAAGTTCCTAAATTATGCATTTTAAGCAGATGAGTTTGCATTTAAAAAGATTTATAAGAAATCGTGCAAGAACAGGGTTTTTTGTACTATACATTTAGAGATTATAATTTTAGATGTCTTATGCTTGGCATTTCATCTCAAGCCAAATATTAAAGGTCTAAAGAAAAATTCAGCCTGGTGTCTTGTTTGCAAAGGATAATGAATTTACATTATTTGAAGTAATCTAGTCCAAACTACTGAAGTGGAAAGGGATACTGTTTCTCTGTACATTCCTCAACAAATAGTGAATTGAAAGAGAATATGTGACAGCTAATAAGTCTATGATTCATCAGGGTCTTCAAATCACTAAGAATTAAAACCACCATAGCAAAATTGAAGAAGGTTTTCTAGATAAGGAACCACTTGTGAGTCAATGATCAATTTTACAGAAGAACAGCCACATTATACAACTGTGGTTGAACATTCCATACTTTACCTTTTATAAAGTTAGGCAAATAATCCAAAAGCAAAAAAATATTACGGGCTTTTTCAAGAAAGCAAGGTCTAGTCATTATCAAAAGCCATTTTGTTTCCTATTTCATATTTATATCCTCTTCAAAGTACAATGACTGTTATCAAAATACTACCCCAATTATGAGGAAAATGTTAAACATACTTATATAACTAAAACAGGATTTAAAAGAAAACATTAAAAGATAGTATTTTATGGTGCTTAAACAGTTAAATTTTACCCATCTGGAAAATTCACACATCCAATGTACTGGAGTACCAACTATGGCATCTAATAAAAGGTTATCATTATCATTGCATTTTATTTTCAAATCTTAGAAGTACAATATTAACAATGTTAAACATGTTGGTAGATGTGTTTCCCTGTCCTATTTGGTCTTATGATGAATTACATATATTGGTATTCAAAAGGTAAATAGCACCTTTGTATTTGTAATGAACTACGAAGTAACACATACTGTATAACCCATTTATTTTTGACAGATCCTTATTTACTTCTAATTAGTAATAGTAAAACTGAGAAATCTATACTTAGATAACTTAATCCCTCTATGCCTCAGTTACCTCATTTATAAAATAGGGACAATCATAGTACCTTTCTTCTAGGTTATGTGGTTTAAATAAGTTAATATTTATAAAGCATATATAACAGTATTTGAACAGTAAACATTATTTATGTGCTAAATATAATTTAAAGGTTAAGTAGATAAAGAGGTAGAATTATAAAATACAAACAATACCGGGGCGCATGGGTGGCTCAGTCAATCAAGTGTCTGACTCATGATTTCACCTCAGGTCATGATCTCAGGGTCATAAGATCAAGTCCTGATTTGGCCTCTGCGTTTAGTGGGGAGTTCTGCTTGAGAGTCTCTCTCTCCATCTCCCTCCGCCCCTGCTCCTTCCTCTCTCTCTCTCTCTCTCTCTCTCAAATAAATTAATTTTATTTTATTTTATTTTTTTAAAGATTTTATTTATTCATTTGACACAGAGAGAGAGATTACAAGTAGGCAGAGGCAGGCAGAGAGAGGAGAGAGGAGGAAGCAGGCTCCCTGCCGAACAGAGAGCCCGACACGGGCCTCGATCCNCTCTCTCTCTCTCTCTCTCTCTCTCAAATAAATTAATTTTATTTTATTTTATTTTTTTAAAGATTTTATTTATTCATTTGACACAGAGAGAGAGATTACAAGTAGGCAGAGGCAGGCAGAGAGAGGAGAGAGGAGGAAGCAGGCTCCCTGCCGAACAGAGAGCCCGACACGGGCCTCGATCCCAGGACCCCGGGATCATGACCTGAGCCGAAGGCAGCGGCTTTAACCCACTGAGCCACCCAGGCGCCCTCAAATAAATTAATTTTAAAAAGTACAACCAATACCATTTCATGATACCTGGTTATCTGGATATAGATGATTCAGGATTCAGATCAGTTCCTATCCTTCCACACTGTTAACAGGTCTACTCTCAAAAAAGCATAAGCTCTTATAAAAAGCATGGCTATATAAGACCACCTGGAACTGCCACCTAGCAGTAATTCAGTTCTAACAATTATTGCTACCTAAGGTAATCCTTTCTTGTCACTAAACCACTGGTGTTAGGGAAACTCTTACAAAAATTTCCCTGAATAGAAAGCCCATGGTGAGAATGCATATAGACTACAGCCATTCAAAGGAACCAACAGAAACTACATAGTCAAAATAAGTATATATGTACCCTAATATCCAACAATTTTGCTCCTGGTAATTACCTATCTCAAAGAAATTCTCCTATCAGCCTATAAAGAGACATGTAGGAGACTGTCTCCTACATTGCTGTTAGGAATAGTAAGGTGAGGGCCTACTTCCTAGAGAGCAGATTGGTAAAACGCGGTGGATACACTCATGAAGCAACACAGCCCTAGAGTGAATAAAGCAAGAAGCAACATACAAAATACGCATACAGGGTTTTCTTAGAATTTCTAAAGAGTAGAGACCGAGTTTAGTATGAGTTATTTAAATATTTGAAAGTTTGATAAATGGAGAAAGATTTACTAAAAGCGTTATCACATTATACCTAATAAGGTACACATTTCATCATCTTAATATATGACAGCAGAGCTCCTCTTAGGAAACAGATGCTTTTTGTTTGGGAAAATACACAAAAAAGCCACTTGTGGAAGGTGAGGCCTTGCAGCCTCAAAAGGAAGGCTAAGATGCTCTCCATAAGACTCGGGAAATAACTGTTTTTTCTTTCTCTGGAGAGGGAGAGGGAAGGCAAGGGAAAGAAACCACAAGAACACCAGGAATTTGCAGAAATCTTAGGGAGGGTTTTGGTTTTCCCATAACATGAAACTAAAGGTTCAAACCAACCGTTTAGCTTTTAAAGGGACTGTATGGACACTCAGCTGACATTTGGGTTATAGATACATTAAAACATTCGTTCACAAGAGCAGTTGGTATCAAGAATTTATATTCTGGGGTATTAATAAAATCACCATAGCTATTATATTTTTAAATCTTTTTTTAAAAACAAAATTTATGTCCTTTCGATTACAAAAAAAAAAAGGAAAAAACAATTATAGGTCTTCAAAATGAGTAATGTAGAATAAATGGCATTACAGAGTTTGGGATTTCCTGTTCTCTTAACCAAAAATGGGAGGGAAACATCTTGAGCAGAGAGATTTTATACAACAGATTCCACAAAAGAGTATGTACTCTATTTCTAGAACTAAATTAATTCTTTCCCAACAAATCAGAAAGTATTTTCTTTCAATGCTGACTGGCAAAATTTAGGTAGTAGATTAAATCAAGAGACATCATCACCTGCAAACCTACAAAGAGTTCACAGAAGATTAAGAAATAAACTGAACAGATGTAATCATGCTGGCAGACTTACCTGTATTACTGTATAATCTGCTCTTCAGAGCTTACCTTCAAGTAAAATAGCTAAGAAGACCCCTTGAAACATCACTTTAACACAGCAGTAGGGTAAATACAAAATTTAAAAACAGAAATAATTAAATAAAAGGTAGAGAACCTGTGTCTTCCTTTCTTCTTGCCCCCTCTAACAATCAAATGTAAACTTGCTTTTGGTGGTTTAAGATGATCCTAAATCCTTCAGTTATTTTAAACTTTTAATACTTAAAAGACTTCCAAAGTAGAAGTTTCCAAAAGATACCAAAAGAAAAACTGTAAAGCACTACAGCTCTTCAGGTCAACAAAGTAATCAGCGGCACCAGGACGTGCAATCTTATATGACCAGGAAGAGAGTGTAACTTAAAATGGGGGTGAGTGATCAGGACAGAATATTATTAACATATTTATAAACATATATTTCTAGAATTATTTCTTCTTTAAAAAAAGATGTATTTATTTATTTGAGAAAGAGAGAGAGCGCATATAGAGGAAGAGTGAGAGGGAGAAACTGAGGAGAGAACCCAATGTGGGACTCAATCCCAGGACCCTGAGATTATGACCTGAGCCGAAAGCAGACACTTAATGGATTGAACCATCTAGGCACCCTCTAGAATGACTTCTAGAATTCTGCATATCTAAACATATAACCATTTCAGTACTGTAACTCTACAAAGCAAAAAGACGTTCAAGTTACACTGACATTTAAATACTAGTCATTGTTTTTCAAGCCAGTTGTCACAATTAACTCCAGGACTTTAAGATAAAGGGAAGAACTGACATGTAATGGAGATTCTGGTTTGCCAATGAAATTCAGGAACAAAGCAAGAACAGATCCATTTTTTGAGCTATGGCTATTATCTGCCACTCAGGAGACAATGAAGAGTCTGAGCTTGATGGGCACAGTAAGTAGGCAGCTGAGAACATTTAGGAACCCTCTTTCTCCACCTGCCTTATTAATAGCTAGTAGCCCCAGTTCTTCAGGATTTTATCATAGGCCTTCTCCTTTCTCTCCTAAGGAATCCCATCTACTTCAAAGCCCTTAATTTCCAATTATATTATAATTACTTCCCAAGTCTCTACCTTTAGCCCAAATTGGCATATGACTTTAAACTGGAACTCTCAACATCAGCTTGTAATTAATACCATAAATTCATTATTTTCCAAAATGAAATTACATCCTTCTCCCATGAAATGTTTTTTCCTCCTTTACTAATTAGTTAATATTATCAGTCACCTGATCAGCAGAGCCAAAAATCTAAGGGACATCTTTCTACTCCTCAATACTTGCTTTCCATGTAGTTATCTATTCCTGTCAATGTATTCTCCAAGCCTGTTGCTATGGCCTTAGTTTAAGCACTTCTCTCTGGCTACCTGGTCTGCCAGCCTCAGACCTCTTCTACCCTGAGGTAATGAGTCTCTTGGAATGCCTACTGCTACTTAGTCCACCCCTCCCCATTCCCTTAGGGTACTGTTCCTTAAGCTTCAGATACCCCCCATGTCTAAATTGTGTGTGTGTGTGTGTGTGTGTGTGTGTGTGCGCGCGCGCGCGCGCGTGCGTGCGCACACACCCCCCCACACACACACCTTTTGTTAACTTGGTTTCTCCCAAAGATTTTTCAATAGGGGAAAAATATAGTAACTATGGAAACAAAAACATACAGTTCACTTGATTGTTCTATTATATATTAAGAGCATTCATCTGGCATATTGATTCTTCTTTAGTGAGTTTGCTTACTGTGCTTAGTGTGTCTTTTCCTCCAGACCTATCAACTCAGAGTACACTGAGAAAACTTCAGTTTCTAGACATAAGCAATTGAATAGGAGACCTCACTGGCCTGTGACATTTCTCCGGTGGAGACAGTATCTTCTTTTGACAATGAAAACAACCCAAAACTTCTTTGTTAAATTCATGACTTTACTGTAGAATATAACAAGCAAAATTAGCACTATAGAAGTTTTCTAAGATCAGTTTATAATGTTAAACAATTGATAATAAAGACACAAGAACCTCTGTGTTTCAAATGAAAATGTATGATAAGGAATATATTCTCAATTCTGTTCCAAATTCAGTCTTTTCTAATAATAATAGCTAACACTGACAGAGCACTTACTATGTGCTAGGCACTGGAATAAATGCTTTATGCACATGATCCTTTTAATCCTCACAACAACCCCAAGATGTGAGTATTATTATCGTCATCATTTTATAGACAAGAAAACTGAAGCTTAGAGGTTAATTAACTTTCCGAAGGTAGAAAGGCCCCAGAATCAAACCCATGACTATGTTTTTCCAAAGCTGGGACTTCCAACCTCTGAGCTCTACTAGCAAGAGACTAGGAATGTGAAGGACAGTGAGTGTGGGTAGTTTGAGACATTCTATCTCTCCACTCTGCTTTGTAAAAACACATATTGATTAATGAATAAAGAAAAAGAGCAAGTCTCCAAATTTTTTTTTAGTCTCCAATTTTTTCTTAAGTGGTTTATAATCTGCTTTTAGAAAAAAGCAAATTTTTCTGACCTCATCTGATCCCAAAGTTGGCTGTATTAACAATGAAGCAGAATAATCTGTGTTTTTATGTATATCATATGCAGTAAGAACTCTAAATCGAAGTTTGACTTTGTCTTTTTTAAAAAAAGATTTTATTTATTTATTTGAAAGAGAGAGAGAGCACGCACGTACACATGCACACGAGCAGGGGCGAGGGGCAGAGGGAGAGGGAGAAGGAGAAGCAGACTCCCTGGTGAGCAGGGAGCCAGATGCAGAATTTGATCCCAGAACCCTGGGATCATGACCTGAGTCACCCAGGCTTTAAAAGGGCTGTTCTACAGTATCAAGAAAATAATGCAGATGTATTACCATAAATTGGGAATAATTCTGTTATGTGTTCTGAGTTACTAAAATTAGTGGAATATAGACCAAAATAAATCCTTACTCCAATAAATTAAGTCCATTTGTATCTTAACATCTTATGAATGCCAGGCATTCAATTATTTATCAAATGAATGAATCAACCTCTAGTCAAGTTACATCCTTCCAATCTGAAGTAGGAAGGAAAATGAAACTACATTAGAAACCTAAGACTGTCAGAGCATTTGAAAATTGATGGCTTTCTTAGCCCAATTTATAAAAATCAATATAGGCTTCTTATGAGTTTCAATAAGAGATGTTAGTTATGGGCAGAGCTATAGCAATTAAGCCCACCAGTTACAATGAAGTTGCAAACATTCCCTAGAAATGGGTTTGACACACTGGCGAAACTCACAAAATATTTAATAGCAACCCCACCCCCCCAAGTTTTCTTATTTTAAAAACATTGGGAGTAAGATATTTTCCCCCTAGAGCTAAGACGGAGACAGAAAAGTCCAACTGTTATGGAAGGGGGGAAAAAGTCCCTAGATAGAACAGACTGAGAAGAATCTGATGATGACTCAGGGTCATTACGATGATTAGCAATCACTTCATTATAACATAGTGACTACAGCTATAACCTCCAGGATTTTAAGTTCTTAAAGAGCACTTTCCTCCTACAATAAATGGGGTGAAATGCTAACTTTTTGGAGATTTTAAGTCTACTTCTCATTTTGTTTTCCCCCTTACCAGGAGGCTATCAACCATTACACTTGGCTATTGCAGTGTGCCTCTCTGCTTTCTAACCTGCTGTTGGCTGAGAAACCAGATAACCAGGTTATCAGAGAACCCAGAAGGTGTCTGCAAGAGACTGAACCCTAGGACCTGTTTTTCTGCCTTTGGCTGGTTCCTTCAGCACCTCCTTCTTTCATGCCTCCAGCACTGGGGATTTAGTTCGCTTGCTTCTCTTTCTTTAGCAATCTTGTCAAGTGCTTTTCTCACCAGGTGTTCTTTTTTCTTTTCCGTAGGCTGGCTATGAGAATACACTCTGTCCCTTCTTTACTGCCTCCAAAGAAAAGTATAGGTTCTTCTCTCTTGTGACAATTTTAATGTTAATTGCTACAGAGAAATACATAGTGGACTACAAACAAGGAAAAAATGGTTTAGGAAATCTTAAAATTTTCCATTATGATTTTATTCCTTAATCAGTATTTACTGACTCCTCATCTTGGGTGTTACCAGAAGACTGTATGATCACTTTCATGCTACAACATTGTAAGCTCTTTGAATGAAGGTATTTTATTTTTGTATGCCTCAAAGCTAAAAGCAACAGATATACAGTAGGCTGGTAATACATGCCTAACTATAAACTTAAAGATGAAAAATGTCAATACATTGAATTACAGAAGTAATTTAATGAACAAAACTGATTACTAATACATCTCAATCCAACATCAATGAAATGAATTGCCTTGAAAAATTAAGCAAAGATTGAACAGTTGGAAGAAAACACTGTATTTACTTTATGAAAAACTCTATGACTTTGCTGTTAAAAGGGTTCTTTGTCATTTTTATAGCAATAATACAGTACCCACTTTTCTTGTGCTAAATGGGATGTGCTAAATGGGTGATGGGCATTAAGGATGGCACTTGTCAGGCGCCTGGGTGGCTCAGTGGGTTAAAGCCTCTGCTTTCGGCTCAGGTCATGATCTCAGGGTCCTGGGATCGAGGCCCGCATCGGGCTCCCTGCTCGGCGGGGAGCCTGCTTCCTCCTCTCTCTCTCTGCCTGCCTCTCTGCCTACTTGTGATCTGATCTCTCTGTGTGTCAAATAAATAAATAAAATCTTTAAAAAAAAAAAAAAGGATGGCACTTGTTGGGATGAGCACTGGGTGTTATATGTAAGTGATGAATCACTAAATTCTACTCCTGAAACCAATATTGCACTATATGTTAACTAACTTGAATTTAAATAAAAAACTTGGAAAAAAAATAAAGTGACAAAATAAACTAATAAAAAAACAAGCCCCACATTAAATGAAAATGATCAAATATCTTCTTAAAAAAACTCACAACTGTTAAGTCTCCTCTGTAGTCTTCTGAACTTCTGACTAAAAATAAAACAAAGGAAAAGACAGTGGTTTAGCTTAGTACTAGCTAAAGACATAAAAATGGTTGAAAAAATTTTTTTAAGTTGTTAAGCTATGTGCTTTAGGAACAATAGTACCATCTCAGAGACATTTTAATTGGTTTCTAGTCTCCTCCTCTTCCTTTCTTCCTTCGGACAGAGAATGTTCTTTCTTAACCAACAAGTTTCCCTTTGTTTTGATTTATACCACTGGCCTGAATAACCTCAAAGTACCACATACAACATGCCTATGACTGAAAGTAGTAAGAATAGAAAACAGAGCTTTGGCACTTGGACCCCTAACATGTATTTACTTTACTTAAGTGACGAATTTTTGAGACGTTCATTTTCTAAGTTGACATGCATTTTAAATATAAAGAAGTAGTTAAGTTCTCCTGAAAAGGTTACAAAACAATGGGAAATGGGGCTGCTGTAAATTCAGTCATCTCCTGTGGGCCTCACACCATAGGCATGCCCCCCATTATCCTCTTAAACGTCCTTTTCTGAGACAACTCCATTCCATATCTTTTATACTCATCTCTGAACCCCCATCTGTTCTCCATCCATCTCTCTTACTTTTATTCCTCCCACCAATAAATACAGATGATCTATAACTAGCTTTCTCTCCAAACTCTGAGAATTAAGTATAAGCATAACCTCAATCATGTACTTGCACACTCAATGGGAGTGTAAATTGGCAATCCTCTTAGAAGAACTGGGTGGCTGGAAGACAGAATGGGGAGAGAAACTTATTTTTCATCATATATCTTTCAATTTGTCTACATGCATACGTCCATCCAGTGAAAAAATAATGAAATATGTTCCTTAAAAGTCTCTACTCCTGAATTCTCTAAACTTTGCTCTACCAGTTATCCCTATCCGCTAGCCACACCCTCTTTCCTGGCCTATTATAATGCTCAAAATCTTCTATTTTATTAAAAACAGATAAAATTTAAATTTAAAAATCTCCCTTCCTCAAAACTCTGGGTTCCCCTCCAGCTACTGCCCTCTGTCCTTGGTCAAGCTTCTTCAGAGTGTTTACTCTCCCTTTTCCTCATCTTTTATTCATACCTCAACCTTACTACAATCTGATTTCTCCTGAAACCACCTTCCCTTCAGTCACTAATAGGCCCTGTTAACCAATCCAGTGGTACTTTCTTAGTTGTTCTCTTAAGTATCTCTGGTTCAATACTCTTGACTACTTTCTACTTCAACTTTTCTATGGCTCCCCTGAAGCCTACACCTTACAATGAATGCACTTTCTCAAATCCCTTCGTTGGATCACCCAGCTCCCTTCCCTTGATCCTTAAATGTTGGTTTTTCCTAAGTTCCAGCTGTGACTGTGTTCTTTACTGCTGTTTTCATTTACCTTTGTGCAAACCAACCACTACCACAGACTGAACTACCTCTTTACTGTTAATAACTCCCAATCTGGCTCTTTAGACCAGACTTCTTGCTGATAATCCACTCAAGTTTCTCACAGGCTGATTGTAATCCTTGAATTGATATACTGAACAGTAGATACCTCCTTTCACCTTCCACAAACAATCCATTACCAAATCCTGTATAGTCTAATACCTCAAATTTACCCACTTCTCTTCATCCCCTTTTCTGCCATCCTAATTCTACCCATCATTATCTCTTAGTCTACAAACCAACCTCTTAACCGGCCTCCATGCTCAATTTCTTGGTTTCTCTCTTCTCTGTAAGACAAGAAAAATGTTTTAAAAACTAAACTACTTAAAAAAACCAGACAAATCCTAGAATAAAATCCTCACATCTGGTGTAGTCTAGCCCCTGACTACTTCTCTTTCTTCATCTTGCACCACTCTCCTTGCGCAGACTCAGCCACAGAGACACAGCCTTGTGTCATGCTTTTTTACTTCCTCATCACACTCTCTGGATCTTTGTAACTGTTCACTGTACCTGGAATATTCTTCCCTCTTGTTCTTTATATGGTAACTACTTCTCACCCTTCCAATACCAGCTGAAAAACTATCCGCAGGGAGAAACTGCCAGTCCACCTGATCTAAGTAGCCTCGCCTGCCATCCTTATTTTCTAACTCAGCAGCTAAGTTGTTTCTTTCACAACATATATTACAATTTACTTCCAGGAAGGAAGGGGAAGTGCTACCTTCTCCCTTTCTTCTTCCTTGCTGATCAGAATGAGAATATAATGGCAGGAGCTTAAGCAACTCAATACATATTTGTTGTTAAACGAACTATTAACTGAACTATTGGGTGAATTCTTTCCCCTGTTAACACATTTATCAACTCTATTGTTACACAAAACAGGCTAACACTCTTAAATTAGACCCTATTTTATTTGAGCTATTCCTTCTTTATTGTCAGAAAGCTTTCTAAAGAGAAAAAACTTGGAAGTTTGGCAAACACTGACAGAGATACATGGATAAGCTTCCAAGACCTCAATGATCTTAATATGAATTAGTTACACCTCTATACCACGAGTATGCTCATTTTCTAGCACAAATAAATCATAATACAGCATTGGTAAAACAGGATATCCCCAAGGTTATGTAAGTCAGTAGTACAGCTAGGAACATTACATATTAAGAAGGCTGTTACCTAAGAAGTTTCAATAAAATGACTTGAGCTAACAACTGGTCAATCAGCTACTTATTGGACAGTTTTCAATAAATGCCTCTCGAATTAAACTGAAAGGGGCTCCCGCTTAATGACTGAACCACCCAGGCACCCCTTTCAGTTTAATTCAATAGGCATTTATTGAAAACTGTCCAATAAACTGAAAGACTGAAAAGAGATTTAAAAAAAAAAAAGTAGTATACAACAGCATACAACAGTATACAATCGGCCCTAAGGGAGGTTAAAGACCTAAGAAATCTAAGATCTATTAGGGAGAGCTCTAATGAGTTCCATGATCTAGATTAAATCTAAGATCTAATGGTCTAGGATATCTAAGAGAAAAAGATAACACCACCAGATAATAAATATTTAATGAGTATTAAATTATACAGTCCGGTGGAGGGAAAGCTCTTTTCTAGCTGAAGTGGTCTGGTTTCACATAGGAGTAAGATTTAAGTGCGTTCCTCAAGGATGGAAAGATCTCGATAGTGAGAAGGGGAGTATCCAGTAGGTAAAGGATGAAGGAAAAAAAAGAAGCCCCAAAGCAAACAGGAGACAGAGCCAGTTTGGCAACAATGTACAGCCTATTTAAGTGGGAATGATTACTGGGAAACTACTTGGAACTTTGAATTTGACAAATTGAGATTAAGAAGTCTGAACTTGATCCCACAGGAACAAGTTTCTAAATGGAAAGTGACATCCGAGGGGCACCTGGCTAACTCAGTCGGTGTAGCCATTCTTCACCCCCCCATTCAAACGCCACTTTTTCCCAGTGCCAGATTTCCCAGAAGGCCCAACTTGAAGTAAGATTACTTCCCAGTGCTCTCCACTTTTCTCTAAAACACTTTTTTACCATGTAATTATTCTTTATCTTCTCTGATAAACTATATACTCCCTACAGCATACATACCCAATTTATTTTTGTGTCACTTCCTCCTCCTTTCATAGGTAGCTGAAGATCTTGATAAATAATATATGGCAACATGTGGTATAATTGATAGGAGCACAGACTCTGAAGACGGACTGCTTGAGTTTGAATCTAACATTGCCATTAGCTATACGACCATGGGCACGTTACTTAACCTCTCTATGCTTCGATATCTTTATGTATAAAATGGAAATAGTAATAGTAGATATTTCATAAAGTTGTCCAATGACTTGACTTAGAACAGTGTAAGCACCATAAAAGTGTCTATTAGTGGGAAAATACTGGATATTCTGTGATAGTTGAATCTTTATTTATTTATGGAAAGAAAAATGTCAAAAGTAAAGCCAGTTTCTAGGTACTAAGAGGTACATACAAATTTCTCCTAAATCCTCCATGTTTGCCCTAAGGGTTAGCTGTGCCCTTTAAAATCTCCCTTATGTTAACAATAGTTCTGTCTTAGTTTGGCATTTCAGTATTCTGAGAAAATATTTAGTTCAGCTGCCACCTAATTGATCTTCTTGCTTCTAGTCTTATTCCCTTTAATCCATCCTCCACGAAGGTCAGAGTAGTCTTTCTAAAATGAATATTCAATATTTTTCCTCCGCTAGAAACCCTCTCCATTCCATCCCCTTAAGATAAAGTTCAGCTCCTTAGTGTTTCATACAAAATTGTCCTAATATGGCCCAGCCTAATCTCCAGCTTCATCTCTCAACACTTTTTACCATGAAACCTAATCACCCAGCACATCTCAAAGGCTTTTTGTATGTCATTCCTTTTGCTAGAACATCCCTGAATTAGTTTGCAAGGACCGCCATAACAAAATACCACAGACTGAGTAGCTTAAATGAAAGAAATGTATTTCCTCACAGTTCTGGAGGCTAGAAGTCGAAATTCGAAGTGTTGGCAGGCTTGGTTTTTCCTGAGACTTGCAGATGCCCACCTTCTCAATGTGTTCTCACATAATTTTTTTCCTCACTGCACACATCCTTGGTGTCTCTTTTTGTTTCTACAGTTCTTTTTATAAAGACACCAGTCAGAATAAATTGTGACCTACCCTAAATGCCCCATTTAAGTCGATCTCCTCCTCAAAGGCCCTATCTCCAAAGACAGTCACACTCTGAAGTTAAAGGGGTTAGGACTTTAACATACAAATTTTGGTGGGGCACAATTCAACCCCAAACAACCCCTTCTCCTTTTCTTTGCCCAGGCTAATTCCCATTTGTTTTTCTAAGACTGGACCAAAACCTTCTCACCTTACAGAGTTTACTGCCCTTTCTCTGTTCCTATAGTGCCTCTGTATGCTGCATTGTGGATACTGCTATCCTATTAATACCCTATTAAAAATTGTGTCTTTCCCTCTTCAGACTGTGTTTCCTAAGAGCAGAAGCTAAGTCCCTAGCACTTAGCACAGTGTCTGGTCCATCAAAGGTATTTAATAAAGATCTGATTATTAAGGGAAAGTAGAAGAAAGAAGAAGGGCTTTGAAGAAAGGCAAGGGTAGGTTCAAATCTTGGTTCAACCATTCACTTGGAGCTTTGCGCAGTCACTAAATGCTGGACTTACATTCTACTTAAGGTAGTTGTACTGATAAATGATCTCATTTTAATAAAAACACCCAGTTGTGGCGTTGGTTCACAGTAGGTACTCAGTAAATGTTAAAAATTCTGAGTGTGCCTGGGTTAGATACCCAGTTCCACCACTTAGTAGATGAATTACCTTGGGCGTGTTAATTTACCCTCTGCTTTAGTTGCTTATCTACAAAAATACTCATAGTGCTACTGTGTGGATAATACAGGTGAAATGTTAAGACAGGTATCTAACATGTAGTATTACATAAATGTTTCATATTACTACATGAACACTGTAGATCTGAGCAAATATGACTGGAAGCCATGAATAATTTAGTCCCTTCATTTACTAAGTCATTTTAAATGCATTACCTTAATGCCTCAGATTTCTTAACAACTAAATAAGATAGTAACTAAGAGGTTCAAAAACTGTTACAAATAATATAAAGAACTCAAAATAATCATGAAATAATCTACTACTACTATCTGTCTCATTCTTTATATTGGTGTTTAACATATTTTGAGCACTAATGTAAAATTTTTAAGAAACTAGTTTTTCCTACTCTTTGTGACTACTAATGATTTCCAGTTTCCAGTGGAGAATATCATCTTTGGCTCATATTTTCAAATAATTGAAAACTGAAAATGAATTTCATTCATTTAGAATGACTAAACCTTTGAACTAGAAAGGACCTTTGAGATGAAAATTCAATCCTATCATGCCTTACACAAGTAAACTGAGGTGGATTTAGAATGGCCTTTTGGGGTCATTAAGGAGGAGCTCTGTTGGGTACAGGAATGGCAAGCAGAGAGAACACTTTGTTCAAAAGTACTAAAGCAAGGGTTCAGAACTTCTAGATAGTCAAGGTATATAAGGAACCAGTATTAGGAAATAATGCTGGAAAATAGTTTTCAATCATCCAAACTTTAAGGTGAGTAATTTCTGATGTAGGTACAACTTACCTGACCTGTAACTTTGATGCAAGGCAGATCTAGGTTTGAATCTCCACTTGTTACTTAAGCAAAATCTTTGAGCCTCAGATTAGCCTCAGATTAAGTGAGCGAACGTATATAGAGCTCATGACCGGTGTGCCTGGCTGATTGAAAGTACAGCTATCTTGAACATGGGTTTGAACTGTAAGGGTCCACTTACACAGATTTTTTTCGATACAGTACCATAAATGTTTTCTTTTCCTCATAGTTTTCTTAACATTTTCTTTTCTCTAGCTTACTTTATTGTAAGAATACAGCATGTAATACATATAACACAAAATATGTTAATCGTCTGTATATGTTATCAATAAGGCTTCTGGTCAAACAGGTTATTAGTAAAGTTTCTAGAGTGTCAAAAATTATACATGGATTTTCAACTGTACAGGGGGGTTGATGCCCACAACCCCCTGTTGTTCAAAGGTCAAATGTACTCAAATGTTTGTCCTTTCTTACGACTTCTTCAACAAGTGAATAAAAACCTATAAAATAACAAAACACTATCTTTCATACATGTGATTGCTGAATGTCTGAGACTTGTTGAGCATTAATTTTAAAAATAGAAAGCTGGAAAAACTGCTGGGATGATAAAGTGTCTTCATCCCTGCCCTTTCCCACCACCAAATGTCCTTCACGATTTGTTCTGAAGTGTCACGTCAACGCTATTAACGTGCTATTTGGAGATCGCTGTAACTCAGACTTCCAATTCTACAGCAAAGATTTGAAGGTCAGGACAAATTTTTCTGAAATACATTGTTTTAAAAAACTGGAAGCGTACATGTCATTTTATTTCCATGGTCTATTCTAGCTTGGTGAATTTCCAGTGAAAAGTTACTGCCTTGGGGGTTTTTTTCTTGCTTGCTTGCTTTTTTTTTTTTCCCCGGCTCAGAAATTGCAGGTTTTAATATAAGATTCGTGGGCAATGAACTGAGTTCACCATTATTATGACCCAGAACTCTTTTAAGTGTTTGGGAGATTATCTTTACGCTGGTGCTTTTAAAAAGGACATCTGCCAACATCTATTATTTACGCTTGAAACTAAAGTTAGCCGTTTCTTTTAAAGCATACGTTGTATCTGGCTCAAAATCAATCGCAAGAAAAGCCCAAATCCAGCATAGAAAGAGCTCTTTGCAATATCCTCTCCTTTCGCTCACATCACAGATGGTGACCGAGGCTTAAGGTTTAATGTCCAGACACTAAAGCCGCTCATCGCTCAGGGATGGGGTTCCGGGTGGATGCTCTCCCGCAAAGAATGAGATACTGCCAATCCTCAGAGGTGCAGCTGGGATGAACCCGGACCCCGGAGCCTAGCGCCCATCACTTCGCACCTACACTTGGGGCGGCGAGCCGGCGAAGACCCGGGCCTGCGATACCCAGCCTCCGGCTCTGATGTCCGCGCGTGACCTCCGAGGACCGGGAGGAGCTCGGGACCGGGAGGCTCCTCCGCTGTCAGAAGTTGGCAAGGGCAAGTTCGAGTCACGCGCGGGAATGTTACTCACGGGAATGGCCCGACGTCCTCCGTCCTCCGCCCGCACTCCCTCAGGGAATAGGATCTAAAGCAGTAGCAGCCTGAGAGCCGCACCGAAGCGGCCGCTGCTGCCAGTAACCGCCCGGGCGTGGCAGGGATGGCCAGGCGACTTCACATCATCATTCGGCGACTTCGGTTTTGCAGCGAGTCCGGCCCCCTAGCAGCCCCACACATTGGAGAAGAGCGAAGGAGGCCCACTCTCCCAGCAGCCTCCACGGCGCCAGCGCGCGACCTGCCGGGAATTGTGGTTTCCTGTCAGTCCGCCCCCTCATCCCTCCGAGTTGTTGCGCGTTTGTCCCGCCCCCAAGCTAGAAGGCCCCGCCCCCTAGCAGCCTAGCCCTGGGGCGGGAGGCGGGGCCGCACCCCTGGGGCGAGTCCAGTCCGGGCGGACTGCCTGGGGTTGGGGCAGAGTTCCAGGCCCGCAGCCCCAGTCCGGGTCGCCTTGCTGCGCCCGCGGCCCGCGCTGGGAGCGGGTCTTGTGCACTTGCGGTGACCCTCGGCAGGCTGGGCTCCCGGGGCCGGGAGGCCCCGCACCGTTGGCCGCCTGAGGAGAGTCGCTGGTCGTGGTCGCCGCCAGGGTAATGAGGGGAGGCCGTGCCGGAGAGGGGGGGAGGTGTAGGGCCGGGTCGGGGACGTGAAGGAGCGCGGCTTGGTCCGCGCACGCTTCGGGAAGCCCGACGCTAGAACTCGCCGCTCAGCCTCGAACTCAAGCCCGGGCAGCCGGCGGAGCGGTGGCTGCAGTCCCGCGTGGCGTGACGGGGCGAGCGGCCCGGTGGCGGAGGCACCTGCGTGCGGCGTAGGCGGTACTTGCCAGGGGCGCGGGGCGCGAGCTCCGCCAAGTGCTCTGTGCCCCCACCTCTCACCTTTGGCCGCGCTCGCGAGCCTGGAGCAGTTTCCGAACAGAAGACACCCTGTGGCCACGGTTCTGTCGCGATCCGCCGAAGCAGGACTGGCAAAGAACCCCTTACAAAATTAAATGCTCCAGCTTCGTTTCGTTCTCAGTGTTTAAATTCAGCGTTGTGTTTTTTCCTCGTGGGTTTGTTGTGTCAAATACCTTTTTCCTCAAAACGTGGTCAGGATTTTGTGATACAGCGTCTGCCTAGCACGGAGTCCGCCTGGCGCACAGTAGGCACTCAGTAAATATGTTTTGAAAGCATGAGTCACGATAATAAGTTTGGAAAATCTTACGGAGTTGTGCGTCGCTGTCATTTTTAAGATTTTATGGCTTCTCAAGATTCCTTTGAAAATTACAGTAATTTTAAGGCTCAGCAGAGTTAAATCGTTTTGTGTTTTGTTTTGTTTTTGCATTCCCTGTAACAATAGCCTCTGTTGGATGCCTGAATTAACTCAGTATCCGAGTTCTGTAAATAAATGCGCCCTATGATTTTCACAGACATTGTTAACCTTTGATATTAAAGCCTTTGGACGAACCATTCTATAATGGAGCAAATTTAAATTATTTATAAAGCTTTACCCTAATTAGCTTGTTAGACACAAATGCAAGGAACCACACTGATGTAATACATTTAAAAATATGTCTCATGTATGATTTCTTTAAAAAGGATTTATGTTCGTATCTAGCATGTAGGCGAAAATTATGACAGCGAATCTATCCTTCTCACCCCAGGTGCAGCTGCTCCCTTGACCTCAAAATGTCTTGTAAAATTATCTCTTAATCGTCTGGCATATCTAAAGCAGAAATCTGTGGGATTAAATCACCCCAGTGGGACAACTCCTTCAGTACTAACAATTCTCATGAATAGTGTCAGTTTCTTCTGAGTTTTTTGGAAATATAGATAATGTAAAGGAATTTAAAGTTTTTTATTGTTATTTAAGAACTTACTGATATGAAGTGAAAAAAGAAAGAAACCAGAAAATTGAGTTAATCATGACCTCCCTAATCCTTCTGTTTGTGGGAATGTAAACTGCAAGTGGTTAGGGCCTTGTCTGCCCTGATCACCAGTCGGTGCCTGACCATGGTAGCCATTCATTAAACATGTGCTGGAATGAATACTTGGCTGCTTCAGATTAACAGTGTAATGACTTTCTACATGTGTATGGTTTCTTCATTTATTTGGACATTCCTTAGAGTTGATTAGGGGAGGTGAGAATTTTACTGCATCAAAAGGTATGAGTATTTTCATGATAATTGAAACATTGCCAGCTTGCTTTCCAAATGAGCCTTACCTTTTCGAGGAGCGCCTGGGTGGCTCAGTGGGTTAAGCACCTGCCTTTAGCTCAGGTCATAATCCTGGGGTCCTGGTGTACCTTTTAGAGCACCCACTCAAGCTCTTATATTAGTACAGCCTTTGGTAGTTATGAGCTCTTTCAGATTAAGTATCACATCTGATCTCAATCACCCTGGAAGGTGGCAGGACAGGTATTGCTTTCCCCCTTTTGTAGTACAGCAAATGCCACTGCTCTACCTTAAATTGATGATAATGATTGACAGGTGACAAAATAATCCTAACCTTTCAGGTTTTCCTTCCTCCTGTTCTCTACTTTGGGTTTATAGTGAACGTCCTGAATAAATTCATATTTTTCCTTAGCAGTAAAATTAGATACTGCTCTGTAATATTTATTGCTTACAAAATCTTCCTTTTTCATTTTGCTTAGATATTTACCTTGATTAAACTTGGGGGTTTCATTAACATGAAATAAGAGACCACAATAAAGAAGAAAGAGATGATATTGGTTAGGTATAACAAAACACCCAGCGCTAGAAAGTTTAGAACATAGCCACCCTTTCTGTTAAGAAAAATCTGGAAAGTTTTGGTGGTGCCTTTGTATAGTTCCTTGAATCTGAAGAAGTTGCTATTTTAAACTTCTGAATCTGCTGCAGCGTCTTCATAAACTATTGAGATTAATACTCTACTAGTGAAAGTGGACAGGAATTATGTGTATAATAATCTTCCTATCTTTCATACTTGTCAAATTCTAGGAAGAATAGAATTGATAACTAAGAATCATAAGGTAAAAAATATTCAGCCTAAAAGTACTATTTTTATGTGAAAACTAAAAAGAACTTTCTCTTTTTTAAAAACACATGACAATGAGGAACGCCTGGGTGGCTCAATGGGTTAAGCACCTGCCTTTAGCTCAGGTCATAATCCTGGGGTCCTGGGATCGAGCCCCAGTCTGTCTCCCTGCTAGGAATGAGGTGGAGTGTCTGCTTCTCCCTCTCCCTCTGCACCTCTCCCCACTCTTGTGTGCTTGCTCTATCTCAAATAAATCAATCTTTAAAAAGTAATAAAAAAAATATGGCAACAAGAAAATGTTATTCCTAGTGTGATACTAATCCAGATTCTTTCCCAAGTTTGCTATTCATGGACCCCAAATGATTTAATAGGTAATTAATCCAGTCAGGAAGCTTTGGAACATTTACTTGTGACTGGAATAATTAGAAGTTATTGGGGTATATTTGTAAGTGGGCCCAACATTGATTTTCTGTATTGCTTTCACATTTGCTTAAGTTTCTTTTTAAAAAAAAAGTACAGAAAAGATAGAGAAAGAGAGATGTAGATATATTGGTTTTTGGAAATAACTCAGAATCTCCCTTTAACTTAACTCGCTTTTCTCTTGTGATGTCAGATCCCAAATAATGTTCTGTAAACAGAAATGCTCTGTAAAGACACTTTTCAGAAATGTCTCTAGTCCTTGCATCAAAGAATAGCTGCCTAAATATCATATGGGTTTATAGCAACTAGCTCTTCAAGGAACTTTTATCTAAATCTAAATTATTTTGCTTTTGTTTTTTATAATAGAATATTTCTTCATCTTGAAGATTAAGCAAAAATCTTTTTTGGAGTAGATGGATTTTTGACACTTTCTGTGAACTAAAACGATTCAATGTCTCTCTTGGTAAGTTTGTGTTAACATAGATTTGATTTCAGGGCACTTGGGTGGCACAGTCGGTTAAGCCCCTCACTCTTGGTTTCTGCTCAGGTTATAATCTCAGGGTCGTGAGATCAACCCCCAGGTCAAGCTCCATGCTCTGTGAGGATTTGGCTTGGGATTCTCTCTTTGGCTCCCTCTACCCCCACGGGCTTTCTCTTTCTCTCTCAAATAAATAAGGGGCACCCAGGTGGCTTAGTTGGTTAAGTGTCTGCCTGCAGGTCAGGTTATGATCTCAGGGTCCTGGGATCGAGCACCGCATTGGGCTCTTTTGCTCAGTGGGGAGTCTGCTTCTCCCTCTCATTCTCCCTCTCTGCTATCTCTCCCTCTCTCTTTCTCAAATAAATAAATAAAATCTATAAAATGAAATAACATAAGTAAATAAATCTGTAAAAAAAAAAAGCATAGATCTAATTTTGTGCCATCATAGTAGAGCATGTGACTCTTGATCTCAGGGTTGGAAGTTCAAGCCCCATGTTAGGTGTAGACATTATAAAAAAATAAAAGTGGGGAGCTTTATTTATCTAGAAAGTTGTTATGAAATACCTACCTTATTTTCTAACACAGAGATGAACAAACATTTTCTATAAAGATCAGATAGTATTTGTGTGCTATATGGTCAAATTAATCTGTTGTTGTGTGAAAGCAGTCATAGACAATATATAAATGAATAAAAGTGAATATGTTAGTGTTCAAGTAAGACCTTATTCACTAAAACAGGTGGTGTGTCAGACTGACTTGTGGACTATATAGTTTGTGGACCCCTGTTCTAAAGGATTACTTAAGAGTAACAATTTTATATCTATTTGTAAATTGTATGAGATGTAAAAGGGCATTTGCTAGATGAGGATCCTGAGGTTTAGAGCCCTATGTGGATTCCCAGGGCTTCTGAATTTTCGAAAAAATATCTTATTTATTTTATTGTTGTATAGTCATGGGCTTTGTGAAAAAAATAGAATTTAGTAATAGGTGATTTAAATTTACCCAGTTAATAATTTTAGTTATAGTCTTCCTGTAATGAAATATTTAGAATTCTTTGAATATTTTCCTAATGAGATATTTGTACAACTGAGATAAAGTCGATGTTTATACTTATGAAGGATTCCTCCCCATTCAAGTTTTACCCTATGTGGGAGAGTCAAGAAATGGTATTTTCAAAGGAGCAGCATAAGTAAAATATTTTCCTTTAGATTCTCTTTTAGGTATAACTGCTTTTCATTTGGCTATTATGATAGTGGATTAAAAAAATTACGTTAAAAATATTTTAGGGCAGCTTCTGGATGGTTTGAAATCATTTGTGCTGCCTAAAAGACCTCAAGGTGTATATTTTTCATAAGCTATTATTCACCAGCATCTAATTGATTCAATGTGGATGTAAAAATGTTTTAAAGGATAAGCTATGAGTGTTTTATGATTTTTATAGCTTGAGGAGCTAATGAACATGCTAACATTTTTTAGGAGAGGTCAGCAAAAACATTTTGTCTTATAACATTGGGTGGTTTTAGCTGTCTTCACATTAGTGATCACTTTCTTGAACTGTGAAAATTCTATGTAAAGATAATGAAAAGGAGGTCTACCTTATTATTTATAAAATGTTTTCTATATTTCTATAAACCAAAAACATGGATCACTACTCTTATTTTGAGAATAAGTTAGGGTCAATATAAGTTTAAAAAATATGCCCTATATGTCTTTTTTTTTTTTTTTAAGATTTATTTATTTGAGCGAGAGAAAGTGTGTGCGCAGGGAGGAGCGACAGAGGGAGAGAGAGTCCTAAGCAGACTGGGAGCTGAGCATGGAACCCATTACAAGGCT
Organism: Ailurus styani; assembly: GCA_002007465.1. NCBI lineage: Eukaryota > Metazoa > Chordata > Mammalia > Carnivora > Ailuridae > Ailurus > Ailurus styani. Next base: position 2,804,441 of record LNAC01000114.1, read on the forward strand.
TAGTCCTAAGCAGACTGGGAGCTGAGCATGGAACCCATTACAAGGCTTAATCCCACAGACGCTGAGACCACAACCTGAGCTGAAACCTGAGTCGGATGCTCAACAATTGCGCCACCCTGGCATCTCTAAAAATATGGCTAATATGTCTTAAATTAACTTTTTTCCCCATCAAAAAAAAAAAGTGATAGAATTCTTTCTGAGACTTGTTTATGTTTGAATATATTTTGATAACCGTATTAGAGGTCCCCCCAAGACCACCTCCAGGTTTGATGATTTGCTAGGAGTTGCAAAACTTAGTCATATAGTCATAACTAAGATTTATCATAGCCAAAGAACACAGAGCAAAATCAGCAAGGGAAAAGGGTACTTAGAGCAAGGGAAAAGTTCAGAGGAAATCAGGCTCAAACGTCTAAGAATCCTCTCCCAGTGGAGTCACATAGGGTGTGCTTAATTCTCCCAGGGAATGACAACATGTGTAAATGTTGCCTACCAAGAAAGCTCATTAGAGACTCATTCTCAGGCTTTTTATTGGGGATTGGTCATGTAGGTACCTTCTGCTAGCAGGTAACAAAATTCCAGACTTCCAGGAAAAAAGCAGTAATTCAGCAGAAACCATATTGTTTACACTGTTTAGGCACATGATCTATTTTTTTTTTTTTGCACATGATCTATTCTTATCAGGGAAGAGTGGGAACCCTCCCCAAATCCAAGTTCCCAGATACCAGCCAAGGGTCACCTTGGCAAGCAAGCCTTGTCTAAGCATAGTAGTTTTAGGCCTGCTGTGTTAACTTTTCCGTGCAGTACCTTTGTATAGAATGATTCAGAGTAAATGTTATAAAATATGGGTAAATATCAAATACAATATGTTAGTGACCTTGAGCAGCAGTAATAAGTATCTTCAAAAACTTTTCAGTGAAACTATTCACTCTAGACAAACCAGTAGAATCTTTGCAAAGGAAATGATTTTATAGGTATCATGACATTGTTAGCTTCTGTTCTTCAAGGGCGGGTTTTACATAAGACAGTGGAGATTTAGATCAAATTACTGTGGTAAGATTGATAAGGTATACAAACTGCAGGAATTCATCTTAAAATAACCAGCAATTTAGGATGAAAAAATGACAGATGAGATTAGTGAGAAATTCTGACATTATTTTAAATGAAAGGAAGTATGATTACTTTTAAGTGAATACGAAGTGTTAGGTAGATATGGGTGAGCTTATCTTGACTCATTTGATATTAGTGTTTTACTGTTTATATATAAATAAATGTTCATGAGATGCTTCGAAAAAATTTATTACAAAAGTCTCTTTCATACACTTCGTTTATCCTTTAGACACACGTTTTCTTCCTAAGTAGAATAAGGTCAGCTTTACCCCACATGATAAATCACATGGAGGTGCAATATGTGATAGTAGGACCATGGGTTAAAATGCAAGAAAATGTAAATTGTGATAATGGAACTAAGTCTCCTCCTTTTTTTTTTTTAAGATTTTATTTATTGAGAGAGAGAGGGAGTGACAAAGAGAGCAGGAGCAGAGGAAGAGGGAGAAGCAGACTCCCCACTGAGCAGGAGACATGGGGCTCGATCCCAGGATCCTGGGATCATGACCTGAGCCAAGGGCAGATGCTTAGTTGAGTGAGCCACCTGGGTGCCCCAAGTCTCCTACTTTTAATTTTCTTTCCAGTTGAAGTAAGATGTTTATCACCTTAAGAAACAAAATTGGTTCCAGATACACTCATTGTGTAGTTTAATGTGGTTAAACATGGTTCCTCCATTTAAGAAACAGAATCTGAAGGTTAAAATTGATTATAATGAGTACAGCAGAATAATCTTTAGCTAAGTATTCAAAACAAAACTGCAAAGATGATTAAAGGGTAAAAAACACCAGCAGTGAAAATGAATTGATACTATGACTTCCAGAGGATAGGATAAGGATCAGAGATAGCACCAAGTAAATTAGACCAGATAAGAAATTTGTCTTCTTCATACCCAACTGCTTCTCCCTTCTCTTGCACACTGAGTACCTCCATGCTGTGAATCCTGGCAATTCCAGGTTCTTACATGCTGCCTTTTCTCTCTGTTTCTCACCCCAGTCACCAGACCTTAGTATCCACATATCACCCCTACTTATCTTGTGACCTTTTTTTCACTTATTAAATGCATTTCTGAATTTCCAGGATTGTTTCTGCACTTCACGAACACAAGTTGAATCACTCAGACCTGAAAAACAGTCTGAAACCAGTATCCATCAACACTTGGTAAGAACACGGTTAAGTACAATTAATATTTCTCCTTTGCTTTTTGTAGTATTATAGTACAGAATGTAATTCCAGGTTCTTCCATATCTCTTTTTCTTACAGTATCTTTTAGTGTTTTTTCTTCCTCTACTTCCATTACTCTCCAGGAGTCTACAGTTGACCTCTTCTGCCTGAACAGGCTTCTCCTAAGCAGCACCTGTTCCTAGGCTTCAGTTGCTCAGATTTCAGACTGTCCTGTAGCTACCTCAGGTTTTCCTTCAGGTCATGAGGGGACTCTGGCATCAAGCAGGACTGGTGATTCTCAGGTTTTTACCTATAACTCTTTCCTGGGCACTGGAATTGTCTATAGAATGCCTCCAATTAGACTTTTCAAAGACATTTCTATGTAGTTTGAGTCAAACTGTAATCTGTCAAACTTCTCTGACCCCTTGTATTTCTTTCTTTGGCTAATGAAAACCTATCTACTAAGTCACCTTAACTAGAAACTTTGAAGTTATTGACACTTTCCTCTATCCCCCACATCTAGTTATACACCTAGTCTTTTGTATCTGTCTCTGAAGTACGTTGAGTGCATACCCTCCTTCACCTCAACACTGTTACTACCCAAATCTCATTTCTTACCCGGGACGATTGCAGGTGGACATGTTGCCTCTAGTTTCCTAGATAAACCTCCTCTCACACTCAGATCAGAACTCAACCCTGTTACCAGTACGGGCCTGTTTGTGTCACTTTCTAACTTTAAAACTTTCACTGGTTTCCTGCAGCCTATGGGATAAAGCCTAAACTTCTTAGCATAATATAAGGACTCTTAATGGTGTGGGATAAGTATAATTTTTGAGTTTCATTTCTTGCTACTGAGTCTTAGCATATGCTCTTTTTTCTGCCTCCAAAATTTTTCCTCATTCATGAAGAGTTGGCTCAAATATCACATATCTGAAGTCTTTCATCTTGTACTTTTTGTTCCATTATGCTCCTACAAATCGTAGACATTCCCAGAAAATGGTATTAATTATATTATCTCACAATAATTGGTATTCGTGTCTCTTAACTATAACATGATTCCCATAAAATAGGCATCCTGTGTTTTTCATCTGTATTTCCCCTGGGCAATGCCTGATATATTAAGTAATATTTTAAAAAGCATGCTTGGGAATAAATATTTCTCTGGGGTCCTCCTTTCCTTAATCCTTACTTTATTTGGCACCTGGGTGGCTCAGTGGGTTAAAGCCTCTGCCTTCAGCTCAGATCATGATCTCAGGGTCCTGGGATCGAAGCCCGCATCAGCCTCTCTGCTTGGCGGGGAGCCTGCTTCCCCTTCTCTCTCTCTCTCCCTGCCTCTCAGCCTACTTGTGATCTCTCTTCCTCCGTCAAATAAATAAAATCTTTAAAAAAAAGGCCTTACTTTATTCTGCAATTCTTACTACAAAACGGAACCTGCCTTGTAAATGCCTTGTTTCCTACAAAATAAGGTAATTCCAGTTGTTCCTGTTTGTAAGTATATCTTGATCCTATATTCATTTGTCTTCATTTTTCTGATTTTACTTTTTACTCATTAATATTCTAAAGTCTTTTGGTCTTCTGCCCTTTTGTGCAATAGAATATATTATCCAATGCTTGTTTTTATTCAAGTATTACCCTTCAGATTGAGGTAAAGTGTTTGCTGTTGTCTCCTTGCTATTGCCAAGAGAAAGGTCTTAAACTTCAGGAAACTTCCACACAGGCTTCTGCCTGTGTGTGTGTGTGTGTGTGTGTGTGTGTGTGTGTGTTTCTGTTTTGTTTTGTTTGGCCTCATGCTAAAATACACATAACATAGAATTTACCATCTTAGCCATTTTTAAGTGTACAGTTCAGTGGTATCAAATACATTCATAGTGTTGTGCAGCTGTCACCACCATCCATCTCTGTAACTCTTTTCATCTTGTAAAACTGAAACTGTGTATCCATTAAATCTCCATCCCTCCCTAGCCTCTGTCAACCACCACTCTATTTTCTATGATTTTTGCCTACTCTAAATACCATATAAGTGGAGTCATACTGTATTTGTCTTTTTCGACTGAGTTATATTTCATTTAATGTCCTCAAGGTCCATTTGTGTTGTAGCATTTTGCAGAATTTCCTTATTCTTTAAGGCTGAAAATGTTCCATTATATGTATATAGCACATTTTGCTTATCCAGTCATCTGTTGATGGACGGTTGGGTTGCTTTCACTTTGTGGCTATTGTGAATAATGCTTCTATAAACATGGGTGTGCAGATATCTCTTCACAACCTGATTTCATTTCTTTGGGTAACCCAGAAGTGGAATTACTGCATCATATGGTAATGATATTTTAATTTGGGGGGAAACCACCGTACTGTTTTCTACATTGGCTATGCCATTTTTGTATTCCCACCAATAGTGCACAAGAATTCCAGTTTCTCTATATCCTAGCCAACACCTCTTTATTTTCTGTTTTTTGATAGTAGTCAACCTAATGGGTATGAGGTGATATCTCATTGTAATTTTGATTTACATTTTCCTAATGACTAGTGATGTTGAGCAAGCATCTTTTCATGTGCTTTTGGCCACTTGTATGTTTTCTGTGGAGAAATGTCTATTCAAGTCCTTTGCCCTTTTTTGAATTGGGTTGTTTCCTTTTCTTTGTTGTTGAGTTTTAGGACTTCTGTATATTTTCTGGATATTAACACCTTACCAGATATTTACAAATGTTTTCTCCCATTCTATGGGTTGCCTTTTTACTTTGTTGATAGTATTTTTTGATGTACAAAATTTAAAACTTTACATGAAGTGTACTTTGTTTTTCTTTTGTTCCTTATACCTTTGCTGTCATAGTCAAGAAATCATCTCCAAATCCAATATCATAAATCTTTTGTCCTATTTTTTCTTCCAAGAGTTTTATGGTTTTCAGTATTAAATTTAGGCCTGTGATCCATTTTGACTTTTTGTATATGGTGTTTGATAAGAGTCCAACTTCATAACTTTGCATGTGGGTATACACTTTTTCCTAGCATCATTTGCTAAAAATACTGTCCTTGCTTTATTGAATGGTCTTGACACCCTCGTCAAATGCCATTTGACCATATATGTGGCAGTTTATTTCTGGGCTCTCTATTCTCTTCCATTGGTCTATATGTTTCTGTCTTTATTTCAGTGCCATGCTGTTTTGATTATCATTGCTTTGTAATAGGTTTCAAAATCAGGAACAGTGAGTCCACCAATTTTGTTCTTTTTCAAGATTATTTGAATTACTCGGGGTTCCTTAAGCTTTAACAATCTTAAGTTTTCCAATCAATGAACATGAAATGTGTCTCCATTTATTTATGTCTTCCTAAATTTCTGTTAGTGTTTTATAGTTTTCATTGTATACATCTTTAACTTCCATGGTTAGTTTAATTTCTAAGTACTTTATTGATGTTTTAATGATTATCTTTGCAGATTTTCCATTAAGTAGGTCTTCTGAATTTTTAGAGTTACTAAAACGTTTAACAGGAACAAGGACTGTGCCATGAGTTTTTTTTAATTTCAGTATATTTAAAATAAAGTGTTATATTAGTTTCACGTGTACAGTGTAGTGATTCAGCAATTCTGTACATTACTCAATGTTCATCATGGTAAATGTGCTTTTAATCCCCTTTACATATTTTACCCTTCCCCACGCCCTCCCCACTCCCCCTCTGGTCAACACCAATTTGTTCTCTATATTTACATTGGTTTTTTTGTTTGTCTTTTCTTCTTTGCTCATTTGTTTTGTTTCATATATTCCAGATATGAGTGAAATAATATGGTATTTGTCCTTCTCTCTCTGACTGACTTATATCATTTAGCATCATTCCCTCTAGACCCATCAATGTTGCAAATGGCAGGATTTCATTATTTCTTATGACTGAATTATATATATACACACATATATATATATACACACACACACCACATCTTCTTTATCCATTCATCTATCGATGGACACTTGGGTTGCTTCCTTATTTTGGCTATTGTAAATAATGCTGCAATAAACATAGGGTGCATATATCTTTTCAAATTAGTGTTTTCATATTCTTGGGTAAATACCCAGTAGTGGAATTATTAGATCATATGGTAATTCTTTGTTAATTTTTTGAGCAACCTCCATACTGTTTTCCACAGTGGCTGTACAATTTACATTCCTACCAAGAGTGCAAGAGGGTTCCTTTTTCTCCACAACCTTGCCAACATTTGTCATTTTTTGTGTTTTTTATTTTAGCCATTCTGACAGATACGAGTGATATCTAATTGTGGTTTTGACTTGCAGTTCCCTGATGATTAGTGATGTTGAGCATCTTTTCAGGTATCTGTTGGCCATCTTATGTCTTCTTTGGAGAAATGTCTGTTCATGTCTTCTGACCATTTTTAAATTGGATTATTTGTTTTTTTGGGTTGTATAAGTTCTTTATATTTTTGGATATTGGCCCCTTAATAGATACATCTTTTCAAATATATTTTCCCATTCAGTAAGTAGGTCACTTTTTTGTTTTGTTGATTATTACCTTTGCCATGCAGAAGCTTTTTATTTGGATGTAGTATCAATAGTTTATTTTTGTTTTTGTTTCCCTTGCCTCCAGAGACATATCTAGAAAAATGTTGCTATGGCTGATGTCAGAGAAATTACTACCTGTGCTCCCTTCTAGGATTTTTTTGGCTTCAGATCTCACATTTAAGTCCTTAATCCATTTTGAGTTTGTTTTTGTGTGTGGTATAAGAAAGTGGTCTGTTGCATTCTTCTGAATGTAGCTGTCCAATTTCCCAACACTGTTTGTTGAAGAGATTCTCTTTTTCCCATTGCATATTCTTGCCTCCTTTCTCATAGATTAACTGACCATATAATTATGACTTTATTTCTGGGCTCTCTATTCTGTTTCATTGACCTAAGTATCTGTTTTTATACTAGTACTATGCTGTTTTGATTACTATAGATTTGTAGTGTATCTGGATATCTGAGATTGTGATACTTCTAGTTTTTGTTTTTCTTTTTCAAGATTGCTTTGACTACTTGAGGTCTTTTGTGTTTCCATACAAATTTTAGGATATTTGTTCTATTTTTATGAAAAATGCTGTTAGAATTTTGATAGGACTTGTATTAAATCTGTAGATTCCTTTCAGTAGTATGGACATTTTAACAATATTGGTTCTCCCAGTCCATGAACATGGGATATGTTTCCATTTGTTTGTATAATCTTCAGTTTCTCTCATCAGTGTTTTGTAGTTTTCTGAGTACAGGTCTTTCACCTCTTTAAGTTTATCTCTAGGGATTTGGTTCTTTCTGGTGCAATTACATATAGTGGTGTTTTTTAAATTTCTGTTTCTGCTATGTTATTATTAGTGTATAGAAATGCAACAGATTTCTCTGTGTTGATTTTGTATTCTGTGAATTTTTTAAATTCCTTTATCAGTTCTAATAGTTTTTTGGTGGTCTGTGGAGTTTTCTGTGTGTAGTATCATGACATCTGCAAATAGTGAAAGTTTATCTTTTTCCTTACCAATTTGGATACCTTTTATTTCTTTTTGTTGTCTGATTGCTGTGGTTAGGACTTCCAGTACTATGTTGAATAAAAGTGGTGGAAGTGGACATCCTTATCTTGCTCCTGATCTTAATAGGAAAAGCTCCCAGTTTGTTACCCATGAGTATGTTGTTAGGTGTGGATTCTTACTATACGGCCTTTATTATGTTGAGGTATGTTTCTCTAAACCTACTTTGTTGGGGGTTTTTTTGTTGTTGTTTTTTTATCATGAATGGATGTTGTACTTGTCAAATGCTTTTCTGCATCTGTTGAAGTGTTCATATGGTTTTTATCTTTGCTCTTACTGATGGAATGTATCACATGATTTGTGAATACTGAACAACTCTTGCATCCCAGGAGTAAATCCCATTTGATCATAGTGAATGATTATTTTAAGGTATTGTTGGATTCCATTTGCTGATATTTTGTTGATTTTTTTGCATTTTGCATCCAAAAATTATCAGAGATCCTGGCCTGTAGTTCCTATAGTTCTCTTTTTTGTGATGTCCTTATCTGGTTTTGGTATCAGGGTAATGCTGACCTCATAGAATCAATTTGGAAGCCTTCCTTGCTCTTTTTTTTTTTTAATAGTTTGAGAGAATATTAATTCTTCTTTAAATGTATGGTAGAATTCACCTGTGAAGCCTTCTGGTCCTGGCCTTTTGTTTGTTGGGAGTTTTTTTGATTACTGATTCAATTTCATTGCTGGTAATTTGTTCAAATTTTCTATTTCTTCCTGATTCAGTTTTGGTTATTTATTTGATTCGAGGAATTTATCCATTTCTTATAGGTTGTTCAGTTTGTTGGCATATAATTTTTCATAATATCCTCTTATAATTGTATTTCTGTGGTTTTGGTTGCTATTTCTCTTTTTCTTTTGAGTCTGACTAAAGCTTTATCAATTTTGTTGATATTTTCAAAGAACCAGTCACTGGTTTCATTGACTTGTTCTATTGTTTCTTTAGTTTCTATTTAATTTATTTCTCCTCTAATATTTATTATTTTCTTCCTTATGCTGGTTTTGGGTTTTGTGTGTTTTCTTTTTCTAACTCCTTTAGTGTAAGGTTAGGTTATTTATTGGAGATTTTTCTTGCTGCTTAAGGTCAGCCTGTATTTCTGTATTCTTTCCTCTTAGAGCAGCTTTTGCTGCATCCCAAAGATTTTGAAACATTGCATTTTCATTTTCATTTGTCTCTGTGTATTTTCTTTTTCTTTTCTTTCTTTTTTTTTTTTAAAGATTTGGGAGAGAGAGATCACAAGTAGGCAGAGAGGCAGGCAGAGGGAGAGGGGGGAAGCAGGCTCCCCGCTGAGCAGAGAGCCTGATGCGGGGCTCGATCCCAGGACCCTGAGATCATGACCTGAGCCGAAGGCAGAGGCTTAACCCCCTGAGGCACCCAGGTACCCCTATCTCTGTATATTTTCATTTCCTCTTTAATTTCTTTGTTGACTCATCCATTGCTTAGTAGCATGTTAATTAACCTCCATGTGTTTGGTTCTTTCCAGTTTTTTTCCTTGTGGTTGATTTCTAGTTTCATAGCGTTGTGGTCAGAAAGATGCATGATGTGATTTCAGTCTTTTGAATTTGTTGAGGCATGTTTTATAGCCTAACGTGATGTATTCTGGATAATGTTCCATATGCACTTGAATATGTATTCTGGTATTAGGATAGAATGTTCTGAATACATCTCTTAGAAACATCTGGTCTAATGTGTCATTCAAAGTCACTTTTGGGGCTCAGCCAGTTAAGCATCCAACTCTTGATTTCAGCTTACATCATGATCCCAGGCTGTGATCTCAGAGCCCACATCAGGTTCCATGCTGGGTGTGGAGTCTGCTTAAAATTCCCTCTCTCCCTTTCCCTCTGTCTCTTCCTGCTCTCCACTGTCTCTTTCTCCCTCTCTTAAAAATAAAATAAAATAAAATAAAATAAATAAAAACAAAGTCACTCTCCATATTGATTTTCTGGTTCAATGATCTTGTATTGAAGAAAGTGGGGGGTTAAAGTTCTCTACTATTATTATTGTATTTAGTACTATTGATTTTTTCATTTGTGTTAATAGTTGCCTTATGTGAGTATTCCCGTGTTGGATATATAAATATTTACAGTTGTATATCTTCATATTGGGTTGTTTCCTTTATTATTGTGTAGTGTCCTTTGTCTCTTGTTATACTTTTTGTTTTAAAGTCCTATTTTGTTTAATATAAGTATTGCTACCCCAGGTTTCTTTTCTCTTCTATTTGCATGATATTTTCCCATCCCTTCACTTTCAGTATGCATGTGTCTTTACTTCTGAAATGAGTCTCTTATAGGAAGCATATAGATGGGTCTTGCTTTTTTATCCATTCAGTCATTCTTTTTCTTTTTTTATAAGTTTTTATTTAAATTCAAGTTAGTTAACATATAATGTAGTATTAGTTTCAGGTGTACAATATAGTGGTTTAACAACTCTAGATATCACCTAGTGCTCATCACAACAAGTGCACTCCTAATCCTCCTCACCTATTAAAGCCATCCTCCTACCTCCCTCCCTTCTGGTAACCATCAGTCTGTTCTCTATAGTTAAGGGTCTGTTTCTTGATTTGCCTCTGTCTCTTTTTTTTTTTTTTCCATTTGCTTGATTGTTTTGTTTTTTAAATTCCACATATGAGTGAAATCGTATGGTATTTGTCTTTCTCTGACTTATTTTACTTAGCATAATACTCTCTAGCTCCATCCATATCACTGCAAATGTCAAGATTTCATTCTTTATGGCTAAGTAACTTTCCATTGTATGTATATATATATATACCACATCTTCTTTATCCATTCATCAGTTGATAGACACTTGGGCTGTTTCCATAATTTAGCTATTGTTGATAATGCTGCTATACACATTGGGGTGCATGTATCCCTTTGAATTAGTATTTTTGCATCCTTTGGGAAAATACCTAGTAGTGTAATTGCTGGGTCATAGGGTAGTTCTCTTCAACTTTTTGAGAAACCTTCATACTGTTTTTCAGAGTGGCTGCACCAGTTTGCATTCCTACCAGTGCAAGAGGGTTCCTTTTTCTTCACATCCTCCCCAACACCTGTTGTTTCTTGTGTTGATTTTAGCCATTCGGACAGGTGTGAGGTGATGTCTCATTGTAGTTTTGATTTGCATTTCCCTGATGATTAATGACGATGAACGTCTTTTCAATTGTCTGTTGGTTGTGTGTTTTTAGAAAAATGTTCGTGTCTTCTGCCCATTTTTAAATTAGATTTTTTTCTTTTTTTTTTTTTTTAGTGTTGGTTGTATAAGTTCTTTACATATTTTGGATACTAACCCTTTATCAGGTATGTCATTTGCAAATATCTTCTCCCATTCCTTTAGATTGCCTTTTAATTTTGTTGATTGTTTCCTTCACTGTATAGAAGCTTTTTATTTTGATGTAGTCCCAATAGTGTATTTTTGCTTTTGTTTCCTTGTTCAGGAGACATACCTAGAAAGAAGTTGTTATGGGCAATGTTGAAGTTACTGTGTGTGTTCTCTTCTAGGATTTTTATGATTTCAGGTCTCACATTTAGATTTTTAATCCATTTTGAATGAATTTTTGTGTATGGTGTAGGAAAGTCATCCCGTTTCATTCTTTTGTATGCCGCAGTATGGTTTTCCCAGCACCATTTGTTGAAGAGATGGTATTTTTCTCATTGGATATTCTTTCCTGCTTTGTCAAAGATTAATCGACTGTATATTTGTGGGTTCATTTCTGGATTTTTATTCTGTTCTATTGATCTGTGTGTCTGTTTTTGTTCCAGTATCATACTGTCTTGATCACTACAGCTTTGTAATATAACTTGAAGTTCAGAATTGTGATGTCTCCAGCTTTGCTTTTCTTTATCAAGATTGCTTTGGCTATTTGGGGTCTTTTGTGGTTCCATACAAATTTGAGGATTGTTCTAGTTTTGTGAAAAATGCCATTGACATTTTGATAGGGATTGCATTAAATGTATAGATTGCTTTGGATAGTACAGACATTTTCACAATATTTGTTCTTCCAATCCATAATCATGGAATGTCTTTCCATTTCTTTGTGTCATCTTCAATTTTTTTCAGCAGTATTTTATAGTTTTCAGAGTACAGGTCTTTCACCTCTTTGGTTAGGTTTATTCCTAGGTATCTTACTATTTTTGGTGCACTTGTAAATGGGATTGATTACTTAATTTCTCTTTCTGCTGCTTCATTTGGTGTATAGAAATGCAACAGATTTCTGTATGTTGATTTTGTATCCTGCAATTTTAATGATTTCGTTTATCAGTTCTGCCAGTTTTTTGGTGGAGTCTTTTGGCTTTCCTATATATAGTATCATGTCATCTGCAAATAGTGAAAGTTTTATTTCTTTCTTACTGATTTGGATGCCTTTTGATTCTTTTGTCTTGTCACATTGCTGTGACTAGGACTTCCAGTACTGTAAAGAATAAAAGTACTGAGAGTGGACATCCCAATCTTGTTCCTGACCACACAGGAAAATCTCTCAATTTTTCCCCATCGAGGATGATATTAGCAATGGGTCTTTATTATGGCCTTTGTTATGTTGAGGTATGTTTCCTCCACGCCTACTTTGTTGAGGATTTTATCTTGAATGGATGTTGTACTTCATCAAATGCTTCTTTTTTTGGAATAGGTTGAGAACAAGAGTTATTAATTCTTCTTTAAATATTTGGTAGAATTCATCTTTGAAGCCATCTGGCCCTAGACTTTTGTTTGAGAGTTTTTTGTTAATTTCTTTGCTGGTAATTAGGCTGTTCAAATTTTCTATTTCTTCCTGCTTCTGTTTTCGTAGGTTATATGTCTCTAGAAATTTATCCATTTCTTACAGGTTGTTCAGTTTTTTTGGCATATAGATTTTCATATTTCCTCTAGTTGTATTTCTGTGGTGTTGGTTATCATTTCTCCTTTCTCATCTGTGATTTTTATACTTGGGTCATTTCTCTTTTTGATAACTCTGGGTAGAGGTTTATCAATTTTGTTGACTTTTCAAAGAACCAGGTCCTGGTTTTATTGATCTGTTCTATTATTTTTTTAGTTTCTATATAATTTATTTCTGCTCTGATCTATATTATTTCCTTCCTTTTGCTGGATTTGGGTTTTGTTCTTCTTTTTCTAGTTTCTTTAGGTGTAAGGTTAGGTTATTTGAGATTTTTCTTGCTTCCTGAGGTCGGACTGTATTGCTATAAACTTCCCTCTTAGACTGCTGTTGTTGCATCCCCAAGATTTTCAACCACTATGTTATCATTTTCATTTGTCTCCATGTATTTTTTTATTTCCTCTTTGATTTCCTTATTGATCCATTCATTGTTTAGTAGCATGTTAATTAATCTCCATGTGTTTGTGCTCTTTCCAGATAGTTTCTTGTGCTTGACTTGTACTTTCATTGTGCTGTAGTTAGAAAAGGTCAGTGGTGTGACTTTGATCCTCTTCTATTTGTGAAGCCTGTTTTGTGGCCTAACATGTGATCTTTTCTGGAGAATATTTCATGTACAGTTGAAAAGAATGTGTATTCTGCTGTTTAGGATAGAATGTTTTGAATATATCTGTTCAGTCCGTCTGGTCCATCCAGTGTGTCATGTAAAGCCACTGTTTTCTTGTTGCTTTTCTGTTTAGATGATCTGTCCATGGATGTAAGTGGGGTGTTAAAGTTCTCTACTATTACTGTATTACTGTCAGTTAATTCCTTTATATTATTAACTGTTTTATGTATTTGGGTGCTCCCTTATTGTTTGTGTAAATATTTAAAATTGTTATATCTTCTTGTTGGAGTATCCCCCTTTGTTATTATGTAGTGTCCTTCTTTGTCTCTTCTTATAGTTTTTGTTTTAAAGTGTAGTGTGTCTGATACAAATATTGCTACTCTGGCTTTCTTTTGACATTGATTTGCATGATAATTGTTTCTCCATCCCATTCGGCAGGTGACTTTAGGTCTAATGTTAGTCTTTTGTAGGTGACATACAGATGGGTCTTGTATTTTTATCCATTTTGACACCCAGTGTCTTTTGATTGGAGTGCTTAGTCCATTTATATTCAAAATAATTATTGATAGATATGAATTTATTGGCATTTTATTACTTGTTTTGTGGTTGTTTCTGGAGTTTTTCTCTGATCCTTTCTTGTCTTTTTCTCTTTTGTGTTTTGTTTTTCTGCAGTGATATATTTGGATTTCTTCCTCTTTATTCTTTGTTTGTTTACTAGTGGTTTTTGATATATGGTTACCATTAGGTTTATTTATAACCTCTTTGGCATATAGCAGTCTATGTTAAGTTGATGGTCTTTAAGTTTGAACCCATTCTTTTCTTCTCTCCTCCACACATTTTAAGTATATGTTATTTTATATCTTTTTGTATGAGTTCCTTGACTGATTTTTTACAGAAATACTCATTTTTACTGCTTTTGTGTTTCCTACCTTTATACTGTCACTGTTGGTCTCCTCTTTTCACTCAAAGAGTCCCCTTTAATACTTCTTGCAGAGCTGATTTAGTAGTCCCAAACTCCTTTAGTTTTTGTCTGGGGAACTCTTTATCGCTCCTATTCAGAATGATAGGCTTGCTGGATAGAATGTCGTGGCTGCAGATTTTTCCCATTTAGCACTTTGAATGTGTCCTGCCACTCCATCTGGCTTACAGAGTTTCTGTTGAAAACTCTCCTGCTAGCTTTATGGGTTTTCTCTTCTGAGTTACTGACTTCTTTGGTCTTGTTGCTTTTAAGATTTTTTATCATTGTATTTTATAAATTTATTTACAATATGTCTTGGTGTTGGCCACCTTTTGTTGATTTTGACGGGAGTTCTCCGTGCTTCCTGGATCTGGATGTCTGTTTCCTTCCCCAGATTAGGGACATTTTTAACTTTTCTTCTTCAAATAAATTTTCTGCCCCCATTTCTCTCTTCTTTTGGGACTCCTATAATGCAAATGTTATTACATTTGATGGAGTCAATGAGTTCCCCAAGTCTGTTCTCATGTTGAATAATTCTTTCTCTCTTTTGTTTACCTTAATTGCTTTCCATTACTTTGTCTTTTATGTCACTAATTTGTTCCTCTGCTTCTTCCAGCTTGGTGTTCATTGCAGCAAGCATGTTTCTAATCTCATTTATTGCACTCTTCATCTCTGATTGATTCTTTTCTAAGTCTTTTATCTCTCTGGTAAGGGTCTCACTCATGTCTTCCACTCTTTTCTCAACCCTAGTGAGTATCCTTATGAGTGAGCATTGCTTTAAATTCTCCATCAGGCATGTTACTTATGTTAGTTTTGCTTAGCTCTCTGGCCATGGCCTTATTCTTTAATTCAGAATTAATTTCTGTCTTTTCATTTTGTCTGAGTCTCTGCCTGCTTATGTGTATTAGAAAAACCAGTTATGTCTCCTGCTCCTAAAAGTGATAGCCATATGAAGGAGAGGTCATGTAGTACCCAGGCTTGGCACTTCTGGGACTATCTCTGGTGTGTGCTGCCTACATTCTGCTGTTGTGTTCTGGCTGCTCTGTCCTTCAGGCCAGTCATCTGTAGAGGCTCTTCTTGCCTGCTGTGGCAGTGTTTGGTCCTTTGCCTGAATGTGGTGAGTTCTTACTAGGTATGCCTGCCTTTGTCTGCTTATGAAATGAGACCTGTCACCACCTCTACCAGAACTGAGGCGCTGCAAAACTCTCTGGTTCACCCTGTGTCTTTTGATTGCACCATTTAGTCCATTTACGTGCAAAGTAATTACTGATAGGTATGCATTTATTGCCATTTTGTTGTTCACGGCTGATTTTCTAGTTTTCTGTTCCTTTTTTCTCTTGCTCTCTTCTCTCCTGGTTTGATGGCTCTTTTTATATGCTTGGATTCTTTTGTTTACTTTCTGCATATTTATTACAGGTTTTTGAATTGTCATTGCTATTAGGTTTATATATAACATCTTATATATATAGCAGTTTATATTAAGTTGATGGTTGCTTAAATTTGAGCCCTTCTAAAAGCACTAAAGTTTTACTCTCTTTCTTCCCCCACCTTTTATGTATATGGTCTCATAATTTATATATTTTTATTTTGTGAATCCCTTGACTGATTTTTATAGATATACTTAATTTTACTGCTTTTGTGCTTCCTACTTTTTAAGCTCTGGCTTATGGCCTTTCCTTTCCACTCAAAGAATCCCCTTTAACATTCTGGTAAGACTGGTTTAGTGTTGATGAATTCCTTTAACTTTTATTAAAGTTAAAGCTACCCAGGCACCCCAAGTTTCTCTTCTGTGTAATTGTTTTCTGGCTGCTTTTAAAATTCTCTTTTTCTGAGGTGGCTTAGTTGGTTGGGCATCTGCCTTCAGCTCTGGTCATGATCCTGAGGTTCTGGGATTGAATCCTGCCTCTAGCTCCTTGCTCAGCGGGGAGCCTGCTTCTCCCTCTGCCTGCCATTCCCCCTGCTTGTGCTCAATCTTTTGCTTTCTGATGAATAAATAAATAAAATCTTTTTAAAAAATAAAATTTTCTTTTTATTACTACCTTTTGCCATTTTAATTATTATATGTCTTTGGTGTGGAGCTTCTTGGATTTATTTTGTTGGGAGCTCTCTGTGCCTGCTGGATCTGGATTTCTATTTCCTTCCCCAGATTCAGGACCTTTTCAGCTATTATTTCTTCAAATAAATTTTCTGCCCCCTTTTTCTTCTCTTTCTGTCATCCCCGTAATGCAGATGTTACTAGGCTTGATGGCATTGCTGAGTTCCCTTAATCTATTCTCATCTTTTTACTATTCAGCTTCATGGCTTTTTTATTACTCTTACAGGTCACTGATCCAGTCTTCTGCTTCCTCTAGTCTACTATTTATTCCCTCTAGTATATTTTTGAGATACTGTATTCTTCATCTCTGCCTCATTCTTGTTTATATTTTCTATGTCTTTGTTGATGGTCTCATTGAGATCCTCCACTCCTTTCTCAAGTCCAGTGAGTATCTTTATGACCGTTACTTTAAACTCTCTATCAGGCATATTATCTCTCTTTTGTTTAGTTCTTTTGCTGTGATTTTTGTCCTGCTTTTTTACTTGAAACATATTCCTCTGTCTCTTCACTTTGTCTAACTTTATCTGTTTCTGTGTGTTAGAAAAGTCAGCTACTTTGCCTGCTCTTTAAAGTAGTGGCCTTCTGAAAAAGAGTTTCTGTAGTACCCTGCTTCAGAACCAAGTGCTTCAGGGGTGTCTCCTGTTTGTGTTGTATGTGTCCTGTTGTGGCTGAGCAGTGTTTGCCTTCAGTCCAGTGCAACTGCAATGGTTCTCTTTGCTGGTTGTTGTAAATGCCCAGTTTGGGGCTGCCTCGGGCTTAAGGTGGGTCAGACCAGGCATTTGCCAGTGCTGCGGTCACACCCAACTGCAGTGTGCTTTCCCCCGTATTGTCCCCTGAGAAGCTTTTATTGGTGGGAGGGGCAGCCTATAGTCAGTGCAGATGTTTGCCTCCAGTCACTGCTGGGGTCAGAGTCAGATTGGTGTTATGGTTATCTTCCCCTCTCCCTGTGGCTTGAGTCACTTTGGAGTGGTACTGGTTTCTCTAGACTGCCTGCATGATGACATTCTGTGACTCTGCCTTCGATGGACTTCTGCTGAGGGCAGGCTACAGGAGAATGTGGGGGCTGGGCATGCTGTTAATGAGCTAGGTAGAAAGTGTTCCCAGAGGTGTCCATGTTTCTAGGTTGGGGATTAGGGAGGGAAATGGCTCCCCTCCAGCTCTTTTGTTCTTGGAGAAGTCTTCTAAAGATTTCTGCCCCTTCAGCACATATTCTGAGATTAGAAAATAAATCTCCTTCCTCTATACCCCAGGTGTTTTTCAAACTACTGCTTCAGTACTTTATCTTAGCAGGATTGTTTGTTATGCTCTGGCTCTCCCAGAGTTGAGCCCACTGATTTTTAAATTACCAGTGTTAAGTCCCACTGACTGTAAAAACTCGTGAAGCCCCTCTGGTTTTCACAGTCAAATGTTATGGGGATTCATCTTCCCATTGTGGGTCTCCATGAATGTGTTGCCTGGTGTGGGGTCCGCTCATCTCCTTTCTCCATGCTTGGACTGTCTGTCCCTCCTGCAGTCTTGTGGGTCATTTTGGTTCCAGACTTCATGTCTGCCCTTCCTACCTTTTTTTTTTTTTATGTATCTTCTGTAGGATTAACTGTAGAGGATCTGTTCTGCTAGTCTTCGGGTTGTTTTCTGGGTTATTTACACTGATGTGGGTGTTACTTAAGTGTATCTGTGGTACGAAGTAAGCTTAGGATCCTCCTACTCCACCATCTTCCCTGCAAGTCTGACCCTGTCATGATTTTTGCTTTCTAATTCTCTAGTCATCAAATCAAAAAGAGAAGTGAGCCTAGGTTAGGATGATTCACTCTTAGTAAACCTTTGCTGTCGTCTTGTGATTACCATGTTGTTTTCTTAAGTGTCTGTAATTGATCTAGCTAGAAATTTGATTTTAGACTTTACTAAGCAAGTATACCAAGACTTACCTCTTTGTAGTTTTCACACTTTTTGAAAATTGGGTCAGTATTTGACTATTTTCATTCTGGTTTCTCTTCTCAGTTCTACTACATCTGCAAACTTAATATCCTACATATAATTGTCTTTGGCCTGTAACTTTGAATCTATTTAAAACACTTTGTTTTGGACTTCAGCTACTTATTCACAATATATGTGTATATTGTACAAAAGTACAGAATATGTATACAATATATACAATATACAAAAGTACAGAATATGTATACAATATATATACAATATATTTACAATATATATTACAATTCTGTTTTGCCTTACTTTATTTTTTTATTTTTAAAGATTTTATTTATTTGAGAGAAAGAGCGTGTGCATGCTTGCAGGTGGGGGGGGGGCAGAGGAGGAGGAAGAGGGGAAAAATCCCAAGTAGACTCTGTGCTGAGCACAGAGCCCAACATGAGGCTTAATCCCACAATCCTGAGACCATGACCTGAGCCAAAACCAAGAGTCAGATGCCCAACCAACTGAGTCACACAGGTGCCACGCCCCTGCTATTTTAAAGAAAACTATTTCCTGGAGTGCCTGGCTGGCTCAGTTGGTAGAGCATATGATTCAATCTCAGGGTTGTAAGTTTAAGCCCCACATTGGGCATGGAGCCTATTTAAAAAAAAAAAAAAAAAGACGATTTCCCTAATGGAATAGGTGGAAGCAAAGAAGAGGTTGATCAGCTTGATTTCAGTCCATCATCTGGTAACCTATTCCATTTTTCTCTAGCAGTGAGCTGTCAGCCTCAGTTCATTTGGTGCTCTAGCCTTCCTGACAGGCTTGTAGGTTATCACTTTAAAATTTTAAAAAATTGTTATATGTTCTTTCTCTTATTTGTGTTCTTTAAATCTGAGGTAATTTGAAGATTACCTGTTCTGAAGAAATGACTTATTTAGATTTCTTTTCTTCTTTGGGATTTTTTCCAATTGTAATAGGATTTCTTTTTACAGTCTTTCACTCCTCTTGAATAATATTTACCTTTATTCATCTTTAACTGTGAACTTACATTTTTTCTGCTCTTTCAAATTTTAGGGAACATGTAGAATCAAGAATGTAAAAAGCAGCACAACTTCTACTACACAGTAATGTCATTTTTAATCCCTTTCTTCCTTCTCTCAACCTTGGAGGCAGTAACAAGATTCTTGCCATCTGCTGGTGCCTGTAAAGCCTCCCAAGTGTCTTTTGGGGTATGGCTGTCTTTTGGGAGGTCCTCCTGGCGATCGGATGACACCAGTGGTATTGGCCTCTTCTTTCTTCTGTGTGCGTGTTATTTCACTATGACTGGGATCTGGTGCAAACCTGACGTTGATGCTAAAGCACCCCCGTGAGACCTCATATTGTTACATGGTCATTAACTCAGGAAGTCTGTACCCTATTCTCCCATGTCTTGAGGTTTTTCTTTCTTACCTCCCTTCTGATTCATTTCGTCTTGTGAAAAACTTCAGTTATTTTAATAGGCTGCAATGTGGAAATTTTTCTTTGATTTATTAACACCTCCATTAGCTGAGCAGGTACTTATATGTGTAATAGTTATAACTGGCAACTACTTGAAGCAAAAGTACAGAATATTCCTCACCAGCCCCTGCATTTCTTCCCTTCATGCATTTATTAGATACCCTGAAGAATTAATAGCTATTCCTAGCAACACCTAAAAATGCTTACTGGAAATTGTGCAGGAAAGTATTCTTTGCTACCTATAAATCTGCTTTTCCCACACTCTCCCCCTTTACATGCTGATAGCTTTTTAACCACTTATTAGCAATTTTAAACTCTTTTTAGATCTTGAAACAGTGTCTTAGGCCACCTTCCAGTACCTTCCTAATGAGCACTTGCATGTTTGAAAATAAGATATCAGTATTTTATATTAGGGTAGAGGACTAAAATGGGGGACCAAAAAAGTTTCTTTTCTTTCATCTTTTTCAAATAATGCAGGTTGACGCGCCAACCTTTTCCCAATTGCCTCCATCCACTAGAGCCAAGGATGTGATCTGTTCCACTAACGTTTCTCACTATGAACTCCAAGTGGAAATAGGTAATTATCCTGGATTGAACCTTCATGGTTAGAAATGATATTGATGACAAAAAGATTATTTTGTGGGCAGGTCTTTTTCTGTTGTCACCTGTAGCATAAAACTAGATATTAATTGTGTCAGATAGATTAATGGCCATAAACATGTGAAACATTTGCTGTGAATAGTCAGAAATAGCTATTAAACACTGCAAATAGATACTATGTTGGAGTCTAGGATAAAAAACTGTGTATAATAAATAAATATGTGTAAAATAAATAGAAATGGTTCAGCCACTTTCCAGGCCAGTTTGGCAACTTCTTACAAGGTTAAATATGCATGACCCAGCCCTCTCCCATTTATAAATATTTGCCAAAGAGAAATGAAAACATGTCTACTTAAAGATTTTGGCAGCTTTATTTATAGTCCCTAAAAACTGAAAACAACCCAAATATCTATCAACTTGTGAATGGGTAAATTGTGGTACATTCATCCAGTGGATTATTGCTCAGCAATAGAAAGAAACTACTGAAACACAACAACATGGAACAGTCTCAGAAGCATTATGCTAAGTGAAAGAAGCCTTTCAGGACTGCATTCTTTACGATACCATTTATATGGCAAACAGAAATCACACCTGTGGTTCAGGGATTGCTGAATAATATTCCTTTGTTTGAATTTGTAATAATTTATCAAGTCACAATTTGAGCCATTATAATCGATACATAATAGTATATCAATGGTATATTAATGGTGTATGTAAGGTGGTTTTAATTTGCATTTCTCTATCTTGAGCACTTTTCATGGCTCATTAGACATTCCTATATCTTCTTTAGTGGATTGCCTGTTTAATCTTCTGCATATTTTTAAATTTAGTATGGGATTGCGTAGAATTGTAAGAATTCTATAGAGTTGTAAGAATTTTTTATATTTGCTGGATGTAAACTTGTCAGATATAAGTATCGTTAATACTTTCAGTCAGTGGCTTATCTTTTCATTTTCTTAACAGTGTTTACTTGAAGAGCAGAACATTTTAATTTTGATGATGTCCAAATTACCAGTTTTTTTCTTCTTTGGTTACTAACATGAGTTTTACCTCAAATTATAGGAAGAGGATTTGACAACTTGACAACTGTCCATCTTGCCCGGCATACTCCTACAGGAACACTGGTGACTATAAAAATTACAAATCTAGAAAACTGCACTGATGAACGCCTGAAAGCTTTACAGGTAACAGTGTGAGAAAAATTATACATTTAATGTCTATTTGACAGGATTACATCTGTAAGAATTGTTTTCCTCTGAATTATAGTTCTTTCTGTTAGAGAAAGTTAAGATTTCTTTCTTCTAATAAACATGCAATAACAGAATCGGAAATAATAGTTGGAAGCCAGGTCCATGAAAGAACAAATATATTCAAATTTTGGTAACTAGTATAAATTCCCTCAAATGAATATCATATTCAAAATGCTGGTCTGGAGATTTACAGTGCTCCTAGTCCAATCACAAATAGTCATATAAAGAAATAGAACAAAACGAAAACAAATAGTTTCTTTTTCATCCAGCTAAGTAAAATTAACTTCTGAATTGATAAATTTTAACAGAATTGCATTTTGGGAATATTATAATACCATCTTCATTATCACTAATCATTTTTGATATAAAGAGGGAAAGGATTTTGATATTGTCCCAATTTTTAAAGTATTTACATGTACACACATATATTACACAGAAAAAAAGATTAAAAGAAATTATAGTGAGATGTTAACAGTGGTTGTCTCTGTGATTTAATGTTAGAAGTGATTATCTTCATAGTTTTATGTATT
The DNA here is from genome assembly GCA_002007465.1 of Ailurus styani. NCBI lineage: Eukaryota > Metazoa > Chordata > Mammalia > Carnivora > Ailuridae > Ailurus > Ailurus styani. The sequence continues at coordinate 2,826,570 of LNAC01000114.1, forward strand.
TTAAAATGTTTCTGTAATAAGAACATAGTATAGTTATTAAAAGTATGACCTCAGGAGTCAGACTAAGTTTACATCTCAATTCCACTCCTTTTATTGATTATGTGCTTTTGAACTAGCTTTCTGACTTATTTCTAAGTTTCTTATTTCCTGTTTCTCTCCTATAAAATAGGAATGATCATATGACATACTTCGTGTCATGGTGGTGACATTTAAAGAGACGGCAGCACTGAGAACAGTGCTTAGTACTAATAAGCTGCACCGAGTGTTAGCTGCCACCTCTGCTGTTATTTTTTTTTTTTTTTTAAAGATTTTGTTTATTTGACACAGAGAGAGATCACAAGTAGGCAGAGAGGCAGGCAGAGAGAGAGGAGGAAGTAGGCTCCCCTCTGAGCAGGGAGCCCGATGTGGGCCTCGATCCCAGGACCCTGAGATCATGACCTGAGCCGAAGGCAGAGGCTTTAACCCACTGAGCCACCCAGGCGCCCTCTGCTGTTATTTTCATCATAAGGGGGAAAAAATGTTGTTTTTAAATGTCTTGTCTCTTTTGTGTTTATCCTAGAAAGCAGTGATTCTATCCCACTTTTTCCGGCACCCCAATATTACAACTTATTGGACTGTTTTCACTGTTGGCAGCTGGCTTTGGGTTATTTCTCCATTTATGGCTTATGGTAAGAAAACTCATCTTAGATAAAATAACTCCTGGTTATCCTGGAAGCTATAATTATAAGGATGAGTGGGATCTTAGATTTATGAGTCACTACTTTTAATTTATAAATCTGGTAGCCAAGTCTAGATTTCATAATAAATTTCTGTATCTGGTTCATGTTGAATTTAGGCTTTGGGGAAAAAAGCAGAATAGGTCTGATCATCAGTAAAACTAATACTGCTTCCCTAAGAAGGCCATTCCTTTGAACATACTATCCCCTTCAGTTTCCTGCCTCTCTGTGAATGGAGAGCCACTATAGGTCTTCAAGCAGAATGTTTCTTCACCTATGCACACTACCTCTGTCCCAATTTCTCTCATTGTAAACTTATTTTACTGTATGGGAAACATCTGTGTGTGGACCTGTCTCATTTCACTGGACTTGAGCTTCTTGAGGCCAAGATCATGTATTTTTCATTTTGGTGCTCATATAGTTCCTTACACAAAATGTTCAATAAGTGTGTTGAATAAATAAATGAATGGATTCTAGAGCTTTGATTTTTAGGACAATGTTTATGAATTGCCTCTGGATTGAAAAATCCACACAATATTTTTCCAGTAATACTGAAAATTGTTAATTTTCAAATCTCTAGAATATCATTAGGTCTTTTTGAAGATTCTTGAAGGAAAATTACCTTTGCATCTTAGGATAGTAGTTAGACTCAAACATAATGGGGGTGTGTGTGTGTGTGTGAGAGAGAGAGAGAGAGAGAGAGAAAGAGAGAGTTTATGGTTGAAAGGACATTTGAAATATAGCTAGAAGCAAAATCACTTTCAGGGTTCAATTAAAGATTTCAGGTGTTTCTTTAGGTTCAGCAAGTCAACTCTTGAAGACTTACTTTCCTGAAGGAATGAGTGAAATTTTAATAAGAAACATTCTCTTTGGAGCAGTGAGAGGGTTGAGCTATCTGCATCAAAATGGCTGTATTCACAGGTATTTACTTATTTGTATTTTACAGAATGAAAGGATTTAAGTGGAAGAAATCAATTAAGGAGCTTTTAGGAAGAACAGTTGAGTGTTAGGAGAGATAGGAACCTCGTAAATGAAAATTGAGGAAGGAATGGGCCAGTAGGTACAGTAATTGTTTACATTTTATTTTCATTCACCAAAAATGTTCAGACCACATCCTCTTTACCAAATGCTGTGCTCAGTTTCTGGTGGAGCAACTGTCCTCGTGAAACCCTGGGGAATAAGCTGTAGATAGTGATCCTGGTTGTCTCTTGTTTTTCTTTATCTGCTTTTCAGCTCTGTGTCATATTTATATCATGTACAAATTGGAACTAAACCTTTCTTTGATTTCTTAAATATTTTGTAGCACCTTAAAAGTATCATATTAAATATCCGTTTTCTTATTTTTAAACTATAGAAACAAAGATAATTGGCTGAATGTTAAAAACAACATTGTTCTATGATATACTGGGACTTTTTCCCTTTTAAATATTTTTAAATAAGCTTGTTTTTTTACTGTTCATTTCAATCTCTTTAAAGCTTTTTTTCCTACTATTCATTTTTAGGAACATTCTGGTTAACTGAGGAGTTATAACTGTATTCGAATTAATCAAAATTTTATTATAATTAACCAGACTGTTGGCCATCCTACTCTGTTAGTTTCCAAATTCAGTATTTTGGATAAAAAACAAGGCTCTGGTATAATTTATCTGACAAAGGAAATTTTTATATAAGACATCCGTGTAAATGATGTTAATACCATGAGAGGCTGCCCTTTATTGGATAATACTGCATTTAACTTTAAATTCTAACTTTATGCTTCAAATATTACTTGACTTTTTAGACTTCTCTTTGGGTATTTTGCAACAGTATCCTAAAATAGTGAAGTTAATAATTTGATTCCATTCCTAGTTTGAAAAAAATATTATCCCTTCCAAATGTAGCTAGTTACATTTCCCCTTGTTCTAATGCTATATTAAATACTTGAAAGGATTCCTTAATTCCCTGAACATTTCATATGTGTATGTATACATATATATGTATATATGTGTTTGTGTAAGCACACTTACATGTAAATGTGCTATTTTATAACTTTATAAGGAGTATTTATTTTCCAAGAGAATACATGGATTTGTTCTGACCAGATTTTTATTCTTCATTGGCCAATTTCCTAGTATTTAGGATTGTTTCTTTTTGTTCTAGGAGTATTAAAGCCAGCCATATCCTCATTTCTGGTGATGGCCTAGTGACCCTCTCTGGCCTGTCCCACCTGCATAGTTTGGTTAAGCACGGACAGAGGCATAGGGCTGTGTATGATTTCCCACAGTTCAGCACATCAGTGCAGCCGTGGCTGAGCCCAGAACTACTGAGACAGGTCAGGTGTGGCCTTCATATTGGGTTGTCTGTGCATCTTGAGTGTCTTCTGAGCTTGACTAAAGGACAATTGTGCCCTTAGATTGGATTGGTGAATGGCCTACTGCAAGACTTTTTTCCTCTTTCTTGTCAAAATTATTATGTTAGGGATTTTAAAATGTTTATACCACATATTAGGTATATCTCAACTTCTCACGAGTTTTTCCCATTGTTCAACATCTTTTCTCAAAAAAAAAACACATTTATGTAACTTTTTATTAAGTTATTTTCACTAAAGGACTTCAAATTAATTGTTCTACAGGATTTACATGGATATAACGTAAAGTCAGATATTTACAGTGTTGGGATTACAGCATGTGAATTGGCCAGTGGGCAGGTACCTTTCCAGGACATGCACAGGACTCAGGTAAATGCTACTAAAAGCCCAAACTACTTTTCTTTCATAAGACCCCTTATATTTAATCTCAATAATTTCTGTTAAACATCTTTGCTCTTAGAATCTTTATTGTTGTTGTTTTAATGTTTTCTCTGAAAAGGATTGAAGGAAATTTTCTTTCTTTTAGATGTTGTTACAGAAACTTAAAGGTCCTCCTTATAGCCCACTGGATGTTAGTATCTTCCCTCAGTCAGAATCCAGAATGAAGAATTCCCGATCAGGTGTAGACTCTGGGATTGGAGAAAGTGTACTTGTCTCCAGTGGAACTCACACAGGAAATAGTGACAGATTGCAAACTCCATCCTCAAAAACTTTCTCTCCTGCCTTCTTTAGCTTGGTCCAGCTCTGCTTGCAACAAGATCCTGAGAAAAGGTAATATTGGCCACTTGTAAATAGATCAAACTTATATATTTTATGGGAGCTTTGTGATATTCCCTTCCCACCAAATTCAAATCTCTTCTATCAGTCTTTTGATCAAAAAATTATAGTCTAATCCAGAAAATATCAATGCTAAGAACAAATAGAGGCAATGAGCAAACAGAAAGAGTACTGGATCTGAAGTCAGAAGACTTAATCTCTGGTCTCAGCTATATCATTTCTTAACTAAGTTATCTTATAAAAATCAGTTCATCTTTCTGAACGTTAATTACTGCATTTATGTTAATACATTTTAGAAACTTCCAAGTAGTACAAAAATGTTAGTTGTTGCTATAATAATAGTATAAATTATTTTCATAGCTACATATTGGTGTTAGTATTTCAGAAATAAGGTGTATCTTATTTTTTTTAGCCTCTTAATGCCTAGCATACTTCCTTATAATTAGTAAGTGCCCAATAAATGTTATTTCTCAAATTAATTCTTCCCATTAGTAAAGGCTAAAGCTAAGAATTGGACTTCAGTTTTTTAGTATTGAGTCCTATAGCTCTAAAATTAATTTCTAACATATTTTTACACCTAAAAATACACATTCTAATACAAGGTTCTATTTTTTTTTTAATTTTAAAAAAATTTCAGACCATCTGCAAGCAGCTTATTGTCCCATGTTTTCTTTAAACAGGTAAGCTGATCTATCTTCTGTTGTCTAGGTGTTTTTTTAAGTACTATTAAAAATTCATTTCATTTCGTTTGCTTAATAGGACAGTTTGGTAACCAAGATTCTTAATAATGACTCCCTTACAAAGTAAAGTTAAAAACAAGAAAACTTTTTTGGTAGTTCAATTATAGACTTTCTAAAATATTTCCATCCTGCAAAACAAAATGAGTAAGAACGAACAGAGTATCATTAAATGTTACTATGCCCTCAATTTATGTTTTCATTAGAGACATTTTAGTTTTCTCTTTTGGCTAGAGATGATGAAGGGGCAAAATAATTCTGATAAAAGTTAGTTCACTTGGTTATTCTCCTGTTTTCAGATGATCAAAGGCATCTTTAGTGAAAATACCTAAAAACAATTTTAAACACTTTTTACATTTTAAAAAGTCATTTATTCCCAACATAGCTACTGTATTGAATTTATGTGCCAACAGCCTTATTTTGAGTTTCTTTAACAGATGAAAGAAGAAAGCCAGGATTCAATACTTTCACTGTTGCCTCCTAAGCCATCAGTAGCACTGTCTCCAGCGTCACCTTGGACTGAGCCGGAATGTGATTTTCCTGATGAAAAAGACTTAAACTGGGAATTCTAGGGCTGCCAAATCCTTTATGTCCTAGATACTTGACACTTTCTCCCTGCTGCTTTTCTTCTGTATTGCTAGGTACAAGTACTAGAATTATACTTGAAAATACAGTTGGTGCACTGGAGATTCTGTTGTTTAAAACCACTCTGTTCAAAAGAACATGAGTTCATAGCCTATGTGGTTAACTCAGAGTTCTAGTATAACTCCAGGAAAACTTCAGAATTATGAATCTAGCTACATTTAGTGTCTTCTGTTCTCAATTTTTTTCCCCAAGCTGTGACTAACTCCCCTTCTTGATCTTTCAATATAATTTTTGAGCCAGTTAATTTTTTCAGCGTTTTGTTTCCCTCAGGAGAAAGAGCCCTCAGAGGACAGTGCTTCCAAGTACATTTTTTACTTCCAGATTCTCTAGCCTTTTTGATCAACTGTTGTTAGACCAATAGGCTAGTTTATCCTGGCATCAAAACTCTTTTTTGATAGAAGGGAAAATGTTTATACTTTTACATTTTACTCTGTTAATACTTACGGTAATATCAAACTGAGCCTCACATTAAATGATTCACTTGAAATATATAGGGACATTGTAATTTGCTTGTTTTCACTTCTTAGAGGCTAAAGTGATACTTTTCTACTTCTGTAAATTATAGATCCTAAATTCATGCACCCCGTGGGAGCTCAATAAAGATTTATTGAATTGAATATGCTTTTATTTTTCTTTGTGATTTGACAAAGCTAAAACACAGATTCTAATTTATTTTGCCAAGGAACACCCCTTCTCAAATAGATTTATTTACATAACATACATGAATTGGGGACAACCTGGTATTTATTCAGAAGATGTTCTGGCCCTTTATATGATTATTCCTCCTCCTGTAGGAGATACAGAATTTAAGGACATACCTTATTAGCAAAAAAGAGAGATGTGTCTCAAAGAGTACATAAAGTGTGGTAAATTGGGGGCTACCTCAGTTAATGGATTGTCTTAAGACTGAAGAATTAAAACCAATGAGACAAATAATGCAAAAATGAATAGACAGTTTGAAACACAAACCTTTTTGTGTTTATTGGCCAGCTCTCCTCAAGCATGTTTAAGTTACTCCATCAAGTAAGCCATGAAGACCTGCGAAGGTGGAGGAGGGAGAAGACATGAATACCAGTTGAGGCCCTGAAATCACTTATAGTCGTAGGGGTTATAATTCATCCCACTAACCTCCTCCTGTTTCCTCTAGGTAAGAGAGGCTACAGAACCTGGGTGAAGAGTTGATGTTAGTGCCAGAGGTGGACTCTGGAAATTTTGTCAATTTCCTCAAAAAAACAGCCAGAATAATGTTTGACCAAATAAATGGACTTCCTGTGGCCCAGTTAAATTGACACATAAAATTGACCATCACAATAGATACCAATAGCTTCATCCTGAGATCACATGCCTTAAATTTTGCACTATAGGCTCTTTGCTTGCTGTATTAATTTCCTATATCTGATGTAACAATTACCACAAATTTAGTGGCATAAAACAATACAAATTTATCTTCTTACAGTTCTAACAGTCAAAAATTTCAAATAGGTTGAGAGGGCCATATTCCTTCTAGGGGCCCTAGGGAGAAATCTGCCTTTCCCAATTTCTAGAAACTACCTGCCTGCCTTTGTGGACTAACATTATTCCAGCTTCTGTTTCAGTGATCACATCTCTGACCTTTCTGCCTCTCTCTTGTAAGGACTCTTGTGATTATTTGGGCCTACCCCAAAAATGCAAGATAATCTCCCCAACTCAAGATCCATATTTTAATCACAGCATCAAAGTCTCTTTTGCCATGTAAGGTAACATAATCACAGGTTCCAGGAATTAGGGTATGGATATATTTGGGATGAGGGGGGAGGAGATTCATTATTCTGCCTTACCTCATGTGTCTAATTTCATTTTGGTGTCTGCTTTCTGAAGGACCAAACTAGTATAGTCACCTTACCAAAATGCCATCCTATGAGCTTTTTTTTAAAAGATTTTATTTATTTATCTGACACAGAGATCAGATCACAAGTAGGCAGAGAGGCAGGCAGAGGGAGAGGGGGCAGGGGGAAGCAGGCTCCCTGCTGAGCAGAGAGCCTGATGCGGGGCTAGATTCCAGGACCCTGAGATCATGACCTGAGCCAAAGGCAGAGGCTTAACACACTGAGCCACCCAGGCACCCCTATCCTATGAGCTTCTATAATACTTTCCCCAAATAGCACTTACAAAACACTATACTTGTGTATTTATGTCCCCAGTAGACTGTGGACTCCTTGGGAATATTGTCTTATTCACTAATATAGTCCTAGTGTTTGGCATATTGTAGACATTTAATATATACTTAAGGAATTCTTCCTTGAATAAAGGTTATGAGGGTTTTCTGTTTTTTAAAAGAAGGACTTGAAAAAATTTGAGAGATGTCTATGGTAATTTTGATTTCTATGGAAATTTTTGACTCTTGATATACTATTAAAATATTTAACAGCATAATTAACAATATTGCCATTATGTTACAATATTGCCTTCAGAAGTTTAGTGAGGTAAAGGGATTTCAGTTTTCATTTAGTAATATTTCCTTTACTACACTCCAGGTCAATGGTTTTCCTCCTAAATACTGCTGGTCAATTGCCTCTTAGTGCTCAAATTCATTTATTCACTCTTCCCCTCCTCTGCTTCATTGGGAACTACATTTCCCATGCACCCTCACTCTCTGGTTTCCAGGGAGGCACCAGTAGAAGATCAGAGTAGAAGAGGAGACAGAAGAAATATATTTATTTCTTACCTTTTGTCCCAATTCCCTGTTTTTTGTGGTGTTTCTGGCAGCAACTGTATCTTCTTTGTCTTCTGGCTATAGGACTCTGGTAACACCACTTTTGCTGTCCCTTCCATTTGAGGGCTGGTATCACTTCCTGCTCTTGCTAATCTTTGGAAGGAAACCTATCTGGAAACAGGAAGCACAGTGAGCCCCCTATAAAATCAGCCCAAGGAGGTCCACACCAAGACACAACAAAATGGCAAAATAGTGATAGAGAATTTTAAAAGCAGCAAGAGAAAAGAAGACAGTTACATACAAGGGAAACTCCATAAGGCTATCTTCTGATTTTTCAGCAGAACTTTACAAGCCAAAAGGAAGTAGAATGATATATTCAAAGTGCTGAAAGAAAAAGCCTTGCAACCAAAAATAATCTATCCGGTAAGATTACAATTCCGAATAGAAAAAGAAAGGACTTCTCGCCACTAAAGCAGCCTTATAAGAAATGTTAAAAGGAATTAATCCTTTCAGGGGAAATGGAAAAAAAAAAAAAACAGGAGTAAGAAAATTAGAAAAGGAAAAAACTCCATCGGTACCTACAAACATAATAAAGGTAGTAGATAAGTCACTTATAAGACCAGTACGGAGGAATTCTGGCAAAGATGGTGGAGTATGAGGACCCTAAACTCACCTTCCCCATGGATACAATTAGATAACAATCACATCAGTATAACCCAGAAAAAGACCCAAAGACTGGGAGAGTAACTCCACAACTAAATGTAGAGAAGAGGCCACATTCCTACCAGAGACACGGTGGGGAATTAAATCCTGCAGGTCTGCCTGCCAGAGGTAGGGAGCTACAGGTACAGACAAGGGCAAGAAACAGACTACCCAAAGACGAAGCTGCACAGAGAAGAAAAATCGCCCTAGCAACTGGCTTTGAAAATTAGAGGGGCCAAATTTTGTGAGTTGTTAAAATCAGTGAGACTTAAAACCTGCAACTTTAAAAATAAGTGGCCTTAGCTCTGGGACAGTCCTGAAGGTAATAAGAAGCCGAGTTCCCACACTTAAAGAGATAGCATGACCCATAGCCTGCAGAGACACAGTTTAGAAGCAGTAGTTTGAAAAATGCCTGGAACATATAGGAGGGAAAGTCAATGACTAATGTCAAAGTCTACTGGGGGACTTTTTCAGGAACAAAGGAGCAGGCAGGCACCCTTTCCCTCCCCTGTCCCCCAGCATAAACACACAGCCACCTGTGGGAATGAGCATTCACTACCTAAATTGCTTAGACTGCATCCCCCTCTCCCATGCTTCTGTGGATCTGCCCCTTCCACCGGGCCTACCTGAGCCCTGGTGTTGCAGGTGCCCTCCCCAACAAGACCAGCATGCAAATCTTGCCAACACTGTATCTCCTGACTATATCCTTTGTAAGGTCTTTATCCTGGTGGCAGCAGCTTGTCAACTCCTGGGGAAGATGCACATACCTTGTTTAAAGTGCACCCACCCCTATGCATGCTTTACAGAGCAGCCTTGTGTGCCCTTATCTCTGCAGCAGCTGCATGTCCCCTGTGGAAGAGGACAAGTGCCATCTTGTTAAAAGTGCACACATCACCCACTCCCTTGAAGAGCAGAAGGTATAGCTGAGTTTCCTACTACACAAAAACAGACACAGAGAGTCAGGCAAAATGAGGAGACTGAAGAATATGCTCCAAGTGAAAGAATAGGAAAAAAATCACACCAAGAGGCCTAAATGAACAGATATAAGTAATATGCCTTTAAATTTAAAGTAATGATCATAAAGGTACTCATGGGACTTGAGTAGAGGACATCAAAGAGACCCTTAACATACAAAACATATAGATTTTTAAAAAGTCAGAGATGAAGAACACAATAATTGAAATTAAAAATATACTAGATGGAATAAATAGCAAGCTAGAAGATGCAGAACAAATGAGTAACCTGGAGGACAGAGTAATGGAAAGAAATCACACTAAACAGGTAAGAAAAAAAATTATACAAAATGAGAACAGACTTAGGGAACTCAATGACTCAAGCATAATAACATTATAGGGATTATAGTGACCCCAGAAGGAGAAGAAAGAGAAAGGGGAGCAGAAAATTTATTTGAAGAAATAATACCTGAAAACTTCCTCAATTTGGGGAAGGACAGATATTCAGGTCCAAGAGGCACAGTGATGCCCACTCCCAACAAAATCAACCCAAAGAGGTCCACACCAAAACACATAGCAATTAAAATGGCAAAAAGCAGGGATAAAGAATTTGTAAAGCAGCAAGAAAAAAGAAAACAATTACATACAAGGGAAACCCCATAAGGCTATCAGTGGGGTTTTCAATAAAAACTTTGCAGGCCAGAAATTAATGACACAATATATTCAAAATGCTGAAATGAAAAAATCTGCAGCCAAGACTACTCTATCCAGCAAGGCTATCATTCAGAATATAGGGTGTCCCAGACAAACAAACATTAAAGGAGTTCATGTTCACTAAACCAGCCCTACAAGAAATGTTAAAGGGGACCTTTTGGGGTGGAAAGGAAAGACCATAAGTAACAGTAATAAAAGAAGGAAGCACAATAGCAGGAACAATAAGTAAATCTGAAAAAATCAGGCAAGGGACTCACAAAATGAAGTATGATGCCATATACCTAAAATATGGAGAGAAGAGGAATTAAATCCATTTAAAAATGGATTCAAATTTAAGCAACCATTTGCTTAATATAGATTGCTATTACTTCCATCTGGGTCAAAGACAACTGAGAATCAATGCAACAACCCCCTCCCCCAGAAGATCAACAAGAACATCCAGCCAAGACCAAGTTTACCAATCAATGAGAACTGAAAAACTCCAGCACTAGGGGAATACAGCACATAGAACTCATGGCTTTTTCTCCATGATACTTCAGTCTTTCAGCTTTAATTTTTTAATTTTATTTTTTTAACTTTTCTTCTTCCTTTTTCAACCTTATTTTATCAACTCCTTTTTAAAAATCATTTTTAATTTTCATTTTTATAGTCACATTCTATCCCTTTATTATATTTAATCATATATATATATATTTATAATTTTCATTTTTATAGTCACATTCTATCCCTTTATTATATTTAATCATATATATATATATATTTATAATTTTGGGATGCAGTTTCTTCTAACAGACCAAAATACACCCCAAATCTAATGTATGACTCTGTTCTAATCACCTGCTTGATCGTATTCTCTTTTTCTTTTTTTTGTTTTGTTAGTGTTTTATAAATTTCATCTTTAGTTACNCACCCCAAATCTAATGTATGACTCTGTTCTAATCACCTGCTTGATCGTATTCTCTTTTTCTTCTTCCTTTTTTTGTTTTGTTAGTGTTTTATAAATTTCATCTTTAGTTACAGTCTATCCTTTCAATGTACTTAATTTTATTTTTGTATATATAAGTTTTTCTTCCTTTACAATTTTGAGATGTAATTTCCTCTAACAAACTGACCAAAATATACTCATAAGATAGTGTATTGCTCTGTTCTGTTCACCAATCTGTTTATATCCCTTCATTTTTGTTGTTGTTCTGTTTTTTCTTGTTTTTTGATTTCCCATTTTTATAGTTATATCCTTTCATTGTATTTATTTTTGTATATATACAAGTTTCTTTTTTCTTTACAATTTTGGGATCTAGTTTTCTAAAAAAACAAAAACAAAAACCCAGGAAAAAATACAGAATCCAATGTTGTTCTATTCTTCTCACTTCTCTCATTTTTTAAATATTATATTATTTTTATTTTTTTCCTGTTTCAGGTCTCTTCTGATGTTTAGTGTACATTTCTTTGGGGTCATTATTGCTATTTTAGTATTTTTTTTCTCTTGCTCCTCTAATTCTTTTCTGGAAAGAATGACAAGATGGAAACACTCACCTCAAAAAAGAGAACAAGAGGCAAAACTGACTGACTTGACCTAATCAATAGGGACATTAGTAAGATGTCAGAACTAGAGTTCAGAATAATGATTATAAAGATATTAAATGGGCTTACCAAAAGCATAGAAGACACTAGAGAATCCCCTTCTGGAGAAATAAAAGAACTAATATCTAACCAAGTATAAATCAAAAAGGCTACTGAGATACAATAAAAAATGGAGGCTCTAACTGCTAGGATAAATAAAGCAGAAGAGAGAATTAGTGATATAGAAGACCAAACGATGGTGAATAAAGAAGCTGAGAAAGAAATAAACAACTACTGGATCATAAGGGGATAATTTGAGAGATAAGTGATACCATAAAGCAAAACAATATTAGAATAATTGGGATCCCAGAGAAGAGGACAGAGAGAGAGGGGCAGAAAGTATATTGAAGCAAATTATAGCAGAGAACTTCCCTAATCTGCAGAAGGAAACAGGCAGCAAAATCCAGGTGGCAGAGAGAACCCCCCTCAAAATCAAAAATAGGGCAACATCCCAACATATAATAGTGAAACTTAACAAATCTCAGAGACAAAGAGAAAATCCTGAAAGCAGCTCAGGACAAGAGATCTGTCACCTGCAAGGATAGAAATGTTAGGTTGGCAGCACAGAGACCTGGCAGGCCAGAAAGGACTGGCATGATATATTCAGGATGCTAAAGGAGAAAAATATGCATCCAAGAATACTTTATCCAGCTGGGATGTCATTCAAAATAGAAGGAGTGATAATCTTCTAGGACAAACAGAAACTAAAAGAATTTGTGACTACCAAACCAAACTTACAAAAAATATTGAAAGGGGTCCTCTAAGCAAAGAAAGAGCCCACAAGTAACATAGAACAGAATGGAACAGAGACAATATACAGTAACGATCACTTTACAGGTAATACAGTGGCACTAAATTCATATCTTTTAATAGTTACCCTAAATATAAACAGGCTAAATGCCCCAATCAAATGACATAGGGAATCAGTTTAATTAAAAAAACAAACAAACAAAAAAAACAAGGCCCATCAACGGGCTGTCTGTAAGAGACTCATTTTAGACCCAAAGACACCTCCAGATTGAAAGCGAGGGGGTGGAAAACCATTTATCATCCTAATGGACATCAAAAGAAAGCTGGGGTGACAATCCTTATATCAGACCAAAATTAGATTTTAAACCAAAGACTGTAATAAGAGATGAGGAAGGACACTATACCATAATTAAAGGGTGTATCCAACAAGAAGATCTAGCAATTATAAATATTTATTCCCCTAACATGGGAGCAGCCAATTATATAAGCCAACTAATAACAAAATCAAATTAACATATTGATAATAATACAATAATCATAGGGAACTTTAACATCCCCCTCACTGCAATGGACAGATCATCTAAGCAGAAGATCAACAAGGAAATAAGGGCTTTGAATGACACAGTGGACCAGATGGACTTCACAGATATATTCAGAACATTCTAACCCCAAGCAACAGAATACACATTCTTCTCAGTGCGCATGGAACATTCTCCAGAACAGATCACATCCTGGATCACAAATCAGGTCTCAACTGGTACATAAATGTACATAATCTCTTCCATTTCTATATACTAATAATAGAAACATCAGCAAGAGAAATTAAGAAAACAATCCCATTTATAATTGCATCAAAAATAATAAAATATCTAGATATTAACTTAACCAAAGACGTGAAAGATCTGTACTCTGAAAACTATAAAACACTGATGAAAGAAGTTGAAAATAACACAAAGAAATGGAAAGACATTCCATGCTCATGGAGTGAGAGAACAAATATTGTTAAAATAGCCATACTACCCATATCAATCTATAGATGTAGTGCAATGCCTATCAAATACCAACAGCAATTTTCAGAGAACTAGAACAATCCTCAAATTTGTATGGAACCACAAAAGACCCTAAATAGCCAACACAATCTTGAGAAAGAAAAACAAAACTGGAGGTATCAAGATTCCAGACTTCAAGTTATACTCCAAAACTGCAGAAATCAAATCATTATGGTACTGTCATAAGAACAGACACATAGATCAATGGATCAGAATAGAGAGTCCAGAAATAAACTCCTGATTATATGGTCAATTAATCTTTAACAATGGAGGAAGTATATGCAATGGGAAAATGACAGCCTCTACAAGAAATATTGTTGGGAAAACTGGACAGCTACATGCAAAAGAAGGAAATGGGACCACTTTCTTACACCATACACAAAAATAAACTCAAAATGGATTAAACACTTGAATGTGAGACCTGAAACCATAAAAATTTTTGAAAGGAGCACAGGCAGTAATTTCTCTGACACTGCAATAAAACATCTTTCTAGATATGTTTCCCAAGGCAAGAAAAATAAAAGTGAAAAACAAACTCTTTGGACTACACCAAAATAAAAAGCTTCTGCACAGCAAAGGAAATAACAAAACTAAAAGACAACATAGTGAATGGGAGAAGATATTTACCAAGAACATAGCCAATAAAGGCTTAGTATCTAAAATATACAAAGAACTTATGAAACACAACATCCCCAAACCAAATGATCCAATTAAAAATGGAGACAAGATATGAATAGACATTTCTCCAAGGAAGACATACAGAGGGCCAACAGATACATGAAAAGATGCTCAACATCACTCATCATCAGGGAAATGCAAATCAAAACCGCAGTGAGATATCACCTCACACCTGTCAGAATGGCTAAAATAAAAAAAACACACAACAAATAATAAGTGTTGGCAAGGACGTGGGGAAATAGGAACCCTAGTGCACTATTGGGAATGCAAACCAGTGCAGCCACTGTGGAAGACAATATGGAGGTTTCTCAAAAAATTAAAAATAGAACTACCTTATGATCAAGCAATCTCAATATTAGGTATTTATTCAAAAACATAAAATCACTAATTTAAAAGGATACATATGTTTGCAGTATTATTTACAATAGCCAAATTACAGAAACAGCCCAAGAATCCATTGATAGATGAATGGATAAAGTAGTATATATATATATAATTAAATAGTATTCAGTCATAAAAACTAATGAAATCATGCCATTTGCAATAACATGGGTGGAGCTAGAGAATATAATGCTAAGTGAAATAAGCCAGTTAGAGAAAGACAAATGCCATATAATTTCACCCATATGTGGTATTTAAGAAACAACAAACGAAGGGAAAAAAAGAGCAAGACAAACTAAAAACCAGATTCTCAACTATAGTGAACAAACAGATGGATAGCAGGAGGAAGGCAGGTGGGAGGATGTGGGTGGGAGGAGGAGTGAAATAGGTGAAGGGGAGTAAGAGTACACTGATCTTGATGAGCACTGAATAATATATGGAATTGCTGAATCACTATATTGCACAACTGAACTGAATGTAACACTGTATATTAACTATACTGGAATGGAAATTAAAGCACAATAACAGTAATAGTAATTACATCTATAAAAATCAGTCAAGGGATTCACAAAATAAAAGGATGTAGTATATGCCACCATATACATAAAACATGCATGGGGGAAATAAACATTTAGTGCTTTTAGTATGGGTTCAAACTTTAGTGACCATCACTTAATATAGATTGCTATATGCATAGGCTATTATATATAAACCTAATGGTAACCACAAACCAAAAACGAATACTAGGTAAGCAAAAAATAAACAGAAAGGAATCCAAGCATATCACAAAAAAAGCCATCAAACCACAAAAGAGAGCAAGAACAGAGAACTACAAAAAACAACCCAAAACAAGTAACAAAAGGGCAATAAGTACATATCTATCAATAATTACTTTGAATGTAAATGGATGAAATGCTGCAATCAAGAGACAGGATGACCGAATGGGAAAAAAAAAGCAAGATCCATGTATATGCTGCCTACAAGAGACTCATTTCAGAGCTAAAGACATACAGATTGAAAGTGAAGAGATGGAAAAAAATTTATCTTGAGAAATCTGGGGTAACAATATTATATCAGACAAAGTAGACTTAAAAAGAAAACCTAACAAGAAAGAAGGACACTACATAATCATAAAGGGAACCACCCAACAAGAAGATAAAATGATTGTAAACATTAATGCACCCAACATGGGAGCACCCATATACATAAATAAACTATTGATAAATATAAAGGAAGAAATAGATAGTAATACAATAATAGTAGGGGACCTAAACATCCCACTTAGGTAAATGGAGAGATTATCCAAACAGAAAATCAACAAGAAACAGTTGATTTGAATGGCACATTGGACCAGATGGATCTAACAGATATATTCAGATCATTTTATCCTAAAAATTCTTTGCAAATGCACACGGAACATTCTCCAGAATAGATGTTAGGCTATAGTCCCAACATATTTGAAAAGTCTGAAATCATATCGTACATCTTTCTGACCACAACGCTATAAATGTAGAACTCAACCACAAGAACAAATCTGGAAAGAACACATATACATGTAGGTTAATTAACACGCTATTAAGCAATGAATGAGTCAACAAAGAAATCAAAGAAGAAATGAAAATATACATGGAGACAAATGAAAATGAAAACACAATGGTTCAAAATCTTTGGAATGCAACAAAAGCTATTCTAAGAGGGAAGATTATAGCAATATAGGCCTACCTGAAGAAGTAAGAAAAATTTCAAACAACCTAACCTTGTATTTAAAGGACCTAGAAAAACAAGAACAAAACCCAAAGCTACTAGAAGGAAGGAAATAATGAAGACTAGTAGAAAAACAAATGAAGTCAAAATTAAAAAAAAATACAAAGATCAATGAAACCAGGTGCTGGTTCTTTGTAAAATCAATGAAATTGATAAAGGTTAGCCAGGCTCATCAAAAGAAAGAAAGAGACAGAGAACTCAAAATCAGAAATGATGGAGGAGAAATAAAACCAATCACACAGAAATACAAAGGATTATAAGAGAGTATTATGAAAAATTATATGCCAACGAATTAGACAATCTAGAAGAAATAAATAAAGTCCTAGAACCATAAAACCTTCCAAAACCATATTGGGAAGAAATAGAAAATTTGAACACTACAATTACTAGCAACGAAATTGAATCACTAATCAAAAACTCTCAAGAAACAAAAGACCAGGACCAGATGGCTTCACAGGTGAATCCTACCAAATATTTAAAGAAGAATTAATACATATTCCAAAAAAGAAAGAAAGAAAGAAAGAGAAAAAGAAAAGCAAGAAAAATTTCCAAATTCATTCTATGAGGTCAGCCTTACCCTGATACCAAAACCAGATAAAGACAGTATGAAAAAGGGGCGCCTGGGTGGCTCAGTGGGTTAATGCCTCTGCTTTCGGCTCAGGTCATGATCTCAGGGTCCTGGGATCGAGGCCCGCATTGGGCTCCCTGCTCGGCGGGGAGCCTGCTTCCCCCTCTCTCTCTCTGCCTGCCTCTCTGCCTCCTTGTGATCTCTCTCCCTCTGTGAAATAAATAACTAAAATCTTTTAAAAAAAAAAAAAGACAGTATGAAAAAACAAAACAAAACCCAATTTCTCTGATGAACATAGATGCAAAAATTCTCAATATTAACAAATGGAATCCAACAATACATTTTAAAAAATCATTCACCACCATCAAGTGGGATTTATTCCTGGGATACAAGTGTGGTTCAATATTTGCAAATCAATCAACACAACACACTGCATTAATAAGAAAAAGAATAAAAACGATATGATCACTTCAATACATGCAGAAAAAGCATTTGACAAAGTACAACATCCATTCATGATAAAACGAGAAATATATTTCAAAATAATAAAGGTCATATATGAAAAACCGACAGCTAAATCACACTCAATTCTGAGAGTTTTCCCTCTAACAGACAAGGATGTCCATTCTCATCACTTTTATTCACACGGTACTGGAAATCCTAGCCACAGCAATCAGACAACAAAAAGAAATAAAAGGCATCCAAATTGGTAAAGAAGTCAAACTTTCACTATTTTCAGATGACATGATATTATATATAAAACACCCTAAAGAGCGCAAAAAAACTACTAGAACTGACAAATGAATTCAGTAAGGTCACAGGATACAAAATTAATATCAAAACNTCCAAATTGGTAAAGAAGTCAAACTTTCACTATTTTCAGATGACATGATATTATATATAAAAAACCCTAAAGAGCGCAAAAAAAACTACTAGAACTGACAAATGAATTCAGTAAGGTCACAGGATACAAAATTAATATAAAAAATCAGTTGCATTTCTATACACTAATAATGAAGTAGCAGAAAAGAGAAACCAAGAAAACAATTCCATTTACAATTGTACCAAAAAGAACCAAATACCTAGAAATATACTTAGCCAAGAAGGTGAAAGATCTCTAAAAACTATAAAACATCAAAGAAAGAAACTGAAGATGACACAAACAAATGGAAAGATATTCCTTGTTCATGGACTGAGAGAACCAATATTGTTAAAATGTTCACACTACCCAATGCAATCTACAGACTTAATGCAATCCTTATCAAAATACCAACAGCATTTTTCACAAAACTAGAACAAATAATCCCAAAATTTATATGGAACCACAGAAAACCTGGAATACCCAAAGCAATCTTGACAAATAAAAATGAAACTGGAGGTATCACAATCCCAGGTTTCAAGGTATACTACAAAACTGTAGTAATCAAAATAGTATGGTGCTGGCACAAAAACAGACACATAAATCAGTGGAACAGCCAAAACATGGAAAGAGCCCAAATGTCTATCAACTGAGAAATGGATAAAGAAGTGCTGTGTGTGTGTGTGTGTGTGTGTGTGTGCATGTGTGTGTATACACACACACAATGGAATATACTCAACCATCAAAAAGAATGATATCTTTCCATTTGCAATGATGTGCAAAGAACTAGAGTGTATTATGCTAAGCGAAATGAGTCAGAGAACAAATACCATATGAGTTCACTCATATGTGGAATTTAAGAAACAAAACAGATGAACACGATGGCAAGAAAAATAAGATAAAAACAGAGAGGGAGGCAAACCATAAGAGACTCTTAAATATAGGGGTGGGGGGGGAAGGAAATTGGTTGATGGGCATTAAGGAGGGCGCTTGGTGTAATGGGCTCTGGATGTTACATGCAACTGATGAAGCACTAAATTCTATTCCTGAAACAAATGCTATGCTATATGTGAACCAACTTGAATTTAAACAAAAGTTTGAAAGGAAAAAAAAAAGGATCAATGGAACAGAATAGAGGGCCCAGAAGTAAACCCATAGTTTTAAGGTTAATTAATCTACAACAAAGAAGACAAGAATATCCAATGAAAAGAAAAACAGTTTCTTCAACAAATGGGGTTAGGAAAACTGGAAAACTACATGCAGAAGAATGAAACTGGACCACTTTCTTACACAGTACCAAAAAACTCAAAATGGATTAAATACCTAACTGTAAGACTTGAAACCAAATTCCTGGAAGAAAATATAGGCAGTAATTTCTTTGACACCAGTTGTAGAAACATTTTTCTAGTATGTCTCCTATGGCTAGGGAAATAAACAAAATTAAAATATTGGGATTACACCAAAATAAGAAGTTTCTGCATAGCAAAGGAAACCGTCAGCAAAACAAAAACTTACTGAATGTGAGAAGATATTTACAAATGATATATGTAATAAAACATTAATATCCAAAATACATATAAAGAATTTATATAACTCAGCCCCCAAAGAAACAAATAATCCAATTTAAAAATGGGCAGAGGAGATGAATAGACATTTTTCCAAAGAAGATAGATACATGAAAAGATGCTCAACATCACCCATCATCAGGGAAGTGCATATCAAAATCACAAAGAGAAATCACACCTGTCAGAATGGCTAAAATCAAAAACACAAGAAATAACAAGTGTTCGTGAGGATGTGGAGAAAAAGGAACTCTCATGCGCTGTTGGTGGGAATGCAAACCAGTGTAGCCACTATGGAAAACAGTTTGGAGGTTTTTCAAAAAATTGAAAATATTATCATATGATCCAGTAATTCCACTATTGGGTATTTACCCAAAGAATATAAAAACACTAATTTGAAAAGATATATGCATCCTATGTTTATTGTAGCATTATTTATATTAGTCAAAATATGGCAGCAACTGAAGTGTGCATCAATAGATGAATGGATACAGATGATACACACAGGAATATTATTCAGCCATAAAAAAGAATGAAATCTTTTGCCATTTGCAATAACAAGAATGAATCTAGAGGGTATAATGCTAAGGGAAAGGAGAAAGACAAATACCACATGATTTCATTTATGTAGAATTTAAGAAACAAAAGATATAAACAACAAAAAAGAGAAAAACAAAAAAAACCAGACACATAAAAAGAGAGAACAAATGTTACCCAAAGGGAGGTGGGTCAGGGGATGGGGGAAATAGGTGAAGGGAATTAAGTGTATACTTACCTTGCTGGACACTGAGTAGTGCATACAATTGTTAAATCACTATATTGTACACCTGAAACTAATATAACACTGTTAATTATACTTGAATTAAAAAAAAAGAGTAGAAACAATTTTCAGAAGTCTCTGATTCTTTTTTTTTTTTAAGAGGGAGACAGTGGGGCAGGAGGGGCAGAGGAAAAAAGAGAATCTTCCAGTGAGGATCCCAATGCAGGGCTCAATCTCACAATCCTGAGATTATGACCAGAGCTGAAATCAAGAGTTGGACATTTAGACAAATGAGCCACTCAGGTACCCCAGGAAGTCTCTGATTTAAATCCTCTGTTGATTTTGCTCATTTTTATGCAGTTTCTACCATTTTATCTGGTTTTCCTATGTTTTGTGCTATTAAAGAGGCCCTTTTATCGCTTTTTAAGTTAGAAGTGTTCAGTCCAGTATAGGAGGTGCCTCGGGAATTACTATTAAAATCTGTGATTAGCTTTATTTATAGAGTAAAAGTTGTACCAGATGATGTTAAAATTAACAGATGTTCTCTAAGCCCAGAAAATTACATACTGTTGAGTCTTAAAGTATAATTAGAGCTGAAGAATAAGAGTATATTCATAACAAATGGCTAAACGTAAATAACTGCAAATAAAGACCCTGAAAACTAGGTGGACAGGAATAATTCAGAGAATACCAAAGATTTGGGAAATCAGAGAACTATCAACTGGAGAGATTCTGCTATACAGTGAAAAGGGGGGAAAGTTGGGAAATAAAACAATAGATATGAATTGAATATCTATTTCTTGCTCAGTTCCCTAAGGTTCATAAATAAAAACACATATACATCAAAAGTGCTTCTTTTTCATTTTAATTAAAACAAAATGGTTCTAACAAGATGAAATTTGGTTGCTGACTTCTAACACTAAAGGACAGATCTCCAAACCATTTTGTTCATTGGAGAAATTGATTGTTGGCCTTACATATCATTCTGAACTTTTAACATTTGGATAATATCACAAATGAGCGAACACTTTTCAATATCCTCTTTTAATTTTTTTTTGCCTCATTTTCTGGATTTCATAATCTGGGATTGCATCATTTATGTGAACTAAGCCTGCTGAAACCATTCGAGGGATTGTTAATCTTCCGTTGTAGATCTCCCGCCGTTTGTGAACCTCTGGAGCAGTATTCGGTCTTGCAAAGTGTTTTAACTGATTATGGTTATCATCTGGGCTTTTCCCTAAAAGCCTTGTTCTTGATTTTGTTTGCTCTGCATGCTTAAATGAGGTCACAGGTATATCCTCAAATCTATCCGAACAATCCTAAATAGTAAAATAAAAGATCAGGTTGGTGATTAAATTTACAAGAACTGAAGTGTATAGTATCAACAGTTAAAGACAAAGAATGAGAGCATTAAATATTTTATAAGCAGTCCCCAAATTCAGATCCTACACCCAATGCCTCCCATTAGATACTGTCATAGAAACCATGCTTAAAAAAAAAAAAAGTCTTATTGTTTCAATGGATCTGTTATTTTAGAAGGGATAGAAGATATGAAGCTGGAAACCAGAAAAATTTAGGAGAGGTGTCCTTAAGGGGTCAGACTCCTAAAGGCAGTCTGCCTATTCTAGAATTCTCCAAATTATATTTTCTCCGGCCCTAAATATAAATCATGAACTCATACTTTATATCATCCAAAGTTTCATTCTTTAAAAGTTAATAAACATCTTCTTTAATACACTTTCACACACTCATAGAGAGCCTGGCATCTAAGGATATAGTTATACTATTTATATTAAAGTGATAAAAATTGTTATGTACATTCTGAGAGTAAAGAAGTAAAACATTTAGGAAAATAACTGGAAGGATGTACACCAAAGTAAATTTTTAAAGACGATGATTGGGTTAGGGTGGTGGGACTATGGGCTTTGTTTTCCTTTTCCTTTTTCAAATTTATATAATAAGGCTCTCTTTTATAATAAACATATAATAGCCTACAATTATCCCGAAGAGGGTATGGAGCTATTAGTCATTCTTAAACTAGTATAAACTAGTTTCCTCTGCAGTATTAGCATCTTGTCCTTTAATACTTTGCAGAGATGACCACACCAAAGGAAAAAGCTACTCTGATTTAGAGAGAAGGTGGGAATGAATTAAAAGAATTGGAGGGTGGGGGGAGGTTGTGCAGGACTGAGAAGAATTAGGGCAGCAAGAAAGATTTACAAAAAAGAAGGTCTAAAGATAAATTGTACCTACTTTACATTTTTGCCTGGGTTGGAAGAAGGCAAGGAAACATTCTTCCTCTCCCCTCTTAGGTACGTAGAACAATTAGGTAAGCCAGTTATTAAGGGAATTTCTGCTACCTTGGTGAGTAATACATAATTCTTGCTTCACAGATGAAATAACTGATTACTAGAGTACCAGTGCAAGGGCATGGAGACCCACACAACTGGTTAGTTTTCTGGATGCTCCTACAGTTCAATTTCTCCGTGTTCTATTCTGATTCCTTTGGGAGATTCCTGGATTTTAGAAAAGAATCGTCCGGGCGAGTCTTTCTGATGACCTGAAAAATGGTCTCCTACCATTCAATTCTCTTTCGTCAACTTCACTTGAGAGAAAAATTTAGGGACTGTTGATTTAACAGAGGAAAATATGATAACTCTATCTCTTCTGCCCACTCTTAGGATAAAGTTTCTGAGATCCTATTCAATCTCATACTATATAACATAAACACAATTTGTTTTGTTTGGAAAGGTGACATTAAAGATTCAATTTGTCTAAAGAAATTTTAGAAAGCCCTTTCCCAAAACTATGAACCCACCATCTACTTCCTTTTTCTAGTGGATACGCACACGTGTGTGTACTACACACACACTCAATACTAAATTACCAAATATAAAAAGAAAAGAGAAATCCAAAGTTGAGAGTATAAGCTAAATTGATAATATTTTCCCTGCCACTAATTTTACTATTTCCTAAAGCTAAATATTTGCTTTACTACAGAAAGCAAATTCAAAGCAACTGTTCTAAATTAGATCAATTTCTCTCAAAGGATTATGCACATCAAATTATCAACGTAATGTCATTTGGAGATTTATGAGTTCTCCCAGTTATGGGTCATGCCTATTTATATATACAAACAGAGAAGAGCAGCAGTCCAGACAAGTAAAATAAGTCCCTTCCATTCGTAGTTTTTAACCTCCGAATGGTTTGTATAAAGTCTGATAGCAGGTTTACCTTCTTAATTGTTTTATGTTGATAGGTTTGAATTCCCAAGTTCCTCAGCACATGATATAGCAGAGAAGCAATGGGAATAGAAGAGATTTGAGAAGTTAAATTAAAAATTTTCCATTCATGGGCACCTGGGTGGTTCAGTGGGTTAGGCCTCTGCCTTCAGCTCAGGTCATGATCTCGGGTCCTGGGATCGAGGCCCGTGTCAGGCTCTCTGCTCAGCGGGGAGCCTGCTTCCCCCTCTCTCTCTGCCTGCCTCTCTGCCTACTTGTGATCTCTCTCTCTCTCGATCTGTGTCAAATAAATAAATAAATAATTTTTTTAAATTTCCATTCGTAATCCAATAGATTATAAATTTTGCATATCCCTCATACTTAGCAGGGTAACTGGCATGAAATATCTTTGTTTACTGAAACAAAGATAATTTAGCAATCTGAAGAATATTACTTATACTTATATCTGCATGAAAACAAAATCCCAGCTATGTTTCCATGGGATTGAGCCCCTGCCAAGAGCTGTATAGGTTGTGCCGGCTCAGCAGCCCCGGGCTGAGGGGTGAGTCATGGCTGACCCAGCCAGTTTTCCGTAGGCAGGGCTATGTGCTCTGGCTCCAGGCTGTGGCATTTTACAAAGCCTGCCCAGAGAAAAGGGTGGCTTCTTCTAATTCATGCACCAGAGGGAGTGCCCTTCATCTGTTTCATACAAAGGCACTAAGTGTGTGAACAGTCCCCTGATTTTGTGACTTGAACTGGGTGAGGTGAATTTGAATGTCAAAAGAATTTTTTAAAGTTTGATGGTCTATGTATCTTGGGACGAGGAAGGTTACACACATACTTGCATACAGACATATACACCCTAAAGTAGGTTATTGACAAACTTTGCCAAATGCAAAAGGAGAAGATTTAGAAAGACAGTATTACATGTATAGTTCTTCGTGCAGTCCAGTGAAGCAACGTCCTTGGAACAGATTTCCTTAGAATTCTTGCAGTGGGCAGTGTGGCTGGTAGTATCTTAACTATCTTGCTAAAGGACTTCTTTTGTTTGTTGGCATGGTCTCTTTCTTTTCGGGCCTTGGGCTTTAGATTTTCTCTCTTTAATACTTCTGGGAAGAGGGATGATTTGGAGTTTTTCTCAGCTTCCACACCTTTGTATTTAAACGACTGTGACTCAGGGAACTTGGTGTGTTTTTCATTACAAATTCCATTTGTCTTTACAGAAAGAGTATGTATTTTTTTGTATTGTGCAAATGTTACTAGGTGTTTTTTATTATTGTTATTATTTCCTTTCAATCTCTGAATATACTGGTCTTCTAACTTCGATTTCTCCCCAACCTCTAAATTGAAATGAGTTAAAGTGTCATTCTGCCTGGAAGGAAAAGCATATTTGTATATATATTCTTCATTTTCACTTGGCATTTTGTAATTAGGAATTCTTGGAAACGGTGACAGTACTGCTTCCCGTTTTTCCTGTGCCATCAGTTTATAGATATTATTATGCTCCTTTTTTTCAAGGGGCTTCATTTTTAGTGTCCTTTCAAGGCAAATATTTGACTGAGTTGTTTTTGATTTACCACTCCAACCATGTGAGTCTTGAATTTCTGTTTTAAAATCATAATTTTCTGCTCGAGGAAGCTGCATGAAACCATGTTCTTTCCTTTGTTTCTTAAGCACTATATCTGCAAGTCTTTCCGGTGACTTATTTAGTGGAATCACTTGGTTATTTTTGATGAAAGAAGGTTGTACTTTAATTAATCTCAGGGTTTTGGCTCCTTCTTTAGGATAGTATCTTTTCTGTTCCTCAATTACTGATGGATTTTCCTTAATAGTCTGTAAGGAAAAATACTCTTTTTCTTCCTTTTTGGTTAGTTCTGTTTCTGTAAGTCTCTCCTCAGGAACTTTCGGTAAAGTAGTTTTTTGAACAATTTTTGAATATTTGTTTTGCTTTTCTGAATTCTCCTCCATAAAATGATTTTCATTTCTAAAAGATAAATTTGGCTTTATACATCTTAATGGTATGGAACTAGAATTGATCAAATTTATATGCTGGTTGATCCTCTCTAATTGCCTTTCTGTGATTAGTCCTGATTTTGAAAGTCTTTCTATAAAAAGGCTCTGGAGGTGTTTGCTTAAATCAGCTTTTAGATTTAATAGGTCATTTTCTGATAAAGCTATAAGATAGTTTTGTAGAGATTTATTTAAAGGGTATTTCATATTTAAGTCAAGTCTTCTCCCAAAACTTCCTCTTGAAATGTCTTGTCCTAACTCATGAAAAGATATGGAGGCACTTTTAGTTCTTAGAGAAGACATGTTTGAGTTGATAGTCTCAGATTCTGTCTCTTTAAATAAACTGCTTTCTGAAAGGTTTTTTAGGAAATAGTTTTGGAGAATTTCATTTAAGAAAGATCTTAGCTTTATTTCCAAATGTTTATCTATGAAATGATGATTAAAATTATTTACAAAAGACATGATTTCTTTTACAGTGTCTGAATATTTTTCCAGAAAAATATTTTGCCCTTTTGGTTCCACTTTCTCATTCATCAAATACAGATTTTGATAGATTTTTGGTAAGTCTTCTTTGGTGATGTGTCCAGATTCTGAAAGTCTTTCTACAAGATAATGTTGGATATGTTTACTTAGTTCAGATTTTAAATTTTTAATTTCTGACTCCGAGAGTTCTTCTAGAAATACACACAGCTTTGGACTCAATATAGGTTTTCTGTCTAATTTATCTGTTTTATCGAAATTCTCTTTAATTTCTTCAAGGTATTCTACATTATTTGGAAAAGGATGATGAATTAGTCTTTCTAATTCTTTTTCTGGTTGTCTCCTTTCAGACTGATTATATTTGAAAAAAACATTAAATATATGTTTTAAAAAGGATTTTAACATTATTACATCTGAGTCATTAAGTTTACCCAATAATGAGTTACTTAAATTTTCTAAAGTAGAATTTAGATCATTTTCTTCTCTATCCAACCTCTGACTGTTATTTAGCATATCTGTTTTTTTATCCGGTGTTGAATGATATTTTGAATCTTGTAGGGATATATTTTGGCCTACATCCATATATTCAACCCTATTAAAAGAAGTGGTTCGTTTGGGAATGATGAGTGTATTCTGCTCTGAAAGAGGCTCTGTTCTGCTTTGGATTTCTGAATAATCCTCTGTGGAATACTTTGGCTCTTCTTCAGCAAAGACTGTCTCTGTATCCTGCACAAAACCCTTCTGATATTCTTTATCTAATTCTATCACTTTGATTATCCCAGATTCTAAAAGACTATCTATTGGAAATGCTTGTATTATCTGGCTTATGACAGATTTGGCCTGTGGCAATTCCATTTCATCATCGTTTTCTTCATAATGAAGTAGAATATTTGAAGATAAACTCTCCCAAGCTGTGGGTAATTGATTCTGTAAATTTACTGGTGTCTCACTCAATTCTTTCTCTCCCACTTCCAACTCTGAGAAGATAGGTGCTGTGAATATTTGCTTTATAACATAATCATTTGCAATGTCACTTACACCTGACTTGGAGCTAGACACCTCAATTTTTGAATGTTTCTTATTGAAATTATTTTTTGTAACTGGAAAATTGGTCTCACTAGCCTCCAGGTGTTTCTCAGAGACAAGTGCTCTTTCTACCTCTGGAGAATTCCCTGGTCCACCTTCTGAAAGTGAATCTGCAGGAATATCTTTAATTACTGGTCTTAAAACAGACTTTGAACTAAAAATGTCTTTTTCTGGAAGCCAGTTATTTAAATCTTGAACTTTTTCAAATACTTTGCTTTCCAAACTACTGGGTGATTCATCATGAACACTTAAAAGTGGAGGACTATGACTTTTCTTTCTTGCTTCAGTGTCCATAGGAATCTGTGGTTTAGAAAATAATTTATCTGAAAGGTCTTGCAGATTTTTACTTAAAATTGACTTATGCATCATTGATTGTTTTAAATTTTCTAGGTGGGAAGTAAGACTTAATGATTTTGAGAGGCGATATGTATTCACATTTCCAGTCACTGATGATTCTCCTTCAAAATTAGGTAGAGATACATTTGGGAGTCTCTCTTTTAATTTATTCTTAGTATCTAAAGTCTTTATTGTGGTCATATTAGGATCACGGGTTAAATTATTCTTAGTGTCTACAGTCTTTACTGTGATGAAATCAGGACCATGGACTGACTTTAACTTAGTGTTAGTGTCTAAAGTCTTTACTGTAGTGATACCAGGATCACGGGGCCAGGTTTTATTAGTAGGTCTTGCAATTTTTGAATATGTTGGGTAAGGAGGATCTTGGTCTTCATGCTCTATAATCTCTGCACTTGAAGTGTTTCTACATTTGGACATATCTTGGTCTTTCCTTTTTCTGACTGACATTATGTTATTTATATTCCTTAGAAAAGGATCAAAACCATTCTTAAAGTTGAATTTCTGGAACTGTAATATTAAAAACAAAAGATAAGAAATTCTGTAGCATTTACTTGAATTTATAATAAATTTTCTCATTAATTTTCTTTGAGCAATCTGTCAAATTATCTATTCATCCACCCACCTTCAATTTTTTTCAGTTTACAAAGAGAAAACTGACTTTACTTATTTTAAAATATTTGAAATTGGAATGATGAAAATTTTAATGCAAAATTTTAGAATTCTTAATTCTGATACTATTTTGTATCTAAGAGCTTTTTGCTACCTAGAATATTTAAAATACTTAAACAGCATTTCTACATAGTTTTTTTTTTAAGAACTTAATTTCCAGTGTTAGCTGCATTTACTTAGACAATGGCTAACATCAGGATCTAAGTCCTATCCTATAAATATTTGCCATTTTAGTGGCAATACAAGAAAAATTTAAAATGCAAAGCAGGTAATAGATATTCCATTAGAAGTATCACAAATAGTTTCTAAAGATTAACTTGGGAGCATGTATCATCTGCTTTTAAGTCTGGGAATTTCAACAATGATGGTAAGTTCCACCCATTCCTTAGCATGACACAGTAGAATCTTACCTTTTAATGAATACCATACATGCCTCATAAATGGTTAAGAGAGAGCAGTACAAAAAAGTTCTGGATTACAGTGAAATTTCAGTAATACCCATGGGCAGTTTTGTAGCTCTGGGATCAAGATAGTCTATCATTGAAATAGCCTTTGAGGTAAAGTCTGTTATTCAAATGTTTCAAACATATTCTTATGTCTTATATAACTTCTACATTAACCCGTTGAAAAAGGCAAAATGTGAAATAAACAGCCTAGTATTTTAGTTTATTTCAACTTAGTTGTTCAAACTTCATTGTAATGGATACACTTTATTACAACTGTTTTTCATATATTAGTTGATATCCAGATGACAGTATAAGAATCCTGTGGGTTCTTCTGAGAAATACAGATTCCCAGGCTCCATTTTCAGATTGAGTTTCAACAGGTCAGAGGTAGAACATGAGAACATGTATTTTTTCAAAGATAGCCACGTGTTTCTAATGGGTAGTCTGGTTTAGGAACCACTAAATTATATAAAGTATTAGAGAAGCTTAGTATTTAAATATAATTGTTACTGGGATAGGATAATTCAGGACTCACCTGATATTTTGGTTTGAATTCTATATTTTCTGGTCTGAAAGATGGTAAAATGTGTTCCTTTGGTGAAAAAATCACCTTATAAAAAGAGAAGTTTTAATTTTAGACTGCTTGTAATGCAAGGATCTTTCCCAAGATGATTTTATTCTTTCAATAGTTATTAAAAACATAAAAAACTTAAAACCTAAATATTTTTCTCATAGCTACTTTATTTTGCCAATCATCAAAGAAATCTATACATATATAATACATGTACACATATAATCTTAGCTTCCTTGATGCTATAATTTTCACACTATTGAATTTGTAAAATCAAAACAGTGCACAGCAACCTCAAGCAGAAACAAAAGTAGAGAAGAAATAGAATTGTCAGAATTAATATATCATTTTAAAAGGTTGTAAAATGCTTTTGATAATAAATGACATTTGAGCGGCCGCTGGGTGGCTCAGTCGGTTAAGTGTCTGACTCTTGATTTTGGCTCAGGTCATGATCTCAGGTTTGTGAGATCAACTCTTGCATTGGGTGAGTGCTGAGTGTGGAGCCTGCCTAGGATTCTCTCTTCCTTTCCCTCTGCCCCTTTCCCACCCTAAAAATAAATAAATAAATGGCATTTGATATTATATTGGGCTAGAAAGCATTTTCAATGATTCCTTAACTTGTAATTGCTAAATGGGTACATAACACTGCGTAAGGAAACACTTGGTGCTAGATCAAGGTGTATAGGAACCATTATAGAATCACAGAACCACTGAATTTTTGGAGAGGAAAGGTGCTTTAGAGATAATCCAATCCTATTCCTTGTTTTACACAAGAATCTGAAGTTGAAGTTTGTTGTCCCAAGTTACCAGATGATCAGTAGCCTAAATCCTAAGTGTCCTAAATTTTCATCTGATACTCCTTTTGCTACACAATCAAGACTGCAGGGACTGAGAATGATGCTTTGGAAGCAACATAATTTGCATCCACACTGCCAACTCATCTAGACCAAATTTGACACCATCTCTTTGAGGGTACTTAGTACTGCAAACTACTTTCAAATATATTATCTCCTGTAGATAGCAGAAGGTTCATGATATACCAAGTTAATTAAAATAACAGTTCAATGAATGATCTTTCCATAAGTAATACTTTTGGTTTAAGTGCTCATTAATATTAAGCAGTTAATAACATGACCTTATTCTTAAATTTTCAGCAGCTGCCCATTTTTGCTGCTATTCATTGCCCTAACACATTGACTAAATTATTTCTGAGTTTCTCATATTCCCCTATTATAGTTTCTCTCCTTCAGACAAACGTGTCTAACTTTGAATTCTTGAAATACATCTCAGACTTTTCCACATCTGTTCTTTTGCTTGTTTTTCTTTCTTTGAATTTCCCCAAATTTCCCTAAAAAGGAGTTTGAACTCTAACATTTGAAATGTCATTATTTTAAATAAATTTAGTATAAACATTAAAAATAAATGAAATGTATATGGGAAATAGAACGACAGTAAAAACCAAAACAACAACAAAAAAACCCCATATGATCTCTTTTTTGTAAAAACACAAAAGAAAAGACTCCTCCCTAAGATAAGCTTGAAAGAATGTGTGAAAGGACATAAAATGCTAACATCTCTGGAGGAGAGGAAACAGGACACTATT